>VMBQ01000465.1:0-131762 GCA_007657795.1 Dreissena rostriformis | reverse complement strand
ATAACATTATGTTTCCTTAATCCTTTGAGCTATAGGGATTCTACACAAAGTTTCGTGAACTCGCTCATTTATACAAAATTTATCAGGTATACCTGAAAGATCGAAGACTCATACCACTGGACTTACCTGATCTGTTTGAAGTACCCCTTGAAAAGCGTGGACTCATACCACTGGACTTACCTGATCTGTTTGAAGTACCCCTTGAAAAGCGTGGACTCATACCACTGGACTTACCTGATCTGTTTGAAGTACCCTTTGAAAAGCGTGGACTCATACCACTGGACTTACCTGATCTGTTTGAAGTACCCCTTGAAAAGCGTGGACTCATACCACTGGACTTACCTGATCTGTTTGAAGTATCCCTTAGAGAGCGCGGACTCATGCCCCTGGACTTACCTGATCTGTTTGAAGTATCCCTTGAAGAGCGCGGACTCATGCCCCTGGATTTACCTGATCTGTTTGAAGTATCCCTTGAAGAGCGCGGACTCATACCACTGGACTTACCTGATCTGTTTGAAGTATCCCTTGAAGAGTGCGGACTCATGCCCCTGGACTTACCTGATCTGTTTGAAGTATCCCTTGAAGAGCGCGGACTCATACCACTGGACTTACTTGATCTGTTTGAAGTATCCCTTGAAGAGCGCGGACTCATACCACTTGACTTACCTGATCTGTCTGAAGTATCCCTTGAAAAGCGCGAACTCATATCACTGGACTTACCTGATCTGTTTGAAGTATCCCTTGAAGAGTGCGGACTCATACCACTGGACTTACCTGATCTGTTTAAAGTATCCCTTGCAGAGTGCGGACTCAAACCACTGGACTCACCTGATATGTTTGAAGTATCCCTTGCAGAGCGCGGACTCATACCACTGGACTTACTTGATCTGTTTGAAGTATCCCTTGAAAAGCTCGGACTCAAACCACTGGACTTACCTGATCTGTTTGAAGTACCCCTTGAAAAGCGCAGACTCATACCACTTGACTTACCTGATCTGTTTGAAGTACCCCTTGAAAAGTGCGGACTCATACCACTTGACTTACCTGATCTGTTTGAAGAACCCCTTGAAAAGCGCGGACTAATACCACTGGTCTTACTAGATCTGTTTGAAGTACCCCTTGAAAAGTGCGGACTCATACCACTGGACTTACTTGATCTGTTTGAAGTATCCCTTGAAAAGCGCGGACTCATACCACTGGACTTACTTGATCTGTTTGAAGTATCCCTTGAAAAGCGCGGACTCAAACCACTGGACTTACTTGATCTGTTTGAAGTATCCCTTGAAAAGCGCGGACTCATACCACTTGACTTACCTGATCTGTTTGAAGTATCCCTAGAAAAGCGCGGACTCATACCACTTGACTTACCTGATCTGTTTGAAGTATCCCTTGAAAAGCGCGGACTCATGCCCCTGCACCTCTCTGTGCTGGATCGGCTTGTCGCTATGGAATGTGTCCAGCTCCACAGTCTTGTAGGCAGCTGTGCCGTACTCATCCTAGGAAAAATAATAATAAAAAAAACATCCTTAAAACACTGTTTTATGTAAATTTGGAATAAGACATCAAACTGGGAATGGACATATTTTTGGTGGTTTTCTCAAACAAAACTATTCATTTTATGATCAGAATTTATTTTTGTAATATTTTATCTAAATTTCAAGCTTAATAAGCAATTTTCCATGACTTTTTCATTAACAATGATTGTATTTTTATCATTTTAACTGTATTTTAAAACCGTGTTCATGCGCCGCATGAACACAGTTTCATTTTATGAGGATTAAATTAAAACATCAATAAAAAAAAACAGTTTTGCAGTGAAATCAATATAAATGATGCTGTTTACATGTATATGCAAGTATACTTTTTTATTATAATGTGTCTAACTAAATAAATACAACATGTAAAACTGCATATAATGCACAGTTGAAAAAACACAATTTATTCTCAAATTGAAGTCTTATTCCAACTTCACATAATACTGTGTTTTTAACTTAAATCCTAGATTTTGGAACATTTATTATTATTAATCAGTTTTATAAATTGCAGAAATGTTAATTAAAATACTGTAAAAATGAATGCATGAGTATTCACAAACATTTTAAGTCTAAATTATAGACTCAGACTTGAAAAAAGAATCAAAATATTGTTTTAGCCATAATTCGTATCATCAAACAATCACATTCAATATGAAGAGAACTACACAAAGATCACTTTAAATTCATAAAACATGATTTTATATCTCTAAAAAATTGATTTTTAAACTTAGGAAATATAAGTCTGAGTCTATAATTTAGACTTTTAACGTTTGTGAATACGGGCCCTGGTTTCTTGGTTAATAGAAACAAACATATTCAGCTGATTTAATATTAATATGTTATTGCTTTTTCTCCTGAAATACATGCATGAATCAAACCTATAATGAATTAAGTTCATAAATACAAAATAGACCTTATGCAATTGAGTCCATACATATTAGGTAATAAATCAGCTAGCTATGATTTACTGTGAATTGACTGCAATGTTTACCTGGGTGCTGTATTTACCGATCCAGAAGTGGACGTCATAGTGTAACTCGTCACTCGCAGCATCCTTGTATGTCTGAAAGAAAAACGCACATCAAGGCTGGTCTAACAAGACAACAAAATAGCATGACAAGAGAATGTACGTCTCAACTAAAAATATTTAAACTTGATAACATCATTCATATTTTTATTTTTTTATCTATTTGTTGTTGTTTTTATTTTAGTGAAATGTTTGGACTTGAAATTCTGCATCAGTATACTTCTAAAAAAAAAACGAGTTTATGGCTGGTCACAATGATTAATAGAGTAAGACATGGTAAAAGATTGTGTGTCTCAAATGAATCATTTGTTTGTTTACAGTGTAGTTGGATTTTCCCCCTACTTTCAGTCAAACCACAATTGTCAGTTAACCAAGTCACACTTATCCTGGGTTTGCTGATTTACCAGTACTAAATGCACTTATGCCATTAACTGACAACCTGCACCCTTGAGAACAATCCTCTGACTGGTTGAATCAATGAACATTCAGACAAACCATCCAATGCTTAACCCTTTGAGTGCTGGAACCGGATTTTGAAGGCCTTTGCAAACAGTTTGGATCCAGATGAGACCAGGATCATCAGGATCCAAACTGTTTGCTATTCCGATAGTATTCTTTGAAAAAAATCGAAGAAAATGCTAATTTTAGAAATTCAGCAGACGACATTTTAGCAGACAACAATTTTCCCAGCATGCAAAGGGTTAATGCGTCTCCTATAAAAAACCACTACCAATGAAATATTGAACAGAGATTTCAATCAAAGGGAAAGATCTGGGATCACAAAAGGTACAGGGTGCAGCTCACAATGGAAAAGGAATCAGAAGGTCCACGGTTTGATGCTCATTTGCAAAGCATTCGCAAGATGTTTTAATCAACAACAAAAAGTACTGGTTCTTCCCAGGAAACAGACTCACAAGTGTTTCTATAAGCCCAAGGCTTTTCAACCCAATCAACTTTAAAAAAAAAATGAAAATAAAAAAGAAATAAACTAAATTTATCTTCTTACGTTGAGGATGATGTAAGAGTCACCATCGTAGAAGTTGCCGTATTCCTCTTTTGGCCAATCTTTCACTTGGAATTTCTAAAACAAGACAGTACGTACGAAGCTTCTTTAGAGAACTGTTTCAAATACTGCATAAGTTATTTTTTTTAAAGTTTTAAAGCACTAAATTACCTCAAATTTCTAAACCAAAACAGATTTAATAGCAACTTCTTTTTTCACTGTTGTTTCCTACACCAGATTCGTTTTTACCATTTTATACATGGCATGCAGTTCAAATTCTCACCAGGACATTAACTCACCAATCAAATTTTATATTTCGAACTCAGACTGTCAGAACAAAGGAGTACTTGTGTTGTTTTTGTGGTCCAAATTAGGGGCGGAGATTTGGCCTTATAACATTCCCAATCTCAATAAATTGACTTTTTTTCCCAAAATGACAGCCTCAAATTCCCAATTGAATGTTTCCAAACAATTATTTTAAAACTAAATTGCAACATTCAGTTCATCATCCTATTGAGCTCTAAGAGTTATACTGTAGTAAACTCAACATTGAAAACAGTTATCCTCAATTGTATAGTATTTGTTAGCAAAACAACACACCAATTTCCCAATTTTAGTCAAAATGATGCGATCTTTCCCTATCAAAAGAGATCTGGCCCCATTACCACTGAGTTCAATACCCCAGAATAGGGCGGTCATGTACAGAAGGATCAAATTAGGCCTTTTCAAAGTTTAAATGTTTGACCATAGAAAACATCTTACAACAATCCTCCAGATCTGCAGTCCAGGCTTCTGACCGCTGCCCTTCCAGGCTGGTTCTGTGTTAGCAGACTCCTCTGAAATAATGACATTTTGACCACAGGTTCTGGCTCTGGATAGATACGTTGAAGATACCAATTCTGGCTGTAACTCGACAGTGGACGGCTCTATAGTCCGATTCCTGGGTAGAACCAGTTCTTAGTGTCTTCAAGGGAGATCTTTAGAGCGCTCCCACAGTGGGGATCGAACCCATGCATGACCTCCCGGTCGCTAGACGGACACCATATCCACTACGCCACGGTTGCCCAACTGTGTTCTTTAAATACTTCTGGTACAAAAGGTACAGGAGTTTTCTCAGAAATTCTGAGGGCCAGGAACCATGCACTCAGCACGCAGGTCTTTCTTTTGACTCTTATTTTGACCCTTTGATTCTTGCATGTGTTTAGATAGTTTACAATGTGAGAAGTCAAAAAACAAATAAACCAGGAGAAAACAAAAACAATAAAAAATCTGACATTATGCAGAAATAGTCAAAAGGTTAAATTTCCACTAGCTTGCTGTTGTTTCTGTTGGTGTATTTTTGTGAAGTCTGCGCGCGGATTTTTTCCTTTATTTTCATGAAATATTTACATCAAGGGGAAGCAACTGATCCCTTTTTAACCGGTCAATTTTACCGAAAGAACGCGTCGATTTTAATTTGGCCCATATAAAAAGAATCTCTTAATTCTTTGCACGTCTTATAAATAAGACTCAAGAATTTAGCCAATATAAAAAGAATCTGTAAATTCTTTGCACGTCTTACAAATAAGACTAATTTATTTCCTATTTCAAATGAGGAGCTAATTGCNCAGCACGCACAGGGAAGGAAATTAGTGGTTGCCCGTGAGCCCGGGGCAAGTAGATTTTGGCCTGGGCAACTCAATTTCAAAAGTTGATAGTCCGGCGGGGCGTCTTACTTTTTTTTAAACAATTCAGTGCAATAAAAATTTAATAAAAATTGGCGACCGTAAATTAGTAACGAGTTAAATAATATTCATTATTTAGGCATAGGAAATGATTCTATGCAGGCTTATTGTGATACATAATGCATTGAAGGTGTGTCATGTCAGCAATGTTATTTAATTATCAATTATTTTATTTGAAGAATGTATAAGATACATATGACATGACATGTACATATTTCTGGGCTCATTACTCTTTAGCTGGGCAACCAAAATACTAAAGATGGTTGCCCGTCCGGGCAACCAATAGTAAAAAGTTAGTTTCCATCCCTGACGCAGGTCTTTCTTTTGACTCTTATTTTGACCCTTTGATTCTTGGATGTGTTTAGATAGTTTACAATGTGAGAAGTCAAAAAACAAATAAACCAGGAGAAAAAAAAAACAATACAAAATCTGACATTATGCAGAAATAGTCAAAAGATTAAATTTCCACTAGCTTGCTGTTGTTTCTGTTGGTGTATTTTTGTGAAGTCTGCGCGCGGAATTTTTCCTTTATTTTCATGAAATATTTACATCAAGGGGAAGCAACTGTAGTTATTCTTGAATGCTCTGAGCTTTTATGAGTACGTACGTACAGCTCAGCGACCCGGAGGGTCAATATAGCTGGGAGTTGGATTATTTCAACTAGCAACTGTAGTTAATCTTGAATGCTCTGAGCTTTTATGAGTACGTACGTACAGCTCAGAGTTATTCCTCTTAACGCCCAGCGACCCGGAGGGTCAATATAGCTGGGAGTTGGATTATTTCAACTAGAAGCAACTGATCCCTTTTTAACCGGTCAATTTTACCGAAAGTACGCATCGATTTTAATTTGGCCCATATAAAAAGAATATCTAAATTCTTTGCACGTCTTATAAATAAGACTCAAGTCCACAACGCTCCACAATGAAAAAAAAAAATCATTATATATTTATTTTTTTATTAAAACGATTTTCATCTAAAGAGGCATTTACATCATGCTAACCAATATGACGCCACAAAGTGTTTTATACGTTCGACATCCCAGTGACTTTTGGTTAACCCCTCTCCTGAGTTAAAGTAAAATTTCCGGATATTTGGTGTTGGAGTGTGCATAGTTTTCATTTCTTATATACTATTGTTATATTTTAGAGACAAATATACATAATCACACGTTCCCTCATTAAAAGTGAATGTGTATTTGCTAATACAACAGACGGTATAACCAAGGCATACATTGAAGGGGCGTGTTCAAGGATGTTCAGTCATTTCAAAGGCTTTTTATGTATTTACTTACACAAATACAATATTTGGAATAATTTCAAATATTTATAAAATCAATTTAAAAGAGCAAATTAGATTTTAAACCTTGGCCGGGATTCGAACCCGAGGCAACGATTTACTGAGTCATTCAGGATTTAAAATTTGAAAAAAATATGTTTGGTGATTTTTGCCTATCTGTGAACAAGTCCCTTTGATTACACAACACTTATATTATACGTGAGTACACGGCGAAATTTGCGTTTGTTAATAAATTGTATGTTGAAGCGCGTTTCGACATGCTCACTATTTATCTGCCGCTGCTTTCAAGTATGTCACTTTTATTGTATGTCTATTGTATGTATGTTATGTCCAAAATACCTGACACGAACGCCCGTTCACAAACACTTTCCTTAAACGAAAAATTCATTAAAAGCGTAAAGTGTTGTCCCTGATTAGCCTTTGCGGACTGCAAAGGTTAATCCGGGACAACACTTTACGCACAAGCATTACGCCCAGTTTTCCCAGAACGAGGCTCAAATGATCACGGAGTATTCGATATTTAACATAAACGTCTGCATCAATCAAGTCTATAGCTTACTCTTGACTGACTTCTCGGTATCCGAGCCAAACAGCGCCATGTTGGAATCCTTCCAATCGTATTTCTTGGCTTTCTGCATCTTGAAACCGGAAGCGGAGAAACCTGAAACTATACGAGCAACCTACGTGGTCATTGCAGTAAAATTGAGCTCATAAAGGAATTTTAAGTAAGTTAACACAGATTTCATGTTAACTCCGTTGTTGACATTTTAGCAAACGGTAGTCTTAAAGTTTTTGTGCTTTAAAGATGATATTATTATAGCTGCAGTAATGTTATTATTTTGACGGTAATTGTATTGAAACAACAAAGATATTGTTAGAGTGTGCAATAATGATGCCAATTTTCACAATCCTGAATAAATTCAGCACTATGATGTTATCCATTTTATCAAAAAATTTCCTGTATCCTTCCTGTATCAAAAATTACCATTCACTAGTTTTGCCTTTCATTTAAAACTAAATGCATGCACGCACCTGATAATGCGCCTAGCGAGTTTTTCTGCAAAACACGTACATTAGCGATACATGTACATTAAACTAACGTTTATCAAGTCCCGGTTCTTTTTTGTTCTTGTTAAGATATGTTTGCAACTTCCTGATACAACACCTTCACTCTGTGTGTGTTTTTGTACAGGCTTAAACAGTATATGCAATTACAAATTCTCCCTCCACCCAATGTATAAGCAATTAGAAAAGTATCGACACATTATTGTATGTACACACACATATAGCCATAAATCCCAAACGACAAGAATATAACTTACTGGTATTTAATTTAGATACATAATACGTATTGTCGCACGCGCACTAATGTCCAACAAACGTTCATAAATCTACACATGTATTTATGGCGACAATCCTAATTATAAATAATTAATAAACATGTTCGTCATCACTCAAACCTGTCATTATTAAAGTGATCGAATCGGTCAAAAGTTGACGTGCATGTATATGCGCTGTCCCTGAAGGTCCCGTCAAACATATAAGCAAGTATATCAGATTTTGTATCAACAATAATAAATATTTTTTAACAATGCGATTGTTTCCAACCAATGTCATGTATTATGTAATATGGTATGTACACTATATTTCTGTATAATCACTTTCTTTTCACATGACCTTTTGATATGTATACTATTACATGGCTAAGACAGACGATGTACTATGTACAAGCCGTAAAAAAGTTCTGTTCTGTTCTGTTCTGTTCTGTTCTGATCAACAAACAATTTTAAAACCAGCTTAAATGTTCATTTAAGCAATTTGTATGAAACTAACATGTTAATCGTTTTAGCTTGAGTTCAAAAAGACTGTGCAAAAAGCATGCCCGATAAAAAACAGAGGAGTATTTTTTTAGTCAAATTTACGGCGGTCTTTGAAGTTACGTGAGCCCATGATTAGTCATTAACTGACCACTTCAGTGGTATATGGATAATTGTCGTATCAATAATTTTCATTATATGTGATCCGGGTTGGAAATCGAACCCGCGATCCTCGATTTGAAAGTCTCGAGCTCTTTAAATCTCTTAAAGTTGAAGTTCAGGGCGAAAACGTTTTGTCAGATAAACTGAAGCTGCGCTAACGTCTAACCAAATGGTTACAGAGAAATCTGGTGGATAAACGTATCTTAAGTCGTCAAGGACTCACACGCCATGTTTTGATTAATCATTGTTAAAAATCACTTCAGATAAATAATGTCTTGTACGAAGATTAAAAACAACGACCGGATTCATGTGTAGTTAATTAACCCTTTTAGCGCTGGAACCGAATTTTAAAGGCCTTTGCAAACAGTTTGGATCCAGATGAGACGCCACAGAACGTGGCGTCTCATCAGGGTCCAAACTGCTTGCTATTCTGATAGTATTCTTTGAAACAATCGAAGAAAATGCTAATTTTAGAAATTCAGCAGACGACATTTTAGCAGACGACAAATTTCCCAGCATGCAAAGGGTTAAGACATACATTCATATGAATACAAATACCGTTGATCACATAATGCGTCACATGATAAAACATAAATAAATAACTCCACCGCTTAAACAACAGCAGGTAGACTGAAAATATTGCTGACACAGCCGAGATTAAGTTGCACCAAAACACGCAATTAGTAAGTGTCGCTACCCAAAGTGATTAATACAACTGCATTTAGTATTTAACACAGAAAGTGCCAAAATGAAAGCATCTAGAAGAGTGTCCGTAGGACATGGATGCCCAATATTCCTTTTTATCTGAAAACTCCACTTTATTAACCCATACATGCCTTATTGACTCTCCCATCCTTCTAAATTGGATAAATTTATTTCCAAAATTAGGAATGTCTAGTATATTTATTTCTATATTTTGAATATTTCTTACAGAAATTCCTTTAAGCAAACAGCGCAGACCATGATGAGAAGCCGCATCATGCGGCGTCTCATCTGGGTCAACGCTGTTTGCCAAGGCTTTTTTTTCTAGACGCTAGGCATAAATGGGTTAAACTGAACTAAAACATGAAGGTGCCCAAGGTCATACGTTGGTAGTATGTTTGTATAGTTTCAACCTTCTTGCAGCAAAACTTTTTTAATGACGCGCCCAAAAGTTAAAACAAGTAAGTTCTTACTTAAAGGGGCCAAAGCTTTGGTTGTGTACAAAACATCCGAACTGAAATTTTGATGTTCGCAACTTCACAAGCTGGTTTATATGTGTGTAAAGTTTCAGCCCTCGTGCAGCTTTCATTTTTGATTTACAAATCGTAAAAAATTTATTTATAACAAGAGATGTGTTTGTCAGATACACAATGCCCCCTACTGCGTCGCTTTGAAATAAAATTTCTATATATCATTTGGCAGGTATTGAAATTATCTCCATTTAAAGCTTGTTACTTCCCTTGGATTTAGTTTTTTGACCTTCGACCTTGAATGATGACATTGACCTTGACCTTTCACAACTCAAAATATGCAGCTCCATTAGTTACACATGCATGCCAAATATCAAGTTGCTATCTTCAATATTGCAAAAGTTATGGCTAAAAATGTGCTAAAAAGGGGCCATACATGGTTGTGAAGAAAATATCCAAACTCAAATATTGAGGTGCGCAAGTTCACATGCTTGTTAATAAATTTGCAAATTGTTATCCCTGTAGCACGAATGAGATATGCGTGACACAAACAAAAGACGAACGGCGAAGGAAGACATGGGCGAATCTATATGATGCCTTTCCCGAAAAAGAGAGCGCATATCGAGGGCTGAACGAAAAACTGTTGTATCTCCTTCTTTATTTAATATGAGTTACAACAGTCTTCCGTTCACCCCTCGATATAGCAATATGCATCCATCATCAATCCCGAGATATGAAACAGGATATGCAGACTTTACAAATGAGTGACCCAATCGTCTGATATCAGTGGCAGGTTTGAGTTAACAAACCTTGTATCACAGAATATGTCACTTTTCAATAAACATACCAAAAAATGCATCACTATCAATGCACAATACAAAATAAGGCATCTATATAATTTGTCATAGTTTATATACGTCGTATCATAAAAATATTGTTATCTATCACTTGCAATTTATAATCCAATATAATATGTCAAAGTTTATTTAAGAATCATAAATATAATTGTAATGTCGACTTCCAATTTAATAAATGTCACGGTTGTTTGCTACTTTATGCTTGATCATCCGTATTTAAAAGGATTTTAAAACAACATTCTGTACAGTTTAACAGTGGTGTTACTTTATGCTTTATCGTGCGTATTTAAAATGCTTTTAAACCACGTTCTGTACAGTTGTCCAGCGACAGAAACAAATTCTCAGTTACATACACCAGTTTAAATTAATCAAATTATCTTTCATTATTTAAGGCAGCAGTTGCGATGTAAGCAATAAAATAAAACGAAATTCATTAATGCCGTGGTAAATTCATACCTAAGTGATGATTATAATTTACACAATAAAGCAATATTAATGGGTGTCGCTGTTCATACACAACAAAGTTCACAAATGTCTTATTATTTTAAATAACACAAAAAACTGAACACAAATACACAAACTTTGCTTACCTGTGAAGTTGCAAACCCGTCTAACTATCAACACACGACGTAACAAATACCTCGCCTAAACAAGTAAAACTACTTAAGAAAATGTTTTCAGTATACAGCGAATATATTTCTTGCTTGAATACCGACAAGCAGTGTTGTATATCACCATGTATGGGAGTTTGCTTTATACCGTAGGTAGTGGTGTAAGGTTATCCTTATGATTGCGTGAAATAACAGTGACGTAGCAAAAAGGTATGCAGTCGCGCACGGCTGTTGACACATCGACAATCACCGAAAGATAGATTTATTATTGTGTCACTGATATCGCAATGCATTATGGGTGCAAAGACGGTCAAGAATAGTCAGTGAATAAGTCACCATTTATGTATGTCCGCGACGTACAAACGCATCATGCACATACTCAATATGCAACGATTGTCATTAAAAATCACCCACATGGACTCATATGTCATATTGATGATTGCCTCATGTACTTATGCGATTTGCTCGCTTGTCAGATTTTCGTAATATGTGTCGCGTTCTGAGAAAACTGGGCTTAATGCATGTGCGTAAATTGTCATCCCAGATTAGCCTGTGCAGTCCGCACAGGCTAATCAGGGACGACAATTTCCGCTTTTATGGAATTTTTCGTTTAAATGATGTCTCTTCTTAGCGAAAATTCAGTTAAGGCGGAAAGTGTCGTCCCGGATTTGCCTGTGCGGACTGCACAGGCTAATCTGGGAGGACACTTTACGCACAAGCATTATGCCCAGTTTTCTCAGAACTCGACACATATTACTCACTATAGACTGCTTACTAACTTGCAAAATATCTTATGACATTCGGGATCTGCCATTTAATTCGGGACGACGCGATAAATGTTATTTCCTCTTAACTGTATGAACTCTCATTATAATACGTTTGATCCGTAAATAAAAAGTGATATCGGTTTACGTTTTGATTGCACCCAAGATGAAAGGAAACTTCACATAACAACTACGTATATTTTGTACGATGTATGCACTCTTTTGAATGGTCAGCCAATGGATGTGATGATCTACTCAGCTAGATGTGTACGTTAATATGAAATACGTTTCTAAAAGAGAATTTTATTGGAAAATGATACCTAAAAAAACAGCAATTACACAAATTAAAAAATATTAACAAATACATGTATTTAAATACAAAGAAATAGACAAAGGCAAACACAAATTATTGAAATTTCCGCCTTTTTCAAAAACTGGCATTAATTCATTTAAATTACATGTATTTTGATGAAATTATACGGCACTACTTCGAGCTATAAGGTACAACACGGCCAACTGAAGTGAAAATCTCAACGAAGAAAGATTTGAAACAACAACTACTTATTCTGCAAATACCGTGAATTATTTGGACGGGTAGGATATTGTTATTAATTGTTTCAATATTATAATTATTACAGTTACTACGTAGTAGTTATTTAGGTCTTTTCTAGATTTTTGCAAACGTTAATAAATAAGTTAAGAGACCGACCATTGTTCCACCACGGCTTTGAGGGCAGAATTGTTAGAAGCGTTTAATGAAATTCCTTTGATTTGAACGCTTAATTTCCAGTCCCCTTCAATCAAAGAGACAACGCACCTTTAAGAAACAAAATGAGGATATCTGCAAACAAGGACGTCTCGAGAAGAATGAAGATGCATTTCCCTTCTCTTTTATTCTACGTCTATTAACTGACTGCATGTTTACCCAGTAACGCTTTCACGCGACACTTCCGCGTTACGCAGCCGCGTTACGCAATTTCATGTTCGGGGACTTCCCATCGAAATAAACCAACCATAAATGACTGCAGCAAACAGGTTGCAAAATCAAAATATCTAAAAAAAAATCCCAGATACACGGACGTTGTGAGAAGCGACTGACTCAAAGCGACCGTCATATTAATAATCAAACGAGATATTAGAATCAAGCAGAAATGCTAACCACCAACAATTATTATTGCTTTATGTCAGTTTTCCTATTCGTTTCCATGGCATCTCTCTTTCACATGATCATTGTTGTAGGAAAATATTGATCAGGCATGTCTATTTGTTTTTAATTAAAAATATCAGTCGTAATCTTAAGATAAAGCACACACTTCTCGAAATCCCAAATGACTATTCTCTTTTTTATTAAGGCGTGGGCTAAACACCAACAGAGTAGCGTGGATCTGAACATGACCGTAGTGTTTGTGCGGTTGGAGGTCCTCATGCAACCTCCGAGCAAGATTTGACTCGTTCCGATCACAGCTCGATATCAAAACCCTTCCGTTATAATCAACCACGTGATGATAGCCAGGCCAAGTGGTACAATAATTGTCCTTTACATACTTTTCAAAATATAAAAGAAAATGATACTTTTTTTTTCATAATATAACACTTCAACACAAAATAATCCTTCCAAATCTGGAAGGATTTTCTTGTGATGGCAGTGGTTATCGCCAGTAACCGCGGGGAGATAACCGTTGCGTGTAGTTGGGTCAACATGTTGGTGGTTGGTTTTAAAACAATTACTGTTTGGGGTTGTATGAATGACTTTCGATGCATCCAGAGGTCTAGCGAAAACTACAGTCTATTTTAACTAAACTTTTTGTTTTATAGTTTTGTACTTAGCCATGTAATTATAAGGATGTTAGCAGCGAAATTTGTGGTAATGTTTGGGAATGGAAAAGGATTGATGAACTGATTTTGGATGTTGGTAATTAAATGGAAATGGTTCACGTAGCATTTGAAGAAAAGATGTAAGGGTATACCGGTATATGTGACTTTAGCGAACTAAGTAACGTTTAGTGGTAGTACCTGTTACTGTTTTAACGTATGCTGTCGCTGCTGCTGTTGACAATGATGACGGCAGTGATAACGTGAGTTATGTAGCCATTAAAAATATTGTAATGTGGCCATTAAACATATTGTACTGACCGGGTGAAGCAAGGGAAGTAACTGCTGTGAGGAGTTTGGTATGCAAGAAGTATTAGAAGCGGAAGTGCTTGAATAAAATCAGATATAAGAGAAGTAGCAATGAGAGTCCCTGAAGTTTTTTCAACTACTGCTACTGCTGTCGATAGCAAAACATGAGTATGTTGACGATATTGATTGCATATAGCAACTAGCAAGATGATTAATGACTCAATACTGTGTTCATTATGAACAAAGTTGTATGAACTTTGGTTGACTTATTGACGGCAGTTAAATACGTGCGCATGCGCCGTGCACCCATTTCCAGACATAAAACAACAAAACACAAATTGTGTGTGTATTCAATATAGATAATAATTGCAAGCCGAGTAATGCACGTATCTAGTTATATCTATACTTATATGGTTGTAGTTATGACGCTGACCTTAAACGGACACAATAAAACAATCAAAGGGGCATTAACATTCTTTAAAGGGACATCAACACGCGTCGTTTCATATTACGAAATAATAATACATATGAAATAGGTCGGACGTCCGTTCGTTTAAAACCTGTAACGACAGCCGAACGTGTTCAATGTTCAATCTCTCATATGGATTACCAGTATTGTTGTTACTATTATATCCCACGCATTACGGAATGTACATTCACTGTTAAATAAACAAGTAGCCACCACGGCCGAGTCAACATTCCTAACCCGTGAATAATTAAAGATGTATGTAAAATAGAAGTCCAGACGAAAGCGGAAAGAAACGATCCCTTATACTTTACCTGCATAGGTCATACGAATTATATATGAGTATCGCTCTGTGAAACGGAGGTTAAACGCATGCGCGTAAAGTGTCGTCCCATATTAGCCTGTGCAGTCCGCACAGGCTAATCAGGGACGACACTTTCCGCTTTAGTAGTTTTTTTCGTTTAAAGGAAGACTCTTCTTGACGAAAAACCAGTTTAGGCGGAACGTATCGTCCCTGATTAGCCTGTGCGGCCTATCTGGGACCACACTTTACGCACTCATATATAGACTTGGCTATATATGGACTGAACATGCAGCTATTGGAATGCTGGTTTACCGACGTACACGTACAGTTTAACTACAATATCGATCGGCTTATACTTGGATGGAAGGAATGAAAGGAATGCACATATTTAGCTACCACGGAAAAAAACTACCGTTCAGCTTTAATCTCCCGATAAAACAGCATATACATTACATGCCATGTGCATACATACACACATATCATCAACGCCTACATTACTGCTTTGTGAACTGAACCATGCATACAGCTTTATGTGGCTTAAAGATGAAAACTGGTAATTTTGTTGCACATTATATGTGTATTCAACGATGAAATGTTTTGCAACCTGCAGCTGTATTTCATATAAATCAAATCAAAATTATGCAATCCTAAACGCAACATGAGCCACGGGCTGAACTTTTACAGGCAAAACGAATATTCAGCTCTGTTATGCATTGAATGCAGCATGCATCACTTGCGAATGATCTAATAAAAATAGAAGAGTCTAATTGAATTGTATAACTTTTTGTACACCATATTCAAAATAAGTAAATAAATGATAAGAAAATTTCACATTTAACAAAAAAATCATAGAATATATGTTAGCAACATATGCCACCAAAACAATATAAAATTGTTTGCGTTTACGATAACTGTACCCTGAGCGACAAAATTCTAAATTCGATCCACAGGCATTCGTCATAAGTTGGTCATTTTTTTTTTAAATTATCTATTTTTTATCCAATCAAAGAAAACTAAGTCAACACTTACTAACATAAATATAACTCCCAAATTCAATCTATTGCGAGAAAATCAGTTTTCACAAAAGAAGATAGGAAAGACACACCTCCATTATTAACCAATGAGATCACAGCTTTTTGTATACAAACATTTCCGAGTCAAATAATAGTTGGAAAACTGATTCTCGCAAAAGATTGGATTTGAAAGGATATAAATGTTAGTAAGAGTTAATTTAGTTTTATTTTGATTGTATGTGATTGTATGAGATGTGTAAATACAGTGTGAATGACTGTCCAACCGAATCATGCACGTTTGTCATGTATTTTCGTGGTAGTCAGATCGAGTCAGGAAAATGTTTTTGCAAGTTTGCTGTTTGATGACCGCTTAACGTTAGATCTAGGCGAACAGGCATCGATTTATTCCTTTAGAACGAAGTCTTCCGCGTTGTTTGAAATGAGGTTTTTGCAAATCGGTTGAAAATTGATGCAGCAGTGAGCATCGGAAATTTACTGGCGTGCCGAAATCAGCTTTTCAAGGGTCGTAGTCACATACCTTGTATATATTATATAAGTAAAAAAACAAAAAAAACAAAAAAAAAAAAAACAACTAACTTTGTTTGTGGTTAGTTTGTATAACAAATAGATAATAATAATAAAAAAAAGTTTGACCAACTAATGACGAATGCCTGTGACTCGATCAAATGTAGAATGTGTTTTGCATACATGTACATTCATTTCTCTCTCCGTCTATCGAGCATCATCATACACGAATACACTTTCATCGTTCACGCTCTATCGATTAGTCATCACAAAACAGTGTAAGCTGTTAAACACACCTTATACGGCTTTTAAATGTATATAAATATGACTGGAAATTATCACAACTAAAGACAACAAAAACAAATGCACAAACGCTTATATTAAGCGTTCGAACCTTTGTTTTCAACGTTTATAGATTAATATAATATAAAAGAATGCATTTTACAATCAACTAACCTGTGTCAAGCAACGGTGAGCAATAACCAGATAACCTATAACTATCAACACAAGACGCAACAAATACCTCGCCTAAACAAGTAAAACTACTTAAGAAAATATGTTCAGTATACAGCGAATATATTTCTTGCTTGAATACCGACAAACAGTGTTGTATATCACCATGTATGGGAGTTTGCTTTATAGCGTAGGTAGTGTTGCAAGGTTTTCCTTATGATTGCGTGAATAAGCAGTGACGTAGCAATAAGGTATGCAGTCGCGCACGGCTGTTTACACATCGTCAATCTCCGGTATTTTCCGGAAGATAGGTAGTGGACAAAGTTATCCTTATAAAAGCGTGAATAAGCAGTGATGGTATGCAGTCGCGCACAGCTGTTTACATATCGACCATCTCCAGAATTTTCCTTTAGATAGATTTATTATTGTATCACTGATGTCGCAAGGCATTATGGGTGCATAGAAATAACTGAAGATGCATTATTACATCACTGATATCGAATGGCATTATGGGTGCATAAACGATTTCTAAAGATTTATTATTACATCACTGATGTTGCATGCAATTATGGGTATATATACAAATACATGTATCGGCTTGTCAATGAATGCATGATTGATGAGGCCAATATTGTGTCAATATTTCAAAAGTAAATATAAGCACCTGGTTACGTAATCCAATCGATTTAATTCAAATCCTCGTACAAATCACCTTAGACAGACTGGTAAGCGGGTCGAGCGTCCACTGGCCAAGAATAGTCACTGAATGAGTCACCGCGACGTACAAACGCACCATGCACATACTCAATATGCAACGATTGTCATTAAAAAATTACCCACATGGAATCATATGTCATATTGATGATTGCTTCATTTACTTATGCGATTTTCTCGCTTATCAGATTTTCGTAATATTACTCACTACAGACTGCTTACTAACTTGCAAACTATCGTTCGATATTCGTAATTGCCATTTAAGTCGGGGCGGCGCAATACATGTAATTGTCATCTTTACTGTATGAACTCTCATTATAAACACGTTTGATCCGGAAATAAAAAGCGAGATCGGTTTTGATTGCACCCAAGATGTAAGGAAACTTCACATAAAAACTACGTACATTTTGTACGATGTATGCACTCTTTTGAATGGTCAACCAATGGATGTGATCATCTAGACAGCTAGATTTTTACGTTAATAAAAAATACGTTTCTAAAAGAGATTTTTTTTTTGGAAAATGATATCTAAAAAGAACAACAATTACATTAATTAATCAAAATATTAACAAATATATTAATACAAAGTAATAGATAGAGGCAACATAACGGTATTGTTATTTTCCCTTTTTTCAAAACTTGCACATATTCGATTCAATTATTTTGATGATATTATACGGCACTACTCAAGGCTAAATGGTATAACACGACCGACTGAAGTGAGAATCTCAAACACGAAAGATTTGAAACAACAATATTATGCAAATCCCTCGAACTATTTGGCCGGGTTAAGACTTGTTATAAATGGTTGCATTATTATTATTATTATTACAACTACTTTGTAGTAGATCTTTACGTCTTTACTTGGTTTTAACTAACGTTATTAAACAAGTTTAGTGACCGACAATTGTTCCACCACTGCTTTAAGAGTAGAAAGCGTTACATGAAATCCCATTGAACGCTTTCCCCTTAGCCGGAGAGAATACACACCATTAATAAACAAAATAAGGATATCTGCAACGAGGATGTCTCGAGAGGAATCAAGACGAATTTTCCTTCTTATTTATTATACGTCTATTAACTTACTGCATGTGTACCCAGTTACGCTGTACGCGACACTTCCGCGTTACGCAACCGCATTAAGCAATTTCATGTTCGGGGACTTCCCGTCTAAATAAATCAACCACAAATTACTGCAGCAAACAGGTTACACATATTTTTTTGTTTAATGTAGAAATCCCAGATACACGGACGTCGTGAGAAACGAATGACTCAAAGCGACCGTCATTTTAATCATCATACGAGATATTAGAATCAAGGTTTAAAGAACCATATATTCTTACCACCAACAATTATTATGCGTTTATGTAAGTTTTCCTATTCATTTTCATTTTATATATCTTTTACACGATCATCGTCGTAGGAACATATTGATCGGGCATGTTCATTTTGCTTTTAATAATAATAAAAAACAACAGTCGTAACCTTAATATAAAGCCCACATTTCTCGAAATCCCATAACAACCGAGTTGCGCGAATCTAAACATGACATCGTAATGTTTGTGCGGTTGAAGGTCCACACGTAGGTGGTTGGTTATAAAATATTACTTTTTGCGATTGTATCAATTGCCTTGGATTCATCCAGAGGTCAAGTGAAAAACTACCGTTTATGTTAAATAAAATATTTTGTATAGTTTTGCCCTTAGCCATGCAATTATAAGGATGCTAGCAGCGAAATTGTTACGTATTCTGTAGCTGCTTCATATGGCGATCATGACGGCAATGATTAGGTGAGTAATGTAGCCATTAAACCTTTTGCATGCAAGACGAATAGGAAGCGGAAGTGCTTGAATAATATCAGATGTAAGCGAAGTAGCAATGAGAGTCCCTGAAGATTTTTCAACTACTGTTACTGATGTCGATAGCAATAAATGTGTATGTTGATGATATCGAGTGCATATAGCAACTAGCAAGATGATTAATGACTCAACACCGTGTTTGTTAGAAGCAAAGTGGTATACATATCGGTTGACTTGGTGACGGAAGTTCGATACGTGCGCATGCGCCGTGTAGGCCTATCTTGATATAAACAACAAAACACAAATTGCGAATGTATTCGATACAGAAAATAATTGCAAGCTGAGTCATGTACGTATTGGTCGTATCCAGTTATATTCATACATATATCGTTGTAGCAATGACGCTAACGGAAAGAGGGCACAAACGAACAATTTAAAGGGGTATTTAATACGTCGTTTCATATTAAGAAATAAGAATAATACACGTGAAATAGGTCGGACGTTCGTTCGAGTTAAGCCTTCAACGACAGCCGAACTTGTTCAATGTTCCATTCTCTCATATGGATTGAGGGGTTTCGCAAACTGCTGTATATTTTGAGCAGTAATTTTCACGCATACATTTCAACATATCTACACGTTTCTGTAATTGCTCCTTTTTGTGATTACGCTACACTTTATAAAGGTAAATAGCTACTAACACTTATAATATAAAATATGTAGCGACATTATAATTAATATTTTTTCATTTGCACACATGCAGTAGATCTACCACCAGTTTTATTCAGCTGATTTCCACTAATATATTTGATGTATAGGCTACACATTTGTAATGGACTGGTTATGTAGCTTTAAAAAACACTTTTTAATGAGTGTATTAAGTCGTTACGCCCGTTTAATCTACAACGATTTTCCATTTCCGCTCACACTATCCACCTACACAACCACATCAAATCATACAGTGGTATACCTCGATGATTTAACCGAAATGTTATCTTTACGAATTTATTATTTATTCAAGCTTGGTTAACACAATCCTATGATTAAGTGATCTTAACGTCAAATAAAAACATGTAGTTTTTGTTTTTCAAAATCTATGTTGTCTTAACCAATTTATGCCTAGCGTCTAAAAAAAGGCCTTGGCAAACAGCGTAGACCCAGATGAGACGCCGCACGATGCGGCGTCTCATCCGGTTCTGCGCTGTTTGCTTAAAGGAATTTCTGTAAGAAATATTCTAAATATAGAAATAAATATACTAGACATCCCTAATTTTGGAAATAAATTGATCCAATTTAGAAGGATGGGAGAGTCCACTAGGCTTAAATGTCTTAACGTTCAACAACTTCCGTCTGAATACAACTTTGGCAAAGTCAGTTTTATGTTGAACATGGTTGTAATATTACGTGCAAATTGCGAGTGGTAATTAAAATTCACTAATTACGATTTGCTATGCGTTTATAACAAATATGCGTTTATGGCATCATGTAATTCAAATCGTGTATCTGTATATCGTATATGTCTACTTTAAGAACATGTCAGAAGTTGATTTGAGTTGTGGTAGTATAAATCATACATACTAATGCGAGTATGTCGCAAACATACCGTGGCTTAAGTATATGAAATAAAGTCATTCAATTTATATTTAGAATACTATCAATTTCAATAAATGATGGCGCTGAAAGACAGCATGTTGTTGGGAGAATACATTAATAATTGCACAAACCTCTTTAAAATCTAAAAGTCAATCCGGCTGAAAGGGAATTTAGTATGTATTAAGCTTACATCTGTCTGTACGGGGACTGGTTTCAGAAATTAAAACAATGTTTGGAAGCTCTAAATCACAATATTCCTCTTCCTCCTCCTCCTCCTCCCTGTCCCGCGCACGCACGCACGCACACACACACACACACACACACNACACACACACACACACACGTACGCACACACACGCACGCACACGCACGCACGCACGGGCGCGTTCGCACGCAACCCCACCCCATCCTCCCATACGCATACCAATTAAGGTCGAAAAGTTTCATTTTTTTATCTTTGTTATATACATGTCAGCGTCAAGACATTCTCTCGCAATAACAATGTTGACACGTATTACGGAATGTACATTCACTGCTAAATAAACAAGTAGCCACCACGACCGAGTCAACATTCCTTACCCGTGAATAATTAAAGCTTAATGGTTGATGAACTAGAAGTCCAGACGAAAGCGGTCAGGAATGATTCTTTACACTATACTTGCATAGGTCATACGAATTTTATGAGCCTCGATCTGTGAAAAGGGGGTTAAATGCATGTGCGCAAAGTGTCGTCCCAGATTAGCCTGTGCAGTCCGCACAGGCTTATCAGGGACCCCACTTTCTGCTTTTTTGTGTGTGTTTTTTTCGTTTAAAGGTAGACTCTTCTTGACAAAAATCCAGTTTAGGCGGAAATATCATCCCTGATTATCCTGTGCGGATTGCACAGGCCAATCTGGGACCACACTTTACGCACTTGAATTTAACCCCGTATTCCCAGAGCGCGACCCATATGTAGACTTGGCTATATATGGACTGAACTTGCAGCTATTGGAATGCTGGTTTACCAACGTACACATAGTACACTATCGATCGACTTATACTTGGATGGAGGAAATGAAAGGAATGCATATATTTAGCTACCACGGGAAAAAACTACTGTCTAGCTTTAATCTCCCGATAAAACAGCATATATAGATACCACGTACATACATACACAACTATCATCAACGCCCCAAGTAAACTGCAGTACTTCTATGTGAACTGAAGCACGAATACAGCTTCATGTGGCGAATATATGCAGTCTGGCTATATGCATGCATTTGCTATACACTATAAATCCATACACTGTGTATTCAACCATGAAATGTTTTGCAACCACCAGCCGCAGTAAATATAAATCAAATCAAAATTATGCAATCCTAAACGCAACATGAGCCATGGTACAGGCAAAACGAATATTTAGCTCCACAGGTACTTGAAAATATTTTTTGGTCCTTATATATATAATAAAATATATATAATATAATTATATATATATATAAGGACAAAAAAATATTTTCAAGTACCTGTGTTTAGCTCTGTTATGCATTGAGTGTAGAATGCATCACTTTTGAATGAATTGTATAACATTTTGTATATCAATAATCATAATCAAAATTTACAAAAATAAATAATTAAATGATTATCGCATTCCACATTTAATAAAAAATGCATATTATATAATAAAACTATGTAAGCAACATATGCCACCATAACAACATTATATATTTTTCCCATTACGGTAACTGTACCCTGGGTGACCAAATTCTAAATTCAATCAAATGTAGAATGTGTTTTGCATACATGTACATTCATTTCTCTCCCCGTTTATCGAGCATTATGCACGAATACACTTTCATCGTTCACGCTTGATCGATTAGTCATCACTCAACATTACTTGTATCCTTTCAAACACACCTTATACGGCATATAAATGTATATAGATATCACTGGAATAAATTATCATAATAAGAGACAACAAAAAACAGATGCAAAAACGCTTATATTAAGCGTTTGAACATTTGTATTTAAAGTTTTAAGAGTAATATCATTTAAAACCATGAATGTTAAAATCAACTTACCTGTGTCAAGCAACGGTGAGCTGTAACCGGAAGAAAGTTGACATCCGAGAGTGGGCGTTGTCGATGAGGGAGACCACTCGAACAGGAAGATCTTACGATAAGCTTTATAAAAAGCTCCGCAAATATAGTTTTGGAAAAAGCTCGCTGCTGTAACTCGTACATGTTTGGGAAAGGCATATTTACAAATACAGATATAACTTGATTTAAAAGCAATAAAATGCTCAGAACTTTAGATCAATAAATAATTGTATTTTCATAATGTCGTGTTGATTTAAATATTACTTTTTAATAATGATAATGATGATGATGATGATGATGGTGGTGGTGGTGATGATGATTATGAAGAATTATGTAAATGTTGTTTTTGTTGTTGTTTTTGACGATGATGGTTTTTTATTATTGTTGTTGTTGTTGTTGTTTGTTGTTTTTCTAAATTATAAAATATTTAAGCACACAATTAACTACATCAAAGGGCAAGTTCAACTTAAATATAGGACATAATGAACCATTACAACTTAATTATTCAGAGACACGTTAACGTGTACAGGTGAACCTTGATTAATAAATTTCAGCACACACAAGCGCCTGTGTTATCTTATAACGATCTCCGTTCTTGCATCTTTTCAGCATGAACTGCAATTGTATGCACACATAGGTGCATTATGTAAACAGTCTAACAGCATCATTATCAAGCGCACTCACGTCCCAATGTTTTTCTTTCCAGTGTTAGAAAACAAGCTATTTTAGCGTGTTCAACCATGATCATCTACATTCTGTATGATTGGGCATAAACAAGTGTTCACATAGCTAACGCATTAATATAGATATATGTAGAAGTAAGATAGGTGCACGTCTGCAAAGCGTCTTTTTTTTAGTTTTAACCTATTTATTTTAGCTCGATTGTATCGAAAGCCTAAGGCTTATTTGAAACGCTCTCGAGTCCGTTTCCTGGGACTAGAACCAATATTTGATGTATATGTGGGGAGCTTTAAAGAACGCTCCCACTGTGAGGATCGAACTTGTGGCCTCCCGATCGCTAGACGGACACCATATCCACTACGCCACGGCGACCTTTTTTTGAAAGGGGTGGTGGTAAATTACATGTATTTGCAACTCCATATGTGCTGGAAATATGATGTATGATAAAGAAATAGGCTCCGGAAAAGTTAGAGGATTGATTC
Organism: Dreissena rostriformis; assembly: GCA_007657795.1. Taxonomy (NCBI): domain Eukaryota; kingdom Metazoa; phylum Mollusca; class Bivalvia; order Myida; family Dreissenidae; genus Dreissena; species Dreissena rostriformis. The sequence continues at coordinate 107,568 of VMBQ01000465.1, read as the reverse complement.
TTGTATCTGGTTTGGAGTTGTGACCATGATTTTGACCTTGTGACCTGGTTCTAAGAAGCATAGCCCGGTTCGAGGACATATAAAAAATCTGCCATGCTGGACAATTTGTTCAGAGTTGATGTGGCATTTAATTTGTTGTATAAACTTTGATTTTAAAGTGTGACCTTCACAATTTAAGATAAGTTTATTGCGCACGATACTTTAAATTACTAAACTTGTTTTTTGCTTCAAAGTTATTTTAATACGAGGTTTAAAGGCCAAAAGGCGCTCAATTGAAACCCAATGAATTTTACTGTTATGAGACGGTAGTGTTCCCACGGGTTCACAATATAATTAATAGGGAAAACTACCCCGATACCTGACAGCCACGTGTTTGCAATCATTTTATAAATCAGCCCAAATATGATAACATGATGAGTAGGTCAAAGTATCTTATAGAGTGTTCAAATGGTTTTAAATATAACCATATGATGAAAACGTCGCTACATCATGATTGCTATGTCTTTCCAGTAACCGGAATCATTTTGTAACTCAGTCGAAAAATCATAAGAGCTAATGTTCTGAGCAAGTTTCATGAAGATCGCGCAAACAGTGTGATTTCTATAGTCTTCTAAAACTTTTTCTTCATAAAAAAGTATTAACCTAGTGAACTATGTTTTGACCCAACGTGGCCAAGTATTTTTATATCGGTCGATATTTCATAGGAGCAAATGTTCTTACCATGTTTTATGAAGATTGAGAAATAAATGTGTTAGCTACAGAATTCCAAATCTTTTTCTTTATTTTGAAATAATGGCCTAGATTTGTACCCAACATGACACAGTTTCAAACTCGGGCAAGATAAATCGGGAAAAGATTTGAGCAGTTTTTATGAAGTTTGTTCAATACATGTTGTTTCAAGAGTGTTCACATTCTTTCTCCTTAATTTGAATTAGTGAAGAAGTTTTTTTTAATCCTAAATGACCCAGTTTCTAATTCGGTCGAGATGTTCCCGGAAGAATATTCACACCAATTTTAATGAAGATAAGGAAATGTAAGTGGCATCTTAAATGTTTACAAGCTTTATCTTGAATTTGACATAGTTATCTAGTTTGCGACCCAACATGACCTCGTTTTGAACTCGGCAAAGATATCATTGGAGAAAATGCTCTGACCTAGTTCTACGCACATACGACCATCGATTCCAAAGTTGGACAACTATACAAAAATTGTCTTCAACAAAATCACCACACCAGACAGTGAATATGTTACAAAATGGACAGCACTGAAACAAATGAGCAACGATTTTATGTTTGTATATAACATACTTAATTAAACGCCATGAAAATATGTTAATCAACGAGTGGGCACAACACTGAATAATAAACAATTCACGATTCGTGCGAAAATACGCAACTAATTTAGAAAGCATTATGCATGTTCAAAATGGTAAACACAGATGATATAAGAAACGCTTAAATCCTCTTACGGAGGATTCCGGAGATAGTCGATGTTTCGCGATTGCTAGTCGATGTTTCGCGATTGATACAGCTATATGCGAAACGGTCAACGATCCAGGATAGATGCAGGCAACACTATACCGGTGGGTTATAAATACGAGCGGACGATTTATACCAATGATTTGTTGTTTTTTTCGGCGTATCTGTCTAAACCAGCGTTTTACCTTACCTGACCTTTGTAAGTGTCCAATAAAATTCAAATACAATTTCCCGCGCCTAGACACGAATGAATACACTTCATTTATTCCATTAGTTGATTTATGCATTAACCCCCAGAACATTGGAAACATGACCGCGTCTTTGTTGTATAGCATTTACGACTGTTTTACTGCGTGTTCAGCATGAAACAATTTTATCTCTAATGAAAAGGCTTGATGGATAGAACAGTTTTACACTCAACTCTTGACATCAATACAGCTTGTGTGTGCCTCTTTATATTCAGAGGATTGTCAGCGCCAGAGCGTTTGTACTTAAAGGCTATGTTCTCATATTTAGTAATTACTACCATATTGCTATCTGTGTACTAGTATGTTTTACTTCATACAATTATCGTTTTTCCCTATCCTGGTATTCGTTTAGGCCAAACCATTTTAATTGTTTTCGAAATTGAACATTAAACATGTAAAAGTATAAAGTTTTAAACAAGCCGTCGTTCCAGCAGTGGAATCGTGACCTCACTTTAACGCATTGCATTCCAACCCGCAAGGTATCAGGGTCAGTTCGCGGTCAGTAAAAGGATCGCTATATAATGTAGACGCTATCTTGTTAAATAGGTGAACTGGAATTTTCTTTAGGCCAGAAATATGTTAAATGAAGATATTCGGCGATATAATTATGGTATGTCAATAATAGATTCTTAATGTGTTTACAACAATACCATGATACATATTATTTTTGATTAATTTAACAAGAATTAGTCCACCATATTGACCAATGTATTAAGCATGAGCGCGATGATTCCCATTAATGTTAATAATCGAATCAAATAGCAATGCCCGACAAACCACTAAAACAGGTTTGTTTGTATAAATATTTAAAATATATACGGAAACTTCGCGTGTGGCCGGTTGACTTATATGTTTTAATTTCACTTCCATTATTTTTTAGTTGTTCTGTTTTGTATCTATAGATACATGATCAGCAATATGTAATAATGTAAAATAAGCCGCGAAAATTCCGCGTAACATCCCGTACTGCGTGTGATGCAGCTAAGAACTGCACAGAAAAAGACATTCGCTATCTTTGATTTCATTCATTAAACTCTTTACCTTTCACCAAATCCAACCACAATCAATGCCGTATATCTTTTTTTAATATATTTCTTGCTCAGCGTTAGGCCAAAGAAACAACAAACTATGTCATTTGTTTAAAAAAAAAAAAACGCACACAATAGGAAGAACGTTTTCCGTTAACTTTATGTGTTATTACCCACTTTAATAAGAACATGCAATTACACGCTGAAATTTTTCAAATCTTTATTTAACATTACTCCTTTAATCAATGTATATTTCATATAGCGAATTTGATCAAATGCAGCAATCATGATCGCAAACTCTATGGCTAATTAATCGAAAATGATAGAAAGGAGCAAACTGTTCAAAATCTTAATCTGGAATACAAAAAAAGTTCAAGGTCGGCACAAAAAGTAGGGTCAGTCGGGTTAATTGAATTAACTATGCTTGCGTCTTACATTAATCGCGAATACATGAAATACCACAACAACCCACAGCAGGTAAAATGAATTGTCAACGCTGCAGGATATACAATTTATGCATTAATGTAATGGTAAATGTTTCGTTCATTATCTTTTTTCACTTTATAGTACATGAAAGTATATAATGTACATATGCGAACAAACTTTCTTGAAAGTGCAGTCAGCGCTTTGATAATGTACTTCTCATATGATATATGTTTACAACTAGAGATTACATAGGCAAAGAATCTACTCGATTGATAATGGGAAGTGAAAATTCGGCCACACGAGTAGACACATAAACATGAAACAGTTTAACCCTTATCTCATGTTTGTTATTTAAATGTTCACAAGCGAACAATATGGTTGAAGAACAGAACGAAGACTGGACCTTCTCGATAAAGGATTTAACCGAAAAACAGCATGTGACATTCACGGGGCGAGGGGAGTATTTCGTAGGTATAGAATCTATGTATACATTTTATTTTTAAGTATATAACTTTTGTTGTTTCTTTCGATTTCATAAAACAGCAAGCCAACCATAATTTCATCTTCAAAAGTGTTTAGATTTAAACGAAAAGCAGCATGTTACATACGCGGGTCGAGGGGAGTATTTCGTAGGTATAGAAACTATGTTTACGTTTTAAGTATATACCTTTGTGATAACTTTCGATATCATAAAACAGCAAGCACATCATAGGTTTAGGTTCATCTTAAAAGTCTTTAAACTCTTTTTGCTTAAATATAAACATCTTAAACACGCGCAGAGTGGTTTAATTTTATAAATCAGACGACTTAAAGGTAGTGAAAAATTACTAACTATGTACACGAACATGAATTTCAAAATATTCAAATAATGTATCTACCTTTTAAATGTTTATCAACATGATTGCTCTAAAAATAGCATTCAGGTTGTTCTAATTTCACATTGGCGTTCAATATACGAGAAGAAATTTGGGTGCATCTCTGAATTTAATGTTATAATAATATATATTTTTGAGTTGTTATGTGTGTTCATGTTATATCATTTAAGTCTTTAGATCTATAGTGGCGCGTGGGAAAATGACGCAATGATTTTATCATGCCTTAATTGTCAACACAATCTTTATTTGTGATTTGTACATTTATATCTTGAACAGGAGTATTATCGGGTCCTTTGTATAATAAAATTATGATATTGAATATGAATACATACTAAATAATATTGAGCCACTATATACAGGTTACCAATTTCTTGGTTATGTCTTGCTATTCATTAAAACCATACAATCCCATCCGAGGTTTACATGACTAGAAATGTGTCTGTATGGCCCGAATGTCCACGCTTAAAGGTCTGGTCAATCAATGTTTATCATTGACAAACACACGAACGCATGGATCCACACCGAAGCTGTGTACAGGCTAACGGATTTTGGAAATGGAAATTATCTGGTCTCAGGAACGCTCAAGCCACTGCTTATCAATTTGTGTACCTCTTTCAGCCTTATAAAGCCAAACTATCCAGTCGATGTACAATTGCGCAACACGTTAAACAATTATTTCGGATTTCCACTTCAGCTGCATACTATCAGAACCGTTTCTTACAAAGACCATTTTTATAAAAAGCCAGACACCGTACATGACCTATGACTTAGTACAATTCCAACATGGGACTTGCATATCTTCCTTTCAAAAAGGGAATTCAGTGTTTATAGCAAGTAGGGCCTTGCCATTCTCAAGACTGGAACCGAATTGATTTAGTATGAAGGTCAAACATGTATTTTAGACCCAAACGCTCTCGCACTTTCTCTTCATCATTAGTCTAACTGCATATGTTTTCTTACTTGTCTAGACATTGACGAAACCCGACAAGTTATAGTCAACGCTGACTGACTTGACGTACAACATGTCATACATGTAACCGATAACACAACATTTTGTAGCGTCAGAATAACACAAGCGTATCAACACGCCTATACTTTGTTAAACAAATATATACTCTTTTTATTTTAATTTCGTTTGAAGGATAAACCCAAGCGCAAACCAGCACAGCACTATCGTATCGTCGTTATGACTTTTTTTTAAGTCAATACCTACTCTTCTTCAAAGGTAGTCCAAAAACGTGCGTTGCAGCAGAATTACGCATATGCTTATTACATCTCCTAGTCCTATTAATAAATGCATGTTCGACGGATTTCATCCTACAGTTAGTTAATTTTACTGGATTGTTTAAGGGTTTACCCAGGCGTGTGTGGTTGCAGTGGAACGTCACGTAGACAATTTATGTGTACCCTTACTTCATCTCACTATCAACAACCAAGGCGGTTGTGTCATCGCTAGTGGCAACAAGGACTTTCCATGCGGCCTTAGCAACGGCGAGGCACTTTCAGGAGAAATTACACTGGTCACCGGTAAGCAAATAATAATACGCGCACCGTTACCTACAAGTGTTCAAAACGTGTTTGATTAGTAATTTGATCGATTTGAACATTGTTTCGCACATATATGACCACTGTATAACGGTTTTAGTTTGATAACACTGCTTTTTTCAAAGAATTTATTGGAAGTGTTAAGCTATAATCATAAAACACATAAAATTTTTTTTTCAGGATTTGCCCTCAAATGCCTTACAATTCATACCATATTTGTTAAAATCTAAAGAGGACTGGAGTGGCAATGTTCACTATTTTGTTATATTAATATGTTTATACCAGAGCATAACCTTTTTGTGTATGTGTCCCAAACATACATGTGTATAAAGAAATGCACATATTGAGACATATCTTAAATACTATTCTTCAATATGTAAATGTTGTACAAACCGATTATCACAAACATATGTTATATAATATTACTTAACGTATCCATAAACAACGGATATTACAAATCAGTCAGATAAATGTGTCTCTGCCACAGGTCTTGTGCTAGACATCGCCGATCGACAGCTACAATTCATCGAAGGCCCTATCCCCAAACCCAGAAGAAAACTCCCACGTACCCCAGGGGCATTCATACAAGACACCCCACCTTCAAAGCCTGCTAGACGCACTGATCATGTGAGCTTTATTTAAATCTTTTCACTAAATCTATTCCCCTATAGTACATAAACCAATATATAAAGGCAGTTACAACGCATTTTTTCTAAATAAGCCTTTCATCTGTAATTCAATAACATGAAACCATAGAATATAACAAATAATGAAACTCCGGAAACTCTTTTTGGTGAGGAATTCTTGTTCTCATCCACTGCTTTATAACACAACACCAACTGTAGACATAACATGATAAAAACTGCGATCACCGCCTTGAAACGGTCAATGCAAAGCATTGGAATTCTCAAACGGTTAGAGGGTCGAATAAAAAAATGAGCCTGGAAGTACTTTGTTAAAATTCAACACTATTAAACTATTATTTCAAAACCAAAGTCCATGCAAATATGAGATCTCACTTAATTAACATATCACAAAGCAGGAAAACCAAAATGGCGAACAACCGGAAACCGGCAAAGGAAGCAAAGACGAGGAAACCGAGCAGCCTGAAACTCGGCCACACACAATTGAACGCGGGGTGTCCGATGATCCGCACTTTGAGCTTCAGACCCCCGAACAAGTAGCCATTGTAGCGGCGAGTCACTTCGTCAAACAGCTTCGAATGTTCACCGATGCCAATGTTACTCCGAAAATGGTCGATGATGTATTTAAGTTATTTGTGGTAGGTATACCGTTACATATGGGTTCGTGTTTAATAATACAATAAAAGACAGCTGAATGACAAACATTTAGCCTTAGAGGTGTCTTTAGTGCATATGCAATGCTTGTATGTTTGTATTCAACACTCTCGATTGTCTTTCACCACGGACGATTTCAACAATAATCTACGTCGCAATTTTAAAACAATTGAAAAACGAAAATATTGACAACAATCCTTGAAATTATTATGGAATGTGGTTGAGACTTTACGTGATTGAACGAATAGAAATGTTCATTCTGAAAAATATTTTCATACATAATTAAATGCATATTGTAAGAATAATAATTATAACAATAACAACCGATGTCAAAACTCATGAATCACGTCTAGTTATATTTGATTAGTTATATTTAACAGGAAACGGTGGAGTCTTGTCCCGAAGTGTTCGAGACGTATGCACGTGACATGGGCAGCGGAAAGAGCGTGGATCGTCCAATGCACGGACCCGCTGTGCGGATTATTCTTGAGATGCTTAAATACACATTGGTAATACGATTAAACTCTTTCACAGATTTTTGACACAAATTAAATCAAATACACATTGGTTATATTGGTCATACGCTAAAACATTATCAAAGTATATAGTCACCCATATAGCTCAAATACACATTGGTAATACGCTAATACTATATCACAGTTTATTGTCCTCAATAAAGCTGAAATACACATTGGTTATACGCGTATACTTTATCACTGTTTATTTTCACCCATAAAGCTCAAATACACAATGTTAATTCGCTAATACTATATCACTGTTTATGGTCATCAATAAAGCTCAAACACACATTGGTAATACGTTAATACTATATCACGGTTTATTTTCCTCAATAAAGCTTAAATACAAATTGGTAATACGCTAATACTATATCACTGTTTATTGTTCTCAATAAAGCTTTAATACAAATTGGTAATACGCTAATACTATATCACTGTGTATTGTCCTTAATAAAGCTTGAATACACATTGGTTATACGCTAATACTATATCACTGTTTATTTTCACCCATAAAGCTCAAATACACAACGGTAATACGCTAATACGTTATCACTGTTTATTGTCCTCAATAAAGCTCAAATACACATTGGTAATACGCTAATACTATATTACATATTTTTGTCTTCAATAAAATCAAATACACATTGGTAATACGCTAATACTATCTCACACTTTATTGTCATCAATAGAGCTCAAATATACATCTGTACTACGCTAATACTATGTCACAGTTCATTGTCTTCAATAGTTAGAAGCTCAAATACACATTGATAATACGCGTATACTATGTCACAGTTTATTGTCTTCAATAGAGCTCAAATATACATCTGTACTACGCTAATACTATGTCACAGTTTATTGTCTTCAATAGTTAGAAGCTCAAATACACATTGGTAATACGCGTATACTAGATTGCGGTTTATATCCTTCAATAGTTAAAAGGTCAAGTACGCATTTGTTTTACACTAATACTATGCCACAGTTTATTGTCCTCAGTAGTTAGATCAAATTGTGTTCCATGGATTGTAATTTATATACATTGAAGTGTTGATAGATTTGAGAAATGAACTTGCGCAATTTAAAGCTAAACCGTTTAAAGATGTGTTCACGTTATAGGGCAGACTATAAGAAAAGTTTAAGAAATAATACTTATTACGCAACGTAGTTATTATACAGACTATTCAACAATTTAATGCCGTGACAATGCATGAATCGTGTCGATATCAATTGAAGGTTATTTAAACTAGAACTGCAAAACTGTACGTGTTTTTATCGTCTTCAAAATCTTCGTCCTTTAGCTACAAAGTACATATAGGCCCATTCCTATAAGGACTCATTATTAAACCATGCATTATAGGACCCAGCCGAACGCGTGGTGCTGATCCTGGACCTTCTACGCACCTTCTCTCACTTCGACGCCAACCTCCCCACCCTGGTGCAGTTCCGGGCTACAGCCACGGTTCTCGGTACGATGACTGCACTCAGGGATGTGATCGAGGTACAGCGGTATGGCGCCGATATCCTAGCGAAGATTGCGCTCTACCAACCGAGACTGGACGAGAAGGTTTGAAAGTGTTTCAGCAACTTAGAATTATGATAGAGCCGATTTAGTTTTTTTATTTACTTCCCAAAAAGCGTCCGCTTGGGTAGAGAGTCCATATACAAGTACTTGATATAAATTAGGTGTGATAAGCGTTTTATCACATAATTATATATTGTTCCACAAGAGGTGCGGGAATTCCCTACAAATACACAACATAATTATTGTAAAATTGCGTTTACAGTATTGTACTTCACCTAATTGGGTCTACCAAGTTTTATAACTTTTGTATGTCTTTAGTTATTTTACATAATGGCATAAATATGAGTCCAGATCCAAACTCTGAAACTGCCCCTATAACATCTACAAAATATCTTAACCTAACTGCAGCCTACTATTCGTGAGGTGGCAGTGGACGTCCTACTAGCTGCTGTCCGACAGCTCAAGGCAGACCTTCAGCTGGCGAGATCCGTGAGTAGATGCATGGCCAACCTGGCGAGCAGTATAACACAGCTGCTCAACAACAGCATCGACAGACTGGCAGATGACACAGGTAAGCCGATAGAAAAAGTGCTTCAAGTCAGTGTTTAAAATATGGGCCTAACAACAGCATGACCAGGTCTTGCTTGTGTTTGGCATTGCAAGGCCGATAAAAATCGTATAAGAATAGTGAACTGGTGCCTAACATCAGCATGATCAAATCTTGCTCGTTTCTGACTCTACCAAGTTCGATAAGAACCTTACATGAATAGTGAAATGTTTCACTCAGTCGCCTAATTTTTGCATGGACAGATCGTGTGCTTGACACGGATAGTGAAAAGAAAGAGATTACCATCATTGAAAATCGTATGGGGGCGTTCATTGGGGGCAGGATGTCAATTTCAAATTAGGTTACTTGGCTACAGAATTACCTTTACAAGTACTGTGAAACTGTCTGAGTATATAATCAGGCACTTGCGTATATCATGTTTCGAAACATTATGCCTTTACAAATTAAGAAACACTTTCCATTATGCTTAGTTTATCTTTTCTATTCAGAGAAGTCCACTCCTCTTTCCCTCAACTGCGTTTTGACGTATGCGACTCTTCTTCAACACGTGTTTAAGGAAGCTATTCCTGTTGTGCAGTCTGCTATGAAACAGTTTAACTCTGACGTCGGCGTTTGTACAGAGGGCCGAAAACTCATCTATTTCTACGGAAAATTTCCTCAGTTCGAGTATGTCTTAAATTTGACTGATTAATCTTGCTTATATAGCAACGTTGCTTGTTTTGTTATCTTATTTTATTTGATCCAAAAAATCATTTACGTATTATTGTATTTTTGAAACGAACATTAAAACAAAATATGTAACGATGAACAATATTTATCTAAGATTATATAAAATGGTTTATGTTGACCATTTTTTTTTACTTTTTTTTTTTTTTTTTTTTTTTTTTTTTTTTATTATTTAATAAATCGATTCCGACGGAAATGTTGCTTGTGAACCGGTCATAATTGGGCATCACACAGGTTTTTCGTACATGCCACAAAATGTTTATGCTTCTTCATATTTAAGCAGCACCTATTCATACTTTATTAAACACTTGTCATGTAAATTTTAGGCAGAAATTATCGACATTGCAACAAACGTGTCGGGAACCAATCTCTGGGGATATTGACGACAAATCTGTCCACTGGAATAATGGCACGGACGTTCTATTGGTAGAAAGCTGGAAAAAGAAACCGTCCGGGATTATGAGAAGCAAAGGAAGGCCTGCAAAACAACGGGACAAGAAAATTAAGTTCGTTGACCTTGAGCGTAGTGAAAACGCCGACAATGATACAAAGAGTTCTGAGACCGATTTAAGTGAATCGGATAATGACATGCCTGGACTGAACGTAAACGGAAAGGCAATAAATGACTCTGGTACGAAGTACCACGCAGCCAAAACAATTGGCAATAATGAAAATGATGTCAGATACTCTGTCCAGCAAAAAGATGTAATGGAAAGTGATCAATTGAATCATGTATTCACGGAAATTATGGAACATGACTTTGTTATTATTAACCAAGTTAAGCCCACAACGGACACTGTCAGAAATTTACCAGAAACCAAAAATGTTACAACGCATCAAGAAGATACACCGGTCGAAGCGGATGTAAAACAAGACAGCGGTGCTTCTGAAAATAACCGTCCATTGCCCGACGAAGAAACACATGTAGGGATGTGTGAAACTGATACTAACACAGAGAAAGAGTTGCATGAAAATGTAAAATCGGAATCGGACAGTGGAGATAAAATTGTACCACTTGAGCAATCACGTGACTATTTACCTCCAGAGGTGGTGTTTTTGGAAAAGTTAATTCTTGCTCAGGTAATGATATTTTTCTCGATAAATAATACCCAATGAAACGTGTAGCCCACATTTTTAAATCATCATTGTTTCGGGAAGTATATTCGTATGTGTACATTACAAATACAGGCTAAATACACACTTAACGTTTCAGATAACTGTATACGCTGGAACCCTAGCGTTCCAGGGAAACGACTCTCAAGTATTGATGATTATAGACAAGCCCGTCTCCGAAATGTTGGAGTCAGTGGGCGCTGACGCTGAGTTGGTGGCGTTTTGCAAACGGAAACACGGGGACACCACAACACTTATGGATGTCGATCCCTCGCTCATCATCAGTGTCATAGATGCGGTCAGATATAAGTATGTGAACTCTCAGCGAAAAATGATTATATTATAATCATATTAATTTCGTGTTAGTCATTTTTTTCAATAAGAATAAATAGTTGCATTATTAGTTTTATTACTTACTGAGAAATTTGAGTACCTTTGGGAATAAAGGTTAAAGTATACGTATAGGCAATCATATAACAACAGTTGAATACATTAAATGACATTAGGATTGGAATTAGAATACGTTGACCTAAACAAGATACATATCGGATTTAGTGATCAGTGAATAGTGCAGTTTGGGCAAACGCGAAATTATTTTGCAATACACACGAACAACAGAGATTAACGTTGTCTTTTTTATGTTGACCATCATAGTCACTTTCAGTTAGTTGGTACATAATAATAATAATCAATAATACAAGTGCCTGTATATAGATAAAAAGTAAATTTATTTGCGTAATTTATTATTTGTTCGTGTGTATTGCAAAATCATTTCGCATTTGTCCAAAATGCACTATTCACTGATCTCTTTATCCGATATGTATCTTGTTTATTATCAATGTGTGCCTGAATTTGGAAGTTTACTAGGTACTTCCGTATCCGAGGCTGCATTATGTGATAACCAGAGTTTATCGAATGTTGGTTTTGATCTTTTCTTTTATAGGTCCGTAATGACTGAGCTTGTGCGCTCCACTGTTATCGACCTGATCAAACATGTGTCGAAGAGAATGCGACAACCAACACTGGAGATGGCGTACGCGTTCTTGGGGCACATCTTCAGCAATGATGTTATCGCAAACAATATTACAGGTGTGTAAGACAACATGTAAAGTACCGTGGTAGTTTTGACTAACAGATGAAACATTTTTTCACTTGTAAACAAAACTGAACAATTTTAGATAAGGAACAGGACTCATTATCATTTTTTACCACGGATTATATCCATATACGGTCACATTTTCGTAGAAACTAAAATCTAAAGAGATAAAATCAATGATATTTTAGTTTATTATCTTCGTACCTTTTAAATTTCAATAGAAATTCATATAACTCAATTATGATGTAACTTCAATCTACTTGATATATATAAGGTATGATAAGTCCATACAACTTATATATAAATATGAAAGGCACTAACGGGTATTAACTACTTTCAGATGATACATTTTTGTGCGAGTTCCATGAATGCCTGCAGAACGTCAATGATAAACTAACACCAGAAATAGTGGAAGAAATTCAAAAACGATGTGGATTTCCGGCGCAAAATGTCAGTTTCGAAAAGTTGTTAAATAGTTTTTAGCAATATTATACAAGTACTATGATACATATGAAGAAATTTAGAAGTTTCGATTAGTGTCAAATGAGAGCCATGTATGTGTTAACTCGTGCAATAATTATAAAAAAAATTGTTTTGCTGCTCCGCAGCATGTGTCTTCATCTTTCGTTATCACGGAACTGTGGTTGTTCATTTGGAACTTCGAAGAGTATGTATATGTGTTATTAACTTATCAATCGTTATGTATGTACCATATGTTGAAGGAATAAACGAGCGTTCACCCGATTTTATTATTTGAATTGTGTTTGTCCGATGATGTATATCGGGACAAAGAAAATGTGTAACTATATGGGAATACATATGTGTGGTGGTAAATAACTCGATCATAGTGGATGTTATTAGATAACACAATCACGAGACAGTCATCAATAAGTTGACGAGGTAAACATGAATACTTCATCATATCATATGAAACATGTGGTCATCATATGAAACATGTGGTGTGTTAATCTTATCACGCTTCTATGCTTTCTAGATATTCGGATTTCCAAATATGACGTACCCCTTTTTTATCATTATATCATTACTTTAATCATGCTTTCGAAATATGTGTATATACAATTATCAAACTTGGCCTTTATAGTTAATTCCTTAATTCGAAATCATTCTTAATTCAACAGTATAAGATAAAGGCATTATTGGTCGATCATTCAACATAATCGAAACGAAAATGGCTTTGCATAAAATTAAAAATGATATTTTCATGGTTCTTGCATAGGTCCATTAGCGTCATTAAAATCTATAGACACGGTACGTCGTAAACATAATTGACATAAAGATGACATAAAATAAAGTTAAACACTATTTTGCTTGATGGATGAATCGGTCCACAAGCATAATACAGATAAAACTAAACAGGATATATCGTAAAGCTTGCGATGCCGCACATATTGCCTTTGTTGCGTGCTATGTTGATATACCCCTGCATACCCCAGCTGACGCCTGAAATAAAAACAAAAAAGTACAGTTCCTGTATGTGTTCACAGCAGTTAAAAACTCGAGTAAACAGCTTGAACGAGTTGTCCAGATATGGTATTGGACAAACGTGATAATTAAAGTGAAACATTTGCAAGTTTTATGACAAATTAGCAAGAACTTAAATATATAACTAATCACAAAACCGCCGATGTGAAGATGACTTACACACATAATAATTAGTAAATGACAATCAATGAAATTTGTATCAAGAGCATTTCTAAACATTTCCTACTTATTACATATATAGTTATTATCACTACTTAAACAGTTTGCCCGTTAGCCTGGTCGGCTTCCCATTTATAAAATGTCCGCAAACTGGTCACCTTCCGATCAACAGAATGTCCATAAACTTACCCCAACTGTTCTTACAAATCCAGTAGTCTACACCACTAGACGATCCATACCCCACCACCTGCAATGCATGATCCAGCATACTGGGGGAGCATTTCGGCTCGACGTATGTGCCCGCTTTATACAACTGGAAGGATGGGTGGCTGGCGTCCACTACGGCGAACACTGGTGTTGTATACACAGCCGCTTTCATAGATGCCTCGTCGCCTGGCGGAACCTTTTTGCCGCCATTAACCTTCAGAAAAAGAGCACTTGAATTAAACGCTGTTAACTGTTGATCATATCGCAATATTGGCAATACAAATGAATGAATAACATTTTATTGACCATGTTTATTTATTGGTTATGACATTGATGTAATATCAAATACTCATCTGTATTGGTAATAAGGATGCGTCAATTTCACGTAATGGACCACTACCTGACTTTGGTAATGTCAATGTGTTTATTACAATATCGAACACTTATATAAGCTTGTAACAACAATGAGTTAATTACATTATAATTATGGACCACATTTCTATAGTAATAGTTCTCCCATTTTTTTATTACATTAAACAGACCGCTTTTCTATATTGGTAATAACAATTGGTTAATTATAATATATAAACAATGTTTCTATACCGGTAATGAAAATTTGTTTACTGCTTTATTTACATCAAATAACACATATTACGCTTCAGTTATGGAATAACACCAACATTGCATTGAATGAACGCATATTCGACCCATGCAAAATACATGTATGTAAAAAAAAACGGCTCATATGACCAACACGCAACCTCAATTACCGTAGCTACAGCTTGGCATGTAGAATTTCTACAAACACCGGTGCTTTTAGGATAGGCACCACTTGAGCACAGACCGCCAATGTCGTGAACGCATTGAAATATATGGTCCGAAGCAATCGGGGTTCTGGCACAACAGTCTTGCATCTCTCCCACGCTTGTGGACACCATTTGTCCCGTTCTAATGAAATGAAAACTATCAACGCACTCTGAAACAGAAAGAAACTATTATATATTCAGTATTGTAAAATCAAGTGGTTTAGATAACGTTAACTGATGTTTTTAAAACATCAGTTGTAATCCAACATAAGAGAAAACAAAACTCGAATAAAACACTGGTTGCTATAAAATTTGAAAAATCAAACGCAATAATAAGTGAGATCAAAGAAAATAACACTATGGCAAGTAGTTGAACATCTTTGAAGACAATCTTGAGTTAAAAACAAGATGAAAACAATGCTAATGGAAATAGTTGCATAATCACACAAACATATTATGCTTTTTGTTCAATTACTTATCAATACAACTCGTTAACGTTAAAATGCATTTATACCTACTGATTAAATGACATAGATGAATTCCAACGTATCTTAACAGTTTAAATTTAAGGAAAACCTTTAACAGGATATTTACCGGTCGCAACTATCGACACCACGTTCCCCATTTGTCCTTGGTCCTGAACTGGACCCACGGCCCCTCGTTTTCTCCAGTCCCACGCATCAGGGACATCGTTCAGATGAGGTTCAAATAGAAGGTGTGGCTCATCCATATGTACTTTCAGACCATGCATGGATGGTTCCTACAAAAACAAGATAAGCGTTTAAGAGTTTATTTCGACATTCATTAGGCTTTAAGCCCATTAGTACACACATTTTACAACACAAAATATTCACATATGGTCAATGACATACAGAATTATTAACAGAACATATATCAAAATCTTAATACAACAAATTTGTCTACACTTTATCGTATTTTGTATTTTTATATTTAGTTGATAAATAAATGAAAGTACACGGAGAGAAACAACAACAAGATATAGTTGATGGCGAATTTAATCACATAATTTTAAACTGAATAATGGGCGAATATAGTTAATATACCTAAACGTGACCGGTTACTTCGGCAATAACATAGATTTATTTCGTACATGGTCAAATAAAGATTTAGCCTCTTACAAAACCAACGTTAAAAATGGTATACAGATTAACAAAAGGACCATCAGGTTAATTGCGCGCTCAGCAGGGAAAATGTTGCTTAGTGGTATAATACTCGGAAACTCTGGTATAATACTCGGAAACTCCTGTTTAAGGCTACTTTGACAATAAACCTAGAAAAGGAACACTATCTGATGATGTTACATACCAACAACTACACACATTGGCCTTGTCCGTTTGACCCCAAGGGCATGGTTTGCACAAACTTTGCAGTGGGCCATCATAAATCTTACATGCCAAATACCAACCTCTTGGTCCTAAGGTTATATAGCAGACGATTTTAAATATTGCACTATAAACATACAAGGAAAACAAGTAACCCCAATGTTGACCCCACGGGCATAGATAAACTTGGCAGAGGACGAATGTATCATGTTACAAATCAAATGTCAAATATAAGGAAAAAAGGTAAGAACAAGGCGGGCCAATTTGGACCCCATGGCATGGTTGGGGACACTTTGTAAAGCGCCACTACACGATGTTACATAGCAAATTTAAAAACTCTGAGCCTTACGCTTTCAGAGATGTTTTTTAAAGTTTCTACCATATGCATAGACCTTTATTTTTTAACCCCAGGGTAATGAATAAACTTGATAGAAGACCACCCTACGATGTTTAATTACAAATACCAAATATATCGGCCTAGAAGTTTCAGAGGAAATGAGTTTAAAGTATCACGATATACATATAAAGGAAAATAAGTAACCGACGGGGTTATTTGGATCCTAGGGGCATGATTTGAATACATTTGGTACGGGACCAATATTCGTGGTAACATAACAGACATCAAACCTCAGACCCTCTCGATTTCACAGATTTTGTTTAGGTGTTCACTATAAGCATGCAAGAAAAACAATTCATTCACAGGTCAGGACCGCTTTTGACTGCAAGGGGATGATTTGAACAAGCGTTGTAGGAGACCACAATACAATGTTACATATCAAATATTAAATCTCCGGGCGATGCGGTTTCAGATGAGATTGTTTTATGATTTTATTTTCAATCCCCTTTTTAGCCCCGGACCTAATTAATTAACGAAAATGAACCATCTGAACAATTTTCATAGAAGACCACCCAATGAACATTCCTGTAAAATTTCGTCAAAGTCTGTCCAGCGGTTCAGGAGATGTCGTTTGAAGAAAAAGTTGATGGACGGACGGACACACATCACCCAACGACGGACATCACGTTATCACAAAATCTCACAAGAAACACAAGATGAGCAAAGATAGATAATCAACATATACAGTATCTACAAGTTCGGTGCATTAATAGCGTTAGATTGCACAACTACCGGTATATACTGCACACCAGGATGTAAACATTTTTACATCGCTTAATGTTCAATGTGAACCCAGGGTGCATGTTAAAAAGTACATTAATTCTTATAAATTATAAAAAATACCTGATCAGCAAGGTAATTAAGCTCCATCGTAAACGTAGCTTCAGCGTTTGCGTTGTGTTCCTGAACAAGCCGATAATTCTTTTCCCAAACGTGCCTGTGCAGAAGCTCACTATTCAGGCCAGAGTACATTTTCTGATGGACTAATTTCCATGTCATCCATTCCAAGTCGGATTGACCGTAAGTTTCCACAATGGTTAGGGCACCACACACCGCAAAAATAAGAACACGTGCGATCATGTTTGTGTTTACCTAATTAAAGTTTAATACTCTTGTGGTAAACGGAAAACATCAGTGTGTACTTATACTTATTACTATTGTGATAAGGTCACACGACAGACGTTAGGTTAAGATAACAAATTGCGAAACAACTGTACAATAAAGGGTTATCTGTTTTTATCTTCTTGACACATGACGACCATAAAGATTGCAGTTAAATTTAATTAACAGACAGTGCAGCTTTAACGAATATAAAAAATATTTTTTAAGTGTACGGCCAAAAATCAGTTTTTTTTTTCGAATTATCAGACCGACCCAAGCTTTGGTGCCGACTAGAAGATATTTGGGGGTATTCCAGGTTGTGTTAACAATCAATTTTGCGACATTCGATGATATGTGCTATATCAACTTTTTGAAATAAAACAATTAACGTTGTGAAAACTTAAACGTGACAATCCAACCAGTTCTTGTACAGATTACAATTATTCCATAACGACTGGTTTTGGGACAATCTGACATCTCATATTTTGTGTACACCATATATGCCTGTGAACCAGCTAATTGGTAAAGCTCGTGTATTTCTTCTTCTGACGCGATTTACATGAAAACCATTATGCGTCCGAATGCTCTTGCAACGGCCACCAGAACACACACTGTCTAAACCAAGACGCTGGCACTCATCGCGTATGCGGTAAATGCAACACAGTCTTTATCCCGGGGTATTTATACAGAAATGAGTTACTTCGAAGTTACGATAAAAGTGATTGTGATCGTTACAGACAAATAATTGTGTGGTTTATCTTCTGGTTGCAATTTCACATCTTCAATCTGTATATAACCTACCAGAGCTGTACACATATGTACGCATGTGCTTAAAGCATTCATGAACAACTAGTTTATCTTCTTGATACATGATGCAGTTTTAACGATTTAAACTCTATTTAACTGTCACCGAAGTTGACAGGGACTACGTTTCAAGTTCGCACCATTTGCATTTACACTCATGGTTTATTGAAAACAATAAATATACATTTCGTAATCTGGGTTTTGTGTTTTCTGTCCAGTTAGCAACGGATTAAACAAATGCGCAGTTTCCAGCAATCAATGTGGTTGTATAAAAAGGTCTGTGCTTATGGGTGTAAAGAACACCCACAAGTATGCATACAGTTCAAACGTTTGACAGCAACCTTAACGGTTGTTCTTGTTTTAAAAGGCCATGATCACCATAACAGTTCGCGTTAACTTATTTTTGTTGATGTCTCTTCTGTGTGTGCTTTTTTATATTGTATCATACAAGTATACACATTTTCAGTGTAAATTGTAAGTCTTGCGTGTTATTTATAAAGCGTCGGTCAAGTGACCGATTGTATCAGATAGGATATTTAGAAAACACACGTACGTACACCTAAATTTGTAGGCACTCGTTTTCAAGCTCTTAAGAGGATCATATGATCATATCCAATGATTGCCAGTGGAATTCTAAGACTAAAGGTTATATAGATAAAAAAATATATTTTCGTCTATATTTTCAACAGGAACGATAGAAAGGTACTGGTCATATACATAGTTCAACTACAACATTTGTTCAATAAATGAAATAAAACACCTTTTATCAAAAAAATGAATACGACGCATACACACGTAAGAGAATTTAATAAGGAAGCTATATCCTTTTTATCGCACGTAGTATTCCACAAATAATAAGACACTCTATCCGCATGTTATATTCAACAAATATTACAAATAATTAGACATTATACCCGCATGTCATTTGCAACAAATATTACAAAAAGAAACACATACAAATAATGGAAACAAAATCCTTCTATAAATAATGCAGCCTTCAAATGTTCCATGAGTATATCAAGTTGTCGCTAGAAAAGCAACGCATTATTTCTTTTATTTAAATGTGCGTTATTCAAACTGGGTAGCTCGAAAACGACGCTATTCCGCACATGTTCCTTCTGTTACGAGCAATGTTGATGTACCCGTTCATTCCCCAATATTCACCTGAAATGACAATAGTGTCAATCAATAACATGTGTGTATGTCATATTTGATTTATATAATTTATAGTCGCTCCATTATTCTATAACGGTTAATTATAGTTATCACTAACGACTTCTAAGATAGTTACGCAAACTAACATCCACAATTTGAAAGTATACTTACTTCGTGTAAAAGTCTAAGGTTTGCTTACTTTTAAACGAATTAAAGCAGTAATATCTAAACACATTAGGACTTATACTTAACCCCATCTGTTTTGATAGATCCAGGAGACTCAGATTAATTAAATCAAGACAAAGTATGACAAAGTAGGATATATAGTTTAACCCAGTTGTCGAATCAAGACAACGTAGGGCATATATTATAGCCGAGCTTTTTCGATTGATTCAGAGCAAGCAACGCAATCAAATCACGACAAAGGATGAACTATATTTCCCCCAGGTATTTCGATATATCCGAAACGCAACGCAATCAAATAAGAACAAAGGGGGACCTATATTTAACTCCAGCTGTATCGACAGATCCAGTGAAATACACGCAAACACGCAATCAAATCAAGGTAAAGTAGGACATAGCTTTGCCCCCGTTATTTCAATATATCATGTATAATCAACACAATCAAATCAAGACACAAGTAGAACATAACAAAATATATTTTACTATAGCTGTTCCGACAGATCCAGTAGTCCATGCCGTTCAGGGACCCGTACCCCACCACCTGCAATGCCTGATTCATGGTGGTGGTGGAGCAATAAGGGTCGGTGTATATGCCCTTCTGATACAGTTGGAACGACGTGAGGCTAGCGTCCACGAACGCTAGCACAGGCGTCAGGAACACGGCCGATTTCATGGCCTCCTCGTCGCCTGCTGGTAACCTTTGTCCTCCAGACACCTGGAGCAATACAGCGTTTCCCGTTATAATGTAACTGACTAACTATAATTAGTTCGTATTCACACTGTTGTGCTTTGTTTATCTCTTATATAACTGCAATTCATTAAGTAAATACAATAAACCACATGGAATAACATTAAAAACTAGAACTTAAGCAAACTGTCGAGTCGAAAAAGCGCCTGATGCAAGCAAATTATTAACATAAACTAAAATATTAACGCAAGTCATTTGAAGAAAGGTTACCATAAACATGCATCGAACATTATAATAATGTTGAAAAGCTGAGCTACCTGGGCAACGGGGGTACAAGAGCTGTTGCGACATTGTCCATAAGTATAGGGATAGTCCGTATCGGCGCAAAGGCCGCCCATATTATGAACGCAATCAAATACAGTCTTAGTAGCGAACCCTGTGGCAGTGCAGCAGTCATGCATTTCCGCGGAACTCCCGACAACCAGGTCCCGGGTTTTGATAAAGCTAAGGCTCTCAACGCATTCTGTTAAGAGAATAACAAAACAAACATGTTTTTTTAAATAACAGCGATGCATGAAGAAATACTGGGTACATTTGTGTTTTTTTTTCCCGCGGCTCTCTATTTAACCTGGTATACGATGTTTAAGTTCTGAATGCATTGTATTTGAAACGCTCTCGAGTCCGTTTCCTGGGACTAGAACCAGTACTTGATGATCTAAAGAACGAACCCGTGACCTCCGAATCGCTTGGCGGACACCATATCCACTACGCCACGGCGACCTTTTATATAATAGTGAGGCATACATGTATTTAAAGTTAAAACATTTACATATTTTTACATGTATTAAAACATTAAAATGTTTATTTTACATTTGAAATTTAAAACTCTTGCCCCAGTTTTGAAGAAACTATATTTCTAGATTATAACTCTTCTTGAATCATGGATCAGCGAAAATCAGTAATTAAACATCTGTTTTTTACTTCGGAAGATCAAATTATCAGCACAGTTTTTACGTTATTTCAATACCCTATCAATAAATTGATATTTTCATTCATGGAAATTTAAAAAAAACACACACATTTATAAATATCTATTTGTTGGAACATCATGATGAGGACGTAATGATAATGACCGGTGCCGAAATGCTCTAAACTGGGAGCAGCTATCATTAGGATACAGTTATTCATGTCAAATGAATGTCAATTGATTTTTTAACGTGTGTCTATATATGTACATGCTGATTCAATTTTCGAATATTTGATAAGCATGCTGCTTTATAAAATGACTTTTACTTTTTCGTGTGAAGTTAAATGGTCGTGAGCTTAAGGTAGCGCCACTGTAATGGGCACCTTTCCAACTATAATCTAATGTATCATTTTCTTAATAAGCATCTTTCACTGAACTACATGCACATTTTACGGTAGGCTTTCCATGCTTTAAAAAAAATTATACTATTTTTTTCAAAACCACCCCACGCTCGGCTTTTGTCCAGTTTATTTTCACCCCTGGGGTATATGAAAGTTCCATAATTAATCCAGATTTCCAAATATGGGCATGCAGTTGGTGTGTACAGATGCAGTAAAGGTGTTTAAAGTTAAAACAAGATGAAATAAGTATTATTTTACAGACATTTATTTTTTTATAACTTGTTATCTATGGAAGTGCGCCATGAAATGTAAATGGTTTCAGCCAATTAGAAATTGGGTTGGTTAAAATCAAAGTGTCATCAAATTCAAAATAGTATCATTTAAGTAATATTTTGAACTAAGTTTTTATATGTACACTATATACAGCAAAAATACCAAGAAATTTACAGATTTACCGTTTACTTTCTGAAATAAAAATAAAAATGCAACATGCATGATTCGTATTTTCAGCAGTAAATCACCCAATTTAGCCATAACGTTGTTTTAATTTTAAAAATTGAAGAATGTGCATAAAATTGCAACATATTTCATGTTAAACATAGCTTATATGCTATATTAAATCAAATTACGTTAGAAAAGAAATAAAACGCGTCGCAAAAAATATGCGTTGTCGGCATGATTCGAACCTGCGCGGGAAGATCCCAAAAGATTTCTAGCCTATCGCCTTAACCACTCGGCCATGACAACTTTACATTTGTACCTGCTTCAATTAGATATCCATAAGTAAACAGCTAAAATGGCTCTTCAATCTTCGAAGAAATCGCGGAAAATCATTACAGTGGCGCTACCTTAAATGACCATTAAAGTTTTGAGCATCCGCGCGAAGTTGAACGAAGTTTAGTTCTGATGCCTTACCTCCTGCTGCAAAGGACTGGGAATCCCCAAATTGCCCCTGATCGTTTACTGGAGTCACGGCCCCTTTAGTTCTCCAATCCCAGGAATCGGGAAGCAGTATATCGTTAAAAGATACTTGTATATCGCTCTCGGGCTGGAATCTTAGCGTGCCTTCGGTCGACTTTGCAGTGACAATAGGGACGCGTTCAAACGTCTGCAAGTGTTTCAACACAATACATGCATACATGTGAACATGTAAATACATTTACAGTTATTAATTATATTATTGTAATAACTATACAATGAAGTGAGGTGCATTTTCTGTATTGTACGAATATCTTTATATAAAGTATTAACGGAATGAGAAAGGAAACTACATTTCGTGTACGCATTCATTACAATATTTTTCATATGCGTCGTAAATGTGAGAAACGTACAGTGTTTATGAAGTGTTTATGTTCATGTTCAAGTGTTAATGTTTGATGGTCATCACTTGTTTCACGAAACACTACGATAGATTGTTTATCTGCAGCAAGATCTTTTACAGGTTCTTTTACACAATTAACAAAAACTGATATCAACAGGCGCCAATCAAATAAAGATAAATAAATAGACAGACTCATACCTGATCCGCAAGGAAATTCAGTTCCATCTTGAAGGTTGAATCCTTTCGCGCATTGTGTTCCAGAACACGCCAGTAGTTACGCTCCCACGTTTGCCTATGTGATAATTCACTAACGCGACTTGGGTACGTTTTCCCGTTCAGTCGCATCCATTCTTGCCATGCCCCGTCCAACGCGCTGTCCGAAAGAGCTCCAGTAATGTGCATGCCGAGAAGGGCGAAAAGTATCGCTGGCAGATGCATCGTTCACAATAGTATAAAAGGGTATTTATTTGAACCTGTAAAATATGTATGTAAAGTTATCACAAAAGAATGTGATGAAATCATGTTCTACGTTTTCCACCTAAATAAATACTCACCATATCATCGTGTATTGTGATTTGGGCATGTGATAGTTGTTATGTTATCTTTGTTTGTGTTAAATTTAGGACAATATGTAATAATCATCAGGATATAAATAGTATTATTTAAACGTGTTGTTTATTCTGCCATTCAATTTTAAAGATAAAGTTGTGTACACGTTTGAATACTGTTCATTGTTAATTAATGCAGTGAAACCCTCCACCCCAACCCGACAAGAATATTCTTGGAGGGTTTATGTCAGATCCTTTGACACGTCCTGCGTAATCTTTTATAGACTGTCGTACCGTAGGTAACGTTGTATTTGAGATTCATAGTTCTTCCATGGATCATTCTATTTCATGATTGTTAATTTTACTAGATATTCCGTTATACGAAGACACGTTGCTTCATCGCACATTGTCATACTGAAGAATACACCAAGGTTGTTGTAATTAATTAAACATTCTGTTCTAACAAACAACAATATTAAATAAAGCAAATAACTGCTGCACTACGGTGGCATCGAGGTGACATTCACTCCTCTTTTAAAAATTGCACTCCTCTTTTTTGTATCTCGTTGGTACGGCATACTACCTCGATGGACCGACTTACTTACTCGTGGGAACGAGTTAGCTATGTTGTGGGACCGACTTAATACGTTGAGGGAACGAGATAAAAAAAGAGGAGTGCAAAACGAAATAAAAGAGGAGTACAATGAAACAAAAGAGCGGTGCAGTAAATAACGGAGGTGTGCATAAAACAAGAGAGGAGAGAATTTTAGCTATTTTATTTAGTTTTGCACTCCTCTTTTTTTCTATCTCGTCAATATTACAAACTGAACATCTACAATCGTTATAACATACACAATATAAATAATGTATTTAATTACCAGCTTGTCTAGAAAATTACACTGAAGCGTGACGATAAACAGCTCAATGATTGCAACAACTTGTATTATATGGTTTATTCAAGATACATTAGACATAACAGTCCAAGAGTACACATGTATGTTGAATATATTTATACAAACAAAATGCATGCAAGTGGTCATCAATAAATGCTAGTTCATGGCATGATAGATCATATACAAACTATATTAAGTTTTATACATATATTATTAAAGAATGTATGTATTTCAACATAATGTTAACATAAAGCACTATTAACAGCGAGAAGTCAACATTTCTGACATGGATATTACGCAAAATAATATTTATAGACATTTCTTTGAATAAATGCTTTATGAACATAAATTGCTAAATTTCTGTTAATTGTTTAGTTATCAGATTGCATTAACTCTTTAAATTTTGGAATGTTTGGTCTTTTCCATGAATATTACTTAATTTATTTACATGAATCATTTGATTGTTTCGATATTCTACAAGCGTGTTATTCAAACTGGGTAGCTCGAAAACGACGCTATTCCGCACATGTTTCCCCTGTTGCGAGCAATGTTTATGTACCCATCCATACCCCAACCTGTACCTGAAATAACAATTGTGTATGATAAATAATTATAACAGCAAAAATGATGAACTTTTTTGTTAGGAATATTTGAATTAAAAAATAAAAAGTCGTCTAACATTTATTAGGTGATAGTTAGTTAAAGTTATCATTACTCATACAGTAATGAATCGCAAATTTATGTTTAACCCATTTGATCTCTAATTGCATTTTTCGAAATCGTAATTGTGTACAGAATTAACTCAACGGCATCAATGCAAAAGCATTTACATATATTTTACCCCAGCTGTTCCGGCAGATCCAGTAGTCCGTGCCGTTCAGTGTACCGTACCCCACCACCTGCAATGCATGATCCAGGGTGGAGGAGGAGCACTGCGGCTCGCTGTATACGCCCTCTTGATACAGTTGGAACGACACGTGGCTCGCGTCCACGAGCGCTAGCACAGGCGTGATGTACACGGCCGATTTCATGGCCTCCTCGTCGCCCGTTGGTAACCTTTGTCCTCCTGAGATCTGCCAACACGAACCGTTGGCAGTTAAATTGTTACCAAATAACGTCATTAAGTAAATTAAAACTGGAAGCTTGTGACAATTGCCATTTTGAAGAAACTTGACATTTTCAGAACATATAATACTATTGACCGCTAGCAATGCAAACTGTTGACCTGAGCAAAAAAATATTCACGCAAGTCATTTGAAGAAGTTTACTATAAACATGCACCGCTAGTATATTCAAATGTAATGCATAATTGGTGAATAAATACGGCGCTCGAAGAAATTTCTCTTATATAAAAAGGTATGTTCAAACCAGATTAGCAATTTGCATTAAACACGCTTTCGGTTTCAATGTATGATTGTTCAGTTTTCTAACTTGACAGAACATTTTAGCAAAGTCCTTAAAGAGTGCTACCTTGGCCAAAGGTGTACAAGAGCTGTTGCGACATTGTCCATAAGTCGAAGGATAGTAGTAATCTTCACAAAGGCCGCCAATATTATGAACACAATCAAATACAGTCTTCGTAGCAAACCCAGTGGCAGTGCAGCAGTCGTGCATCTCAGCGGCACTTAATAGAAGCAGGTCCGTGGTTTTGAGGAAGTTGAAGCTTTCAACGCATTCTGTTAAGTGAATCAATATTTTAAAATAATATCGACGCATGACCGTAACCAGGTTACAATTTGTATTTGAACATTAATTGTTCAAACCGACTTGTGACGAAACGCAAATGCTACAAGAAGAAAATAGTACCGATCATTTACCAGGAACGGTTCAATTCAAATACGAATGCGAAGAAACAAAATCAGAATACAAATATCCATAATCACGATGATTTCAAATGGAAGAACCCCATCAAGACATAGCGGCAAATATAGTTCACGCAAACAACTTTTGCCCAGTTGCATAAAACATTTATGGTATACAAAGCGTGAAAAGCTTGATATTTACGATACAGTTGTTCGTGTTAATTTAATTATTATTATTAACCTTTCGAGATAAATGTGTTTGTTTATTAAAGTTTCAGGTTTGATAAGAGCGTTGATTTTTAATATATTTTTTTTTCGAATATATAGTTAACCTGCTGTAAGCCTAACCGGCCGTTAACGATTTTAGCAGATGGGCCCAGTCGACCGAGGTTGAGTTTTGATGCATTACCTTTCGCTGCAAAGGCCTGGGGGTCACCCAATTGCCCCTGATCCTGTACATGTGTCACGGCCTTTTTACTTCTCCAGTCCCATGAATCGGGAACCAGTATATCGTTAAAAGATACTGTTACATCGCTCTCGGGCTGGAACCTTAGTGTGTCTTCAGTCGACTTTGCAGAGTCAATTGGGATGCGTTCAAAAGTCTGCAATTGTTTCAACAAAGGACATTCATACATGTGTACATGTACATGCAAATAGATTTTTAAGTTATTAATTACATTGTTATTAATATACCACGAAGTGTGGTGCATTGTCTGTATTGTACGAACATATATTTAAAAAAGTATTAACGGATTGCAGGAATATGTATAGTTGGTATTTATATAATTATTTTAAGTGATGTGTATGTGTGACATGCGTTCACTATTTATGAAGTGTTCCTGATAAGGTGTTAATCTCGTATGATGACTATCAATTCTGTAACGCAAGACTACGATGGCATGTTAGAAGCAGCAAGATATTTTAGAAGATTAAAACCAACTTGTATCAAATGGCACCAAACAAAACAATCAGATTAATTGATAAATCGTCACATACCTCATCCGCAAGGAAATTCAGTTCCATCCTGAACGTTGAATCCTTTCGCGAATGATGTTCCAGAACACGCCAGTAATTACGTTCCCACGTTTGCCTATGCGTAAATTCACTAACCCGACTCGAATACGTTTTCCCGTTCAGTCGCATCCATTCTTTCCATGCTTCGTTCAATGCGCTGTCCGAAAGAGCTCCAGTAATGTGTATTCCGAGAAGGGCGAACAGTATCTCTCGTAGATGCATCGTTCACGATCTAATATGCACGGAATTTATTTGTACGTGATATTTATGTGTATAAAGTTGTAAAACCACAATGCAATAAAAGCATTTGCTACGGTGTACACCTTAATACATACTTCTCAAATCGTCATTTATCAACATTTGGGCATATGATTGTGGTTGTGTTATCTATGTTAGTTTGAAAATAAGGCCAATGTTAATAGTATTATTTATATATGATGGATATGTATATAAAAGCGTGGACTCTACTACCAGCAGAAGGACAACAGTTATCTAGATAAAACTGTTTTATATTTTAACAACAGTAGCATGTTACCTATTCCATCTTAAGAAGTATAATATTACATTTATAAAAACATATGACACAACTTTGAAATTGTATTATATTATGTTATGTATTATGGGCCAGTGGCCTTGATTTACTAAATAAATGTTCTGTTCTGTTCAGTAATCTGAGTTTAAATATTTTCCTATTTGTGTTGCATTTTTAGAGTTGCACATTCTGTCGCAATGACCAAAATAAAGAAATGTTTAGTGTATTTGGTTGGCACAGATTTTCAAATATCCTACTGATTTTTCGAAAATGGATTTTAGAAAAAAAAATTTGAACAAGACCGTGTTGTAGATAAATGCGCTCATCGAGGTGCATCGGTACGAGAAATCAATGCTTTATTCGACAATAATGGATTTATATTGCAAACATGGACCTTGCGTTATCTTTTTGATTTAGTTCATATTCTTGGAAAGCACTATTGGGGTAAACTGCTAAGTCTAGGAATCCACGTTTGTCTACTGTTTATGAAAATATTGCCGACAAAAAAACGAGGATAAAACATGGCAATCATTATTCTCAAACCAAATTCTCTTCTTCAACAGCTCGCTGAAATTAACACATGACAATGTTATTGAAACCAGTATCGTCTCTATTGGGAAATCGTCTTCACACGCAGCCACACAACAATCGGACGTAACAGCGGATGGTATTCACTGACAAAGACTATCCTTCATAAACTGTTTGACCAGATGGTATTCACTGACCAAGACTATCATTCATAAACTGTTTGACCAGATTGTATTCACTGACCAAGACTATCATTCATAAACTGTTTGACCAGATGGTATTCACTGACCAAGAATATCATTTATATAGCGTTTCATCTGATGACTAGAAATACTTCCAATGTGGCGCTAAAGACTTGAGGTTTAAGAAAATGCAGAAATCTAGAAGGGGTGTAATGTTAATGTTTTTTTTTTGTTCAACATATTTCGCCTTATTAAAACAAATCGGTCAATGTAGTGCGAATCAGCAAAGACTAATTCATCAATAAATGTACGGAAACATACAATTACAACCCATTTGGAACACCTTTGTATGTTGGAACATTGTGGAATCTGAAACGAGGTTGTCGTGATTAGGTCACACATGATGGGGATGAAACATTTGCACTTGTTACGATTTGATCTATGAGACAACACAAATTCATTTGCAATGTTGTGTTGCATTCTTCCTAGATATTCTATAATGCAAACTAACAATGCGTGAAAACACAATGCCAAGCTGAAGGATACACACAACATAGTAATTTCTTATTTATTTAAGGTCTTTACAGTAAACTAAAATATTAATAATACAAGCAAATATTATTTGCTTAAAGTATGCACCTTTTCTAAATACAATGAGATTCCGTTGAGTTAAACATGGCAAATACCATTAAGAAACAAACTTCTTTGGTGCAAAAGAAATCAATTACAAATCACAGCAACATCAGTACCAGGTAAATACGTGTAGAAAACTGTGATAAATGCAAATAAATGCACATTAATAAAGTTTGATGATTCCCCCCCCNAAAAAAAAAGAGGCATCAATGTGCAATGTTTTAAAAATTCACAATGTAGAGTTTGCCATAATAGTTACAAAAAATGCCTCCATTCGCATTATATGAAGTAATGTCTCACTTGATAAAGGGATAACTTTTTTTAACATAGGACAATCAAAATCACACATTAACACCTGCATATCATAAGGAACAATGCCTGAACTTTTGAATGTCGAAGGCTGAAAAGTGCCAGAGAACGCCTTTGGTTAAATTTGTGTGTATGAGCACACAGACAAACAGACATACCGGTACATGGTAATTCCAGTTTACCTCCCTTTACTTCGTTATGGGGGATGTATAGTTAGAAACAAAAGGCAGTAATGGCAGATGACCTACAATACTGTACAATATTGTATGAATAGAAAATGCTGGAATCTTTTTACAAATAACATGAAACTGAGGAGCCAATCAATCCTATATTTAACATACAGAAACTAAGCACATGTTAATCTTTCAAATGCAGTTAAAATAAGTGGTAAATATACAAAATTCAAGACATGGTTGACTTGGTACTGAATCAATTACA
The DNA here is from genome assembly GCA_007657795.1 of Dreissena rostriformis. NCBI lineage: Eukaryota > Metazoa > Mollusca > Bivalvia > Myida > Dreissenidae > Dreissena > Dreissena rostriformis. Next base: position 77,213 of record VMBQ01000465.1, on the reverse strand, counting down.
TACAACTTCCAGAAAAGACAATGGTAACAAAATAATATTAATTTCAACTGTCAGAAGTAGCACAATGTGTCTTTTAGGGGCAATTTCACTGTTTTTGGTTTGAAAAATATATTTTCTTAAACAAACATTTTATCGTTCATTTTTTAAAATTTATTTCAAGATATCGAAAAGCAAATTACAGGTGCAAAGTTCAGCTTCTGATATCCATTGTGGGTTTTAACATACGATATTGCATCCCAATTAAAAATTAGTAATTTTGTACAGTTAGTTACAATAACCAAACAACAAAAAATATGTTACAGACAAACAATTTCTACAATTTGAATACCCAAATTTTGAACCTATCCTTCCATTATTCCATGCATTTGAAACACCCATCAACATCACATTTCACAAATTAACAGCTGAATAAATAAATGCCCTGTGTCAATCACAATAATCAGATAAACAATCAATGTTCTACCATGATTAGACTCCATAACTACAAACAACTTGAAGCTGCATCTAAGACTAAAACTTGAGTATCAAACCTAGGGAAGTCAAAGCCTCAATGTAACAAGCATTTTCATTGCACAATATTTAAAGTTCATAGTAATTTAAAGATTATGAACGCTCATAGTCATGAGAGCATAGTACCCAAATAAGTAGATTTTGAAAACATAACCACCAGCGCATCAAGGAAACCATGGCATTGCAAAATAATGAGCCATAATTGCCCTGGGTTGCTCACTTTAGTTTAACAAGAGCTGCCACTGTTCTTAAACTTTTAATCAAAGAATATAATCAAACTTACGAAATATTTTGTGTGCATCGGCATTTTCAAACAGGACCATAAAGATCTCAAATTGGGCTTATAAAATACTAAATACAATCGTAACAAACAGCCTTCTTTTTGGAACAGAAAAGTTTCAATTATATTCATTATTCCCTAGTCTTAAGTCTATGAATCAGCCGGGGATTTTAGCTGGGTTCCTATTCACTCATTAAGTAAAACTTCAAAAAAATTATTGAATCAATAAAATTCCTCAAGCTTAAGGCCCTTTAATGTTTATGTCTTATTTCTTATAATGTTTTAACCCTTTGCATGCTGGGAAATTTGTGGTCTGCTTAAATGTTGTCTGCTGAATTTCTTAAATAAGCATTTTCTTCATTTTTTTATCAAAGAATAATATCAAAATAGCAAACAGTTTGGATCTGTGGCGTCTCATCTGGATTCAAACTGTTTGCAAAGGCCTTCAAAATTTGGTTCCAGCACTGAAAGAGTTAAATATAGAAGTATTGCAAATATGATGACTTGCAAACTTAACAGGCTAATCTGGGCCGACACTTTAAGCACATGCATTGAAACCCTCTTTTCACAGAGTGAGGCTCATATGTTTTATCTATCTCCCTTTTGAAAGACTGAGAGAGTTCAGCCAGTTGTAATAGCCCAGCTGGATCTTCCCTTTCCCGGTCTCTGCTACGATGACCGGTTCAACTTGTGCCGTATCTTTGCCCAGTTTCCCTAAAAATGACAAATACAGCTGTACAAATAAATAAGATCTTTGTCACAAGTGTGACTTATACCCTCCCCCTCCAGCAATGACATATTTAAAGTTTCAATTTAATCCCTTGAGAAAGTTACAAGTAGTTTGTTCCAAAAATGTATTTGCAATTGCCACGACCATGTGTTAAGGGCACATAATTGAGTAACGTGTGAATCAATGGTAATGAAAAGTGTCTTGAATATCTACATTAATTTTGATAGCATATTTTAAGTTTCTATTTTAAATGTTTGAGAAATGCGGTGTACATAATTCCACAAATGTTAACATTTTATGCATACAAACTGTTAAGACCCACTGTGTGACTGACCCACGGAGTGACTTCGGCTGTTTTCTACCATGCAGATTTACACAACCAAAAGAGAAACATTTGCCAATGGTAAATGTAGATTATTGTTTAATATTTGAAGACACAATTGGACTGTTTGTTAAATAAGTTTGTGTTATGAATCTGCTGCATTTAACAGGTCGACTTTTGGTGTGTGAGTTGTTGATTTTTTTTTATAAGTTTAAGGGAACTTGCAGAGCAATAAAAATGTCTTTCTTTTAAGAATTATCAATGACTCCTTCCAGAAAAACAAAAGGTTTCACAACCCTGCAATTCAATACCATAAACATTTTACTTCAGACAGATGTAAAATTCAGTGACTATATGCTCCCCCCCCCCCAACTTACAAAGAGCATACAAATTATGTCTTAATAAACAAACCTGTGAGCAGCTCCTGGTCACCTCTCTTCTCTGAGGCACTGTTCAGCATGGTTACGGCCCCTACATCTACCTGATCAGCCTGCAGCCTCACAGGCCCCGACTCCGTCTGCGCCAAGTTGATCTGTATGTCGCCTGGTGTGTGAAAGAAAGAAGTTGAGCTATTTTTGAAGGGCTACAGACATCTTGCTACAGACATGACTCATACCCCTTCACTGCTTTGTCAGATATGTGGCGTGTTCTGAGAAAACTGGGCAAAATGCATGTGCGTAAAGTGTTGTCACAGATTAGCCTGTGCAGTCTGCACAGGCCAATCCGGGACGACACTTTCTGCCTTAACTAGATTTTCGCTAAGAAGAGACATCATTTAAATGAAAAATTCCATAAAAGCGGAAATTGTCGTCCCTGACTAGCCTGTGCAGACTGCACAGGCTAATCTGGGATGACAATTAACGCACAAGCATTTTGCCCAGTTTTCTCAGAACACGCCACATATGTTAAACGGCAAATGGCTTAAGAATGGATGGATCACTGGGATGAAAAGTGTTTTGCACATGAAAACTTAATTGTGATGACATATTTAAAGTTAAAATTTAATTGATTGAGAAATGTGTAAGTAGATTACTAGATTGCCCATGGCTAAGATCAAGGGCACATTACTTATGAAGGTGCGGATCATGTGGTTATGAAACCAGAGATGTGCTTGTCAGAAACACAATGCCCCTACTGTGCCGCTTTAATTTATTTATTTTTACCTTTGACCTTGAAGGATGACCTTGACCTTGACCTTTCACCACTCAAAATGTGCAGGTCCATGAGATACACATGCATGCCAAATATCAAGTTTCTATCTTCAATATTGCAAAAGTTATGGCCAATGTTAAAGTTTTCGGACGGACGGACGGACGGACTGACGGACAGTTCAACTGCTATATGCCACCCTACCGGGGGCATAAAAAGTGTCTTTAAAATCTACACTTCATGCTGATGGCATATTTTACATTTAAGTTCAGTCATTTCAGAGATAGGTAGAAGTTTGCTAAAAAAAAAACTATAAAAGAATATTTAAAAATATATAAAATATAACTTATAAATTATAACAAACTGACAACATACCAACTGACCGTCTAACAGCGTGACCATGTTGGAGTATAATAAACAAGAGCTGCCTAAGGACAACCTTTCGTCTACCAGCGCACATTAAGGTCTCATTGGCCATTGTGCGCTGGTCTATTTTGATCTAAATTTTCTCTTTGGCAAATACCCGGGCAGCCGGGGTAAATTTGACCTAATTTGGCTCAATATTTCCTCCTGAAAGGTCACAGGGGCAGGTCGATACCATTGAACTCGTGAAGAGGTAGAAAAGACCTGTAACTTAACTCTTAAATACAACAGGACAATCATTTAACTTTGATAAACACACCGTTGTGCTGGCAAGTTATCAATACTAAAGTAATACTGCAGGGTAATATTCATATTCTGTAAGTGACCTTACATTATGTGCAATAGTTAGCTGACGAATTCTTTCTTAAGGGACCTTAAATAATACAAGAGAGCCATAGGCCTTTAGGCGCTCACCTGAGACCCTAAGAAACTAAACTATAAAAGTACTTTATGAAACATAAATATTTAATTTCTATGCACATTTTTATTTTTGAACCCGGTGTTCAAAATTCGTTGTGCTCCGGTAAGCTAAAACAAGAGGGCCATGATGGCCCTGTATCGCTCCACTGTTTTTTTGTGCGAAAAAAACGTGCAATGCGTGACAAACATAATAAAGCAGAATATGCACACGAATCTGATTAAACACAGATCCACTAACATATAAATCAAATCATGTTTGTCTTTTTCCAAGTTCGAAAGTACTCTTCTAAATTATTTATCTTCACGAGTAGAGTGAACTCCAATTTGCAAACACCGACATCCGTGACGCAAATTCACTTTGCACATTTCTAAACACAATATGTGTATCTTGTATCTAAAACGTAATCTTTTTCGTTGACAAAAAACACATTTCATTGTTCCTATCAAACTATATGATGTCAGTCGTTAATTCCATTGCTATTTGTCATTCAGTACACATTTTAAGAAACCGATTTTAATTGGAAGATTGGAAGAAACTACAGCCAATTATATCGCTCGTTTTAAAAATATTTAGGCAGAATCTACCAGTGTAAAATGCGGAGAGATTTCGCGGGCCACGGTTATATAAAGAGTATGTTCATTTTTGTGACCCCCGGAACAAGGTCAAATTTGACCCCAGGGGCATAATTTGAACAAACTAAGTAGAAAACTATTAGATGTCACTTCATACCAAATTTGGTAGCCGTAGGCCCTACGGTTATGGACAAGAAGATTTTTAAAGTTTGCACAAAGTAGACCCTATATAAGCATATGTTCATTTTTGTGATCCCCGGGGCAGGGTCAAATTTGACTCCAGGGGCATAATTTGAACAAATTTGGTAGGGGACTATAAGATGTCTCTACATACCAAATTTGATAGCCCTAGGTTCAATGGTTATGGACGAGAGGATTTTGAAAGTTTTCACTAAATAGGCCTTATATAAGGACATTGTAATTTTGTGACCCCCAGGGCAGGGTCGAATTTGACCCCAGGGGCATAATTTGAACAAATTTGAAAGAGGTTCACCACAAGAACATTCCTAGGAAATTTCACCAGAATTAGACCAGTAGTTTAGGAGAAGAAGATGTTTAAAGGAAAAGTTAACGCACGGACGCACACACGACGGACACAGGACCATGACATAAGCCCCGCTGGCCTTTGGCCAGTGGAGCTAAAAAAGACATGAAATTAACATGTCATCCAAAATATTTTCATCCGGATATATGGTCACTTTCGACATATTTAAATAAAACCCGACTTTTTTCAGTTTATAAGAAAAGCATTCATAACACATGTTCTTACTTCAACGCCTTTGTAAGCAGTCACCATCTGACCTAAAATGGCACTAAATGACAGGGTTTTATCTCATGTTTACAAGATGCTGATGTTGTTGTTGGTCACAGCCAAACGGCCGCAGTAATCTCCACTGGTAAACATCATATGTTCAGTTTTGTGACCCCCAGGGCCGGGTCAAATTTGAGCCCAGGGGAATAATTTGAACAAATTTGGTAGAGGACTATTAGATATCACTACATACCAAATTTAGTAGCCCTAGGCNCAGACCCTTACTTCAAGGTCAAGGTCACAGGGGTCAAAATTTGTGTGCGTATGGAAAGGCCTTGTCCATATACACATGCATACCAAATATGAAGGTTATATCTCAAGGGACATAGAAGTTATGACCATTTTTCGAAACCTAAACGCAAGTGTGACGGAATTTCAGAAGGACAGAAGGACAGACGGACAGTGCGATCACTATATGCCACCCTACCGGGGGCATAAAAATGTATTAGTTTTAATAAAAATTAATTACATTTATTTGACTGAACACTATTTTGTAAATAAGTCATACATTTAATTATGACAATATTTGAAAACGTATGTTGTAAACCATATGTATGCTACTGACCCTTACATACCCACAAAGTATGTGTAAATTTACTTTTGAGGCATCCCAGCTACAGTTCTTGATGCACATACTTTTCCAGTAACTGACAACTGCCCCACCCCCTCTTGAATCTTGAATTAGAGGTACTGGTATGAGGGGAAGAATGGTCGTTTAAATAATGCTAAGATAATTAACAGTTTCATATGAAAGGTATATCAAGTGTTGAGGGTGAAACAGTTGTATCTGCCTAACATTTATAGATGCAATAGTTTCAAGATAAACAATGAGCCTTACTCTGTGAAAAGGGGGTTAAATGCCTGTGCATAAAGTGTCGTCCCACAGGCTAATTTGGGACAACACTTTCCGCCTAAAATAGAATATGTCAAGAAGAGTCTTTCTTTAAATGAAAAATACAATACATGCTTAAAGTGTCGTCCCTGATTAGCCTGTGCAGACTGCACAGGCTAATCTGGGACGACACTCTACGCATAAGCATAAAACTCCCTTTTCGCAGAGCAAGGTTCAATTTTTTGTATAATGCATGCTTCAATACAATTATATTTACCAATATTCAGATGCCCTTGTTTGATGTCCACAAGAGAGTGCCCATGGCAGCTGTCGATGGAGATATTACCGGAGCGCGAAATCAGGGCCACTTTTTCTGCATACACGGCGCTGGCGGAAATGCTGCCTTTCTCTGTTTGGCAATGCACCACAGGCCCTTGCAACCTATCTGTGGTAATTGCCTACATGAAATACAAGAAATAATTGAGGTAAATATTGCGCCTTGCAAAACGTGCCATGGGCATATTGAGAGACATAGTCAATTGATTGCTTATACCAATACCTAAACAATCCAGGGTATAAAATTCCACGGGCCAACTCGAATCAATTGGCGACACAAATTTTGGTTTGAGCAAATTCTGTTATCCAAAATAATCATCTGATCAGGTGATACCTTTTCAGATCATCGTCTTTATTTTGTAACAGGACTGGTACTTGTCAGGAATCTAAGTAATACGATTGTGTCTGTGCTTGATTCTATAATATTAGTTGATAGTACTGCTAGAAATAGTAAACGGTCAATTTGGGTGCAGAGGGTAATATTAACATTGACAGCATTACAGTTTCCCACAAAATATCAAAACAGCTAAATATTTTAAATTTATTGGAAGAAAAATAATGTCTAGAAAAATGTTAAACTTAAGAGTTACTACAAATTAAGCCAGGGCCAACTGCTTTTGACAGCTTGAAGCCCTCCAGGGCGAGTGGCTTTTAAAAGATTTTAACAACCCTGAAAACGCTGACTTTTCAATCAGCTTTCAATGCGATCCAGCTAAAATAAATGAGCCTTGCTTAGTTAAAAGGGTGTTTAGTGCATGTGCGTAAAGTGTTGTCCCAGATTAGCCTGTGCAAACTGCACTGGGACGACACTTTACGCACATGCATCAAACAACCCCTTTTCACAGAGTGAGGCTCAAACAAATGTACTCACCCCATCCATACTGGCCATAAGGTTGGCACTACCCTGTAAAAGTTTCTTGATGGAGATGTTACCTCCCCTTGTCAAAACGTCGGTGGTCATCGTCTGCAGACAAATAATACCAAATAATACTTGTTATAGAAACATGTCTCATAATTAATCTTAGCCTTAAATAAGGACACCCATAATATACGAACACCAACCAGTTTGAAACTAGAATTTGGCAAAATAGTGTCAAAGCATACNCTTTTGTTCTAGTCATCTAAATTACAAACAGTCTCAAGTTTGAGTTGACCAAAAATATTCGGCAGGCATTTGTCTGAGAAGAAAGGTTAGTCTGAAGGGCTATTTTTATCATTTTGGGGGCAGGGCTGTTTTCATCACTTTGGTAAGATAACCAATGGAAATTGGGATTTAAGCAGCAATTCAGTAATTTTACCTTAAATTTGGCAATGGTGTATATGTTTGAATAATAATATTCAAATAAGTATAAATTTAACTAAAATTTTAAAATAAATACTCAACAAAAAAAAATCAGTAAACTGTTTATTACAACTTTAAAAATCTTTATTTCTACACTGAACATCTGAAAGTCAAACCATCAAAGACATTTTGAGACTGCATTTGGGAAAAAGATTATTTTTGCTATTTAGAATATTACACAATATATTAATGTATATAAAATCAGCCAAACAACTGCCAGGGTCTACACACCAAACTGACCTTGACATTCTTCAGAGTGCAATGACCAGCCTGGGTCCGAACTATGACCTTTCCTCCCTCTGTCTGTTCAACTGACACACTGCCCGAGTCGAAGCATGTCACGTCCACGTCTGCAAAATACGGATTAACGGAAATAAGATTTGTATTAAGAAATCATGGTTTAAAATAATCAAACATGAGCTGTCCAAGCTGCCCTCTGCTATTCTTCCTCTTTGATCGTCATTATTCTGCAAAAATGCAGGTCAGAGTTATGGAACTTTGCCAGTCAAATCACACAATGACCCTGAACATATGCGTGAAGTATGTATTGAATATCAATAGCAGATGTAACAGTGATATCTGCTTGATGCATGCAAACTTTAACCTGACTTTTGTAAGTACCAAAGGGGGAATAATGGAAAATTTGTTCAAGGGCCATAACTCAATAATTGAGTAACAATAATTAAGTACAAAATGGAGTTGCACAATTTTATACCTTCAAACTGGGACCGTTCATATCAAGAACAATTCGCCTTCGTATTCATTTTTCAGTCCGGATTCAAACAATACATTCATTATAGGGCGGTATCTTGTTGTCCATTCTTATTTTAAGCCATAGATATGGTTTCAAATTGAAATGTTAACAAACAAAAAGCAAGTTATATACCATATTGGAGCGGCACTTTAATATGACACAGTGTCTCCAGTACAGCGTCTTTGTTCTGCTCGAGTTTAAGACGCATCCCTGCATTCAAGTCCTCAAGATCCACGTCAACAACGTACTGCTTCGATAACTCCTTAATATCATAACTCCCCAGCTTCTTCTGTCCTACGTACATGATATTGATAAACAACTTATTCATCTCGGGAAATTTCAACACATTTATCGGCTCCACATGCACATCCATTTTCGACTTGATTTTGATTCGCCCGTACCGAGCAACGTCGAAATACCAAGACTCGACTGGGGTGCCTACGTCAGGAATCTCAGAAGTGTCTGTTTTAGCCTGGAGATTTGTTTTAAAGATAGAGAGTTGCAAAGTTGAGGAATGCATACTACAGCATGCTAGGATGAGTTGTGCCCCTTTGTTGTACCTCGTAGTTACATTACTGATCAGCAGCAGCATTCCTCTGAGGACGCCCATTTTGGTGATTTTTCTTGTGTTAATTTGTTGTTGTGAGTACCTCTTTAAACCAGTACAGGTACCACATGTCTGTCTGTTGATACGGCCCTTTTAAAGCATCTTATCAGCAACTGAAAATGTAATCATGCTTTATATTAATCAATATTATTTCGTTTTTTCCTTACCATACCCAGTAATTTTATACTTTCTGTTAAAATATGAGCTGCTTTGGAAGCAAAATCTTAACATTAAATATGATTATGTCAACAGGAGGGTATCTTTTTAAGCATGAGGCAATTGAAGTTTTCTCGTTCTACTTACTTCAAAATTACAAAAATCACGCTCGTTTGCTTTGAGCCAGTGTTGTACCTCTATTTAAATTTGATACCATGAGGATACCTTATGAATCCAGTTTTCCTACAATATTTCCCAATATAAGAATAACAAATCGCAAATGCCTGTAAAAATAATGCAAAAAGACCCAAAAACAAAATACATTTAGTATGAATCTATAATTAAAATAAATAATACCACTTGAAAATGTTGTTTTGGAGTTTATTTATCAAAATGTATTGTTTATGTGAGTTTTTGAAGAAAAGATAAATTTCCCAATTACATTTTATGCTGAAAACAACTCTAATTTTCCTTATTTGACAAGAACGGATACCAATCCCAAACAATTGAGGAAAAATTCTGTGAGCGAATGATTAACTTTATTACAAGTACCATATTGTATCCTCCCTGAAGGAACCAGTATAAAGAATGTCAGTCTAGTGCACTGAAGTACACAAATAGATGAATGACAACAATTTAAACTTTTGTATTACTTTTCCCAATAATGCTCTGCCTTATTGCTCTATGTTTAATATGGTACAGTACAATATGCTGACTCACAGTGATGGCATTAAACTGTGTATAAACATTTAAATGAATATGGTTTGTTGGAGAATGTTAAAATGCTTATATACAATTTATTTATGTTTGCAAGAAATTGTAAGTAATAAACACCCAGTAGCGACAGTATAAATCACATACTATACATCACATGACGTAAATATTATGTAAAAACAAACGTTTCAAGATGGTTTAATATCAGTTGCAAAAAGTTATTTACTTGAAAATGAACATGTATGAACAAAAAAGATTGATTTAACAAAACAAAACATATTTATTCCTCCTACTATATTTTCTAAATAAATTTAATAGAAAGTAGTATGCAATATTTGTTATAATATCACCTGTTAATTAAATAAACAATCATAAAAGCATAACAAGAGACCAGTTACATTAAAGTCACTCTGCATGAAAAGAAAACCTATTCTAAAACCAGATTAGACAGTACTTTGGATTGTGCATATATTTATCTTAATCAGTTTTTAATCCCATCAATACTAACTTAAATGCACATTATAAACAGGAGTTCATCGATTGCCCTGAAGTATACAGTATGAGTACGAACTATATACATTATTACCGTGAACGAATATGTAATGGACCTTTAACTTTTACGCAACTGCAAACACCAAATCTTTTTCAATCAATCATTAAAATCACAGTGGATTATGTCACATGACTGTATTTCACCTAACACAAGGTAACTTAGATTTAATGCCAATGTTTATACATGTAATAACAACGAAAGAAGTACTTATATATAATAGGGACAAAAAATGGCTTCCAATGTTGAGAGTTCCATTGAAAAAGGCTCAAGTTCCATTGACCAAGGCTCAAGTTCAATTGAAAAAGGCTCAGATTTGTTCTATGATTTCTCTTGCTTCACTTGTCAGGAAAATGACAGAAACCGGGAGGCTGAATTCTACTGTGAGGAATGTTTCAAGTTTTTTTGTGGGAAATGTGTGGAGCTCCATAACTCTCTTTTTAAGAAGCATGCAATGTTGGGCAAGGAAAACATTAGCCAGTGGCCGAAGACCAATGTGGATGCACTGGAGCAATGTCAGGAGCACAAGAAAGAAAAACTGACAGGATTCTGTGAGGACCACAGTCAGCTGATATGTCATGTCTGCCATGTCCACAATCATCGGTAAGTACAGGCACACTCTTATTGAAATTTGTATTGCATTATTTATAAATAAATGTTTGACCATCTTTCATACCAATTCAAATGTTGTAAAAACTAGAATTTGTCACAAAGGAGAGTATAATTCACCCTGATGTCCCATGCCCTAATATGAAGCATGACGCTATATAATTTCTTTGTGCCAAGAAATTTTAAAATCCGTCAATACATGTAAAAGTTATGGCTAAGACAAGCTATTTTATGGTTAAATTTGACCTCTTAAATTAGTGAAGCCTTTGTGGTATGGAGACGGTTGCTATATGCCCCCTTCATCGAAAGGGCTCATAGTAAATCCTAACGTTTTGGTGAATAACTAATTTTTTTTCCCTCTAAAAAAAATATATATACTCACATTAATATGTTCATGTTAAGAAAGGTCAAATATCATGATTAAAGTTCTTGAGAATTGTGTGCCATTCTGGTCTAAGATTTATAATGTTTCAATTATGTATGGCATATGCTATAAGTTTGATTCAAATTCTAAGGTTATAAAATAACAGCCAACTATAATAATGGTCATATGATATCAAAATAAAAGGCATATCAGGGGAGCACAAAAGTTTGTCTGTATTGACCAGACTGTTCCATAAAATGGCCTTGACAAGTAAAAGTTTATAAAATTTGCTACATGTATGTTATCTATTTATGGAAAGGTGGAAAATAGCATTTAAAAAACTGGACAAGAACGTTCATGTTATAATATTTTGCCATCCCGCCACAAACAATTATCTGAACCTTATTATATTTTACGGTATTTATTCTGACTTAAAACTATAAGTTAAAATAAATAACACATATGAATATATAAAGAATATCTACCAAAAACACATAAACCTGCATTTTTTTTTTTAAGGCAATGCAGCCATGTAGTACTGATAGCTGACAAAGTGAACGACCTTCACCAGAAGGGAGAGCTTGATCACTTGTCAATAACTGTTGACAAACAACATCGGCAGTTGATACAGAAGAAGGACTACTTCAGGGAAAGTCTGAAGTCGTTTAGGAAATCTTATACAAAGAGTCTGAAAGAAATCAAAGCTTTACGCAAGAAAATCAATGATTCTTTGGATCTCCTTGAGTTGAATACTATCAAGGAATTAGACAAATTACTTGCTACCATGAGGACATCAATTCAAGCTGATATTAAACAGTGCACTGAGTCAATAAAAAATATGACATGTGTAGTACAAGATTGGCACAATATAAAAGACAAGAATGAAGTGATCCATTTCATCAATTATAGAAAATGCCTTGATTGGTCCCTGAAGACGAAGACAATGTTAAAAGACATGGCAACAAAACAAGCAATGACACTGACCTTTGACCCGGAAACAAGCATCCAAAAAACCCTGGCTACCCTCTCTGGATTGGGACAAATACTCTGCCAAATCAAACAATCAACAACTGACAAAACAGCAACAGAGAACCTGGCAAAAACGACCAAAATGCCTGCTGCCAACACAGAATGCAGCCAACAACACCAGCAAAGTGATGTGAACAAACCATCAGAGCTGAGCGATCCAAATGAAGTCATCAGAGTGAAGAACAGAGAGAGATATACAGCAAAAACAAAAGACAGACATGAATGCAACATATCAGATATCTGTAAGACATCTACTGGAGAACGCCTCATCGCAGACAAGTCCAACAATAAAGTGAAGCTGCTGGACCAGACCTACAAGGTGGTGGCCCACTGTGACTTGCCTGGTGCACCATTGTCCATGTGCAGCATTGACTCCAATCTGGTGGCTGTTGCCGTGGATAACTCTGAGGTCCACTTCATCAGAGTGACCAATGGTCAGTTGATAAAGGACAGGATACTTAAGCTCCAACATTCCTGTTTGTGTATTGCCTGTAGCCATGGTAATCTGTACATAACATCACCCACAGCTCTGTACCAGTACACTGTGGATGGAACACTTGTGAGCAAAATGTATGAGGATACATTGGACATATGGACAGGTAATCATTAAAACCATAGTTCAGTGTGTTTTTTTTTTCGTTCATATTTGGGGCCGGTATTCAGCCCCATTCTCAAAGGAAAAAAGTTTATATTTTTCCTGAATGGGATCTAAAAATTCACAATTATTTTATAAGGTTTAAAAAAAAAAAAATCAGATCTCAACATTTAGTTCCCATCAAGCTCTATTAATTAACCTTAGCTAATATAATATTGAAAACAATTTTATTCTCAATTTTGAAGCATTTGTTAGCAAAACAAAAACAACACTAATTTCCCAATTTTAGTCAAAACACAGCGATTTTTCCAAATCCAAACGGACCCGGCCCAATTCCCAAAATGGTGAAACGAAAACTGTGATGGTTACAATTTTCCATACTGATAAGATCCATGTTTCACCTAACAATGAAATCAATAAGCAATATCTTTCATACAATCTTAGAAAACAAATGTAAATGTTGTAAATAATAAGCTGAACATATCGAACAATGTCATAATCTGTAGTTTGAATGCAAATCCACAAAAACAAATGTATTCAAATCAAAAAAGTATTTTCCCAGAACAATTAAATGAATAATAAATACCGGGTATATATAAATGTATCTTTTACACTTAATCTTTGCAACTGTTGTCTGTTGTATTAACATTTCGGTTAAAAATGTCTACCCATTAAGTTGTATTCATGCTTTATTTGATAAAGTGATAATGAGTGATTTATATATCTAAAATACTTCCAGAAATCTGGACTTAATATTGCCGAATGCAAGCTCAAATTAAATTTTGTATGACCTTATTTCCATATGCAACATCCCATCTGCCCATATGCAACATCGCACTGTTTCCCATTCCAAATTTAGACACTGGGCAGTAAGTCCTAATGGAGATGTGACAATGTACTTTTCCTCATGTTTCATTTTATAAAGTGTTTAATATATGAAGTAAATACTTCCAGAAATCACAACATTTTCTTTCCAAATGAACTTTTAGCTTTTTTATTTTACGACCTGATAACATGGTTTCATATAATATGCAAAGCCTCTTTTTCACTGTCTTCCATACCACAGTTGCCTCCTGTGCAGTGAGTCCTGAGGGAGACAGAATATATGTGGCCAACATCCGCGGTAACCAGCTGGTCACACTGTCCAGGGATGGCAAAGTGATCTCCACTCTAACTGACCCTGCACTGGACTGGAAAGGTTACCCACCTGGCCTCCGTGTGACAGACTCGGGACAGGTTCTGGTGTGTGGAGTTGGGTCCAATGAAATCATCAAGGTGGACAGAGATGGGAGACGGAGAGTGGCTGAGGTGGTCACAAAGAAGGATGATGTAAAATCCCAAATGTGTTTACTACAGTAAACTCAGTAAAAAACTTATTGTGGGAATGTTGGACACTATGGCGTTTTACATAAAATCATTCATATTTTAAATAGTTGATGTATGAATTTAAAATGTATATTACATGTATATATATTTGTCATTTCAGGCGCATTGACTGTTTGTAAAAGGACATATTCAAGGAATAAAAATAATTTCATGAAAAAGCAGGCTTTCCATAACATTATCATACACATGTAGTGAATTTTTCAATTAAAATATGCCCATATACTAACTAGTTTAGCCCTTTGCATGGTGGGAAATTTGTCGTCTGCTAAAATTTCGTCTGCTGAATTTCTAAAATTAGCATTTTCTTTGATTTTTTTTCAAAGAATACTATCAGAATAGCAAATAATTTGGATCCTGACGAGATGCCACGTTCTGTGGCGTCTCATCTGGATCCAAACTGTTTGCAAAGGCCTTCAAAATTCGGTTCCAGAACTAAAAGAGTTAAAAGAAACTTGGTTTCATAAGATTGTAATAACATCAATAAAAGCTACTGGGATTATTTTATCCGAGGCAATGAGTTTATGTGATATTTGTTTTATGTTATACTGTTGTTCACACTTTTGTTTGTTAAGTATTGTTATACAAATTTTATGAATATTGTCTTAATGAGTATTGTTTTCACTTTTGTATGAGCATGATATCAAATAACAATCATTTTCCAAGCGATTAACCAAAAAGAAAAATACAAGAAACGTGTCCAGTGCACACAGATGCCCCGGCTTAATACCGCTACTCACATAAATGACTGTTGGATGGACAGTCATCATGTTCATGTCGGAATTAAGTACAAATAAACAAAGGGAAATGACCTTTTAAATTGGAAAACAGGAGATATGGTTATTGTGGATTGCACATCCTTGGAATGAGATCTATTATTTATAATATATTAAGTTTCAAGATGATTCCTCTTTTATTTTTCAAGATATGCTCCCGACAAAATTTTAAGAACAACAAGATGTGTTTGTGAAACACTATGTATCCTTTTTAGCGATTTTGACCCATATATTTGACCTTTTACCTTGAAGGATGACCTCGACCTTTAACCACTCAAAATGTGCAACTCCATGAGATACACATGCATGCCAAATATCAAGTTGCTATCTTCAATATTGCAAAAGTTACGCAAGTTTGACGCAAACAAACCAACAAACAGACAGGGCGGAAACAATATGTCCCCCAGTATCGACTGGGGGACATAAAAATTAACACAAGGAAATAACTCTACAATTAAGGGAGAAAGAGTAATGGTTCTTATGCATTACATATCCTCTCAATGAGCTCTACCCACCTATTAAGTTTCATGTTTATACCTCTTTTAGTTTTTGAGATATTCTAAGGACAAAATATAAGTACACAAATTAACAAAAGGCAATAACTCTCAAAAGAGGTGAGCAAGGGTCATGGTTCTTATGCACTACACATACCCTTATAAAATCAACCTACATAGTAAGTTTCAGTTTGATACAAATATACCTCACGACATGCTCCTGCGGTGAAAAATGCCAGCGTTAGAGAGGGGAAGCAAGAGCGGAATGACTGACGCAGTGACGGTGTGACTGAATGACAGGCAGTTCATAAACTATATGACTCCCTGAGGGGACATAAAAAACATTTCCCTGCTAAATGTGAAGGTAATATTTGGATTCTGGATATAAGAAAAAGCAAAGAAACAACTGCAAATTGTTTTGCATTCCAAGATTGCTTTAACTTTAACTTTTGGAAAACAAAGTTATTTTGACTATTCAGAGGCTGCCACCTTTTGATATAACATTCATACTCTTCAGTTTTGTTCTAATCTGTTGTTTCTTTGAAAATTCCTTATTAACACTATAGAACCTTTTCAAGACTCAGACTTTCTAACCAAATGTGTCATACTTATCAATATTTCCAATGTGCTCAAAAGCCTGGCCAAAATGTGTTCCATAAACATGAAAATTGTCAGTTATATACCCTATGAGCAACTAATAAATATTTCTAGAGCTATCCATTTTATACTTAAAAGCCAGGTGCTACTACTGAACTGGTCTTACAAACCACAGTAATTGGCTCAGTCTCACTTAAATGCGTCCCATCGTGTATACGAGGCCAGTATGCTGAGCAATATTTGCAAATTATTTCACAATTCTAATAAGTCTTTAAATGTTTGACAAACACTTTATTAGATACTATTAATTGATTAAATGTACAGACATGAGTTCAACTCACTAGATAGGCATAACATGCAGTATCTTTCATTAAAATTTCCAATTTTTATCTTGTATAAACATGATGAGAACAATTTTAACACAGCCTTTACATGTTTATTGTTGTAAGAATGTCATTGCAATATTGCTCAGCTGTCATCAATTTGACTGCAAAACTAAGCACATGATCTGAGCGCAATTTTTAAGTGTGCATTTAAGTTTGAAATCAGTTACAAGACTTTAAATAATTTCCATGGCAACAAATCATGAAAATATTAATATGGTTTCAAAATGCACTATTTGATAGCCAAAAGTATAAATTTTTATGAAACAACAGTAACTTTTCCGTACATAAAATTCAAATTCAAATCTCTGCCCTGTGATCATATTGCCTAAATGTGCAGCCTAATTTTAACAAAGGTACAAGTCCTAACGCGTGAATTGTTTTTCAAATAGTCTTTCTGTATTGAAGAGTATTAGGTTTGTTTTCCAAGATGGCATTGTATGCAGCACGAGAAAAAAATGGATTGTGAATTTACAGTAATCAAGGACATCTCCTTGCAAAAAAACAAAAGTTAAAAACACCATTAGTTTATGAAACAAATGACTTGGTTGCATAATGTCTGCAGCATATTTTAATACATTAATTATTATATTAATACAATTGGTGAAGATTTTGGAAGTTCTTTTACAGAAACTAAAAATGTGACAGTGTCAAAAATCAAATGGAAGAAAAAAATGAATTAGAATTTCCGAAATTCTTAGTTAAATTTTAAGCTAAAAGAGTTAAGTTGGCTTGTGTATGAATGATGGTAAAATATAGTTGTATGCTTTAAAAAAAAATTATACACACAAAAGAGTAAACAATTTTTAGTTGAAAATCATTAATTTGAAGTTTATAAGTTTGTGCCTCAAAAGTATAGAATATTGCCAAGTTTTCATTAGCTGTGAGACATTTATTCAACCTTTTTTGATACCTTGCTAGTCATGTTATTCTTTTATCTACCAGTACCTGTGTGCATGGAAAGCATTGATGTTCAGTAAGATTGGAGACTACAGCAGGAAGCTTGCTTAACAGCAGTGTACCATCAACTACATAGAAGTCAAAAAAAAAACTTAGGAAAAACAGTGAATTTTGGTGTGTGTCCAGTACTGTTCTTCCTAACATATCACATAACATACCTTTTTTGGTTTCTTAAAAGCATTCAGCTTAGAGTGCTCTTTAAGAAAATTTATTTTAACGGGGGTCCTTACGCGCACAATTTGACTTATTAATTTTTAACTCAATTTGAAGGTTTATATTAAATTGAATAAGGATTGGAATTAGTATACTGTGACCTTCATCACTTCCGACATTTCTTTTATCCGAATATACATACACTGAACCTGTCAAAAAAATGCGCATTAAAAAGAATGAAAACAAATCAAAGCGAAATTTGCAAAAATACATGCAGATGTTTGATTCGAAGGACACTACCATTTTTATCATGCAATTCTATTCAAATGATCGGCTGACGCATTTTTCAAACTCACAGCGTATTTTTGATGTTGTTGTTGTTTGCATATTGGTTACATTATACTAAATTACCGAGTCGTGTATACTCTGTATCAATAAAAAATTGAAAACTTGCTAATTTGATGAAACGCCTATTTATATGGTTATATTCAATGGCGTTGTACAAAACATATAAATATACATACAATTTATAAATAAAATGAGAGTGATTGATAATTTTATGCAGCATTAATTAAAGGATTAATAATCTAAAAATGTGTGATATAAATACAAATAAAAATGCTGTAAGAAACTTAAGCAATAAAACAATACAGGCTACGATATTAAAACACAGGAAAAATAAAATATTATGTAATCAATTGAAATAACTAGGGTTAAGACAGTAATTATAATTATATTATTAGCAAAGTTTTGGCAACATTAAGACACTTTTTTCATGAACTGAAAGGATACGTGAAAGGATATTTCTGCACTCTGGCTGTCGGATCCCACAGCTACCGGTCACCCGTCACCCTTACGCACACTTCTTTTGGGTTTTAACCTTATTTGAACTATTGTGACTACAAGTCACAAATAGACTGACCAAGTGTGACTACAAGACACAACTTGAAGGTTAAAATTTCAGTGTGACTATAAGACACATCTAGAGGGGCTTAGCGTGACTAAAAGACCGCTGTATGATGTCATTCAATCATTGAGCAAAGAAGCCCTAATGATTTTTGGTTACCAGTCACTTGTACAATAAATATCCTTTTCGAGCAAAAAAGCCCGCACAATTCTTTAATTTCTTGGTCCTCCGAGTCATGGTTGTTGGACAAATAAGCCCGTACAACTGAGTCTCGATTTGTTTTGAAATCACAGGTATTTAAAATAGGTTGTAAAAGTCTCTGAAGAGAAATGTTTTTAAATTTCTTTTGAAAATGTCTATTGAGACAGAAGTCAGAAGTATCAATCGGGAGCCCTCGCACAATTCTGCCATAACGGCGATCGTCGTGGTGTAGCCCACTGCCCGAAGCGTTCAGATTGTACTCTGTATCTGTATCTGTTTGGATACGTAGAAGGACCACTTCTGGTATATTTCTACGGGGGAGGGGGAGGCTTCTCGAAGTGATCACCAAACTATCTTCCAGATGGTTCCACAACACGAGTGTTTCCACGAAAAACGAGTGTTTGAACTGGTTTGTTTGAGCACTAGGAATTTTAAATGCACGAGAGTAATGAGAAATGTGTTGGTCTAAAACGTTCGACTACGTATAGTCGGAGTAAGTTTTAAATTGACAGTTCTTCGTTGAGGTTTAGATGTCAGGTATTCATCTGGGTCCACTGCCGACACCATACCCCCTGCGATCTTGTAGAGCATCACCAAACGATTATAGACGCGCCGGTCTTGAAGGGAATTCAGTTTTAAAGTAGTAAGCATATTAGTAACACATCCATCTTTTTTAGATTTGTAGTTGTTCACTATAAAACGTGCACCAAGACGTTGAACTTTTTCGATTTTGTCAATATCCTTTTTTAGAAAGGGGTCCCATATAATTGAACCATATTTAAGTTGAGATCGATCGAACCAATGCAATAAAAGCTGTTTTACGACATTCTAGGGGACAGTGTTTTTAGTTCCGTCTTAGAAACCCGAGCGTAAAATTGAGTTCGCCTTTTTGCAAATGTGTGTTATATGGTTCGACCAAGTTGAGTCATTGGATATGAGTAATCAGAGGTATGGATTAGAGTCTACATGTTCTGTATGGAAAGTATAATCATAATCATGATTGTTTTAAAAAGATTGTGGACTTTTCTGTTGAGATTAAACTTTCAAACTAAAACAACCGTGCACAGTGAATATCAAACAATCGGTAAAAAGTACTGTGTACATATTTCACACATTATATATTTTGTGCTCATGTTGTAACTCTTATAAAATAGGAAAATGAACTTCCATATTTTCCAAAATATAGAAATACATTATTTATAATGCAATCAAATGTGAAGAAAATGTATTGATTTTTTTGTTTACACATTGTAATGGAGAAACAAATGTTATTCACACGTCACCTTTCACTGAATTCACTTTTAATACATAATTGTTTCTTGTGTAATCAAATAGACTAAATCATCTGTATAATTAACAATTTATAGTATTATGACGAGCCTGACGGTAAACGCTACTGAATTTCTTACATTCCATGTATTTCCGAGGTATCTTGCTGATTTTCAAATTATACAAAATTGGCCGCATAAATAAACCCCTGTTTAAAAAAAACAACAACACTTTTTCATTGTTCGTAGTTTTACTTTTTTGCCCTTCTGAAAAATGTGTTTGCACATTCTTTTAAAAGCAATGCATATAATCACAATTTAATCATTAAAAAATCTATGGTATAACATATGTTTTCTAAAATTTAGAATATGTTTCATTAAATAAAAGTCTATTTTTCAGTATAAGTATGAACTATCCATTCGAAAACTCGGTGGATCTTTTGAGAACATTAAGTCGTACACAAATGGTCGAAAACCCAAAATCTGAGTCTAAGCATAGTGGAGCAACTCGAAGCGGGTATTCGTTCCTTCGACTTTCGAATCGCCAAACACCCAAGAACGCTGAAATATCGCTTTGTTCACGGCCTCTATCATCGGCCATAATATATAAATTTCGTGATCGTATATAGTCAAATTAACATTAAGCTTCTTATGAAACGAAACTTTAATATGCTATAAAGTTTAAACATCTGCAACGGTAAACAATAAATAACATACATGTGCAATAAATAACATACATGTGCATTGTGTATACGGTGATTAAGTTTGCGTTGTGTTTCTGAACAAGCCGATACTGCTCTCCCAAACATGTGCTTGTGTAGAAGCTCGCTACTCAGGCCGGAGTAGTTGATCTGACGGAATTTGGAACCAGCATAGCTGGATCAAAGCCCTGCCATCATACACAACCACGTGATGATAGCTGAGGCACGTGATACAATAATTGCGTCTTACAGTATCAACGGCATAGATAGCAATGCATATACGCCGAAAAAGAATGTGCCGGAGAATTGTTTCCTTGTTGGAAACAAGCGTTTTATATTAAACCGGAAAATAAGACTCATATATATATACTGATCTAAAATCCCTGTCGTTATAACTAACTAAGTCATAATAGCCGAGCCACGTGGTACATTAAGTGCGTCTTACAATATTAACGGTTATTTTTAAATTTGTAAACAATACTTTTTACCTTTTTTAATTTAAGTTATTAAGTTTTTGTTATGAACCTAAACTTATACACTATTTTCAAAATATAAAAGAAAATGATACTCCTTTAAACAAAAAAATAACATCCTACCGAATCTGGTAGGATTATCTTNCAATACTTTTTACCTTTTTTAATTTAAGTAATTTAGTTTTTGTTATGAACCTAAACTTATACACTATTTTCAAAATATAAAAGAAAATGACACTCCTTTTCATAATATAATACTTAAACAAAAAAACACCCTACCGAATCTGGTAGGATTTTCTTGTGATGGCAGAGGTTGTATGTGAGAGCATGGAACGACAACTCTGCGTTGAGATTGACAAATCTTATGGAGACCCTGTTCTCTCGCCGATCATACTAACACGGAACAGTATGAACAACAACAACTTCACATCACTCACATTGGCAACAACTTTGCAAGTAGGGGTTTTCTTGCAAGAATCATTTCCTTCCGGATAATCTTCACATAAGCCCCCTATGTTGTGAATACATTGGAAAATTGGAACAACTGGGCGAACAGTTTTGGCACAGCATTCGTACACTTCCCAGTCACTCAGCGACACCAAGCTCCCATTTTGTATGAAGTGGAAAGCATTAACGCAATCTAAGATGTAAATAAGGAACCATTATGGGATTTTATTTTTTCGTGCGGTTGTACTTAAATTGTTGGTACAAGTAAATGTACGTACTAGTAAATACAAGTTTGTGTATACACACTGTGAAGAAACGTACTTTGAAAATTGAGAAACTTGAGGGCCAAACACTGTACGAAGCAGTCTGAGCATTCGTTTCAGGATAATTTTTTTTTAAGAATTATCATAAATAAAACATTATTTAGTAAAGCATACGTCTGTTAACTTTTCTGAGCGTTTACCTTTTCTAAGGTACCTTCATTGTAGCCGTAAGTGGACTTTTGTTTGATAAAATTTGTTTCAAATGATTCAATCATGGATGTCAAGAACACACTTGATATAATTATTTGGTTAAATGCAGTTAAAGGTAAATTGATTTCAAATACCAGCCCGTTTGGATTCAGAATAAACAAGTTTTGCGTGATCGTTTGACAACTTAGGTGTTTCAACGGATCAATTGCGTACCAGTAGCCAATTTATACGGTGAACCATATTGTCCTTCATCACTGACTGGTGTTATGGCTCCTTTCCATCTCCAGTCCCACGAATCCGGAATATCACTGGATATGTGTGAGTGAGGCTCAACCCGTAAATATAGGTGCTCGGAAATGACATTCAACCCTGTTCCTTTCGGTTTCTGAGGAAAACGATGTGTTAATTGATGTACGGTGGTGATTCTGAATTATACTATACACAACTTGAGACGTAACAAAACAACGTATGAAAACTTTCAAGTACAAATACACGTGGTACTTGGAAATGTTGATCCGTTATTACCTAATATGGACAGATTCAAAAGCAAACTGGAAACGTAGATCTCATAATCGTGAACACGCATGAAACTGTCATCGATTGCATACTCAGGGTGCATGATCAACGGGGTTCACAGTGATTTACACACGAGCTGGACCGAATGAAAACACAACGTTAAGAACCTAATTTTTGCAAATATCTTAAGTTATTGAACTGCATTTCCCGAAATTCTTTAGTACATAAAAGACAGTTTCTCTTGCAGTTTGTGCTAATATTTTAAGATTTAAGAATGAATCCTTGAATACGTCTGAAATCGGTGCCGAAATTTCACATTGCGTTCAGCATGACCGTGTACATGAATGATGTACACATAGAATTTTCGGCCAAGAACACATGCTTATTAAATAAACTAAATCTGATGTATTTCACATTGCCATAAGCAGCTTAAAACCTGTCTTTAATGCACTAGTTGAAATTATTAAGAACAATTCTTTAAACAAGTTATTTGAAACAAAATATATCTTTAAAAAAGATATACGGCGTTGATTGTGCTTGGAGTTGGTGAAAGGTAAAGAGTTTAATGAATGAAATCAAAGATAGCATATGTCTTTTTCTGTGCAGTTCTTTTCTGCATTTCACGCAGTACGGGATGTTACGCGTAGTTTTCGCGGTTTATTTTACATTATTACATATTGCTGATCATATATCTATAGATACAAGAAACAGAAGAATGGAATTGAAATTAAAACATGTTAGTCAACCGGCCACATGCGAAGTATCCGTCCATATTTTAAATATTTATTCGCGCGTTCTTCGGACAAACCAGTTTAGAGGTTTGTCGGGCATTGCTATTTGATTCGATTATTAACCGTATCGGGAATCATCTCGCTCATGCTCAATACATTGGTCAATATGGTGGAATAATTCTTGTTAAATTAATCAAAAATAATATTTATCATGGTTTTGTTGAAAACACACCAAGAATCTATTATTGAGATACCATAATTATATTGGCGAATATCGTCATTTAACATCTGGTCTAAATAAAATTCCAGTTCACCAAGTTCACCCGATACCGTCTATATTATTAACGATCCCTGTAGTAACCGTGAACTGACCCTGATACCTTGCGGCTTGGAATGCAATGCTTTAAAGTGAGGTCACGATTCCACTGCTAGAACGACGGCTTGTTTAAATCTTTATACTTTTACATGTTTAATGTTCACTTTCGAACAAAATTCAATATGG
Organism: Dreissena rostriformis; assembly: GCA_007657795.1. NCBI lineage: Eukaryota > Metazoa > Mollusca > Bivalvia > Myida > Dreissenidae > Dreissena > Dreissena rostriformis. The sequence goes on along the minus strand of VMBQ01000465.1, from coordinate 53,142 downwards.
TTTGGCCAAAACAAATATCAGGATATCGAAAAACGATACTTTTATGAACTAAAATATACTAGTACACAGACAGCAATAAGGTAGTAATAACAAAATATGAGAACATAGCCATTAACGCTCTGGCGCTGACAATCCTCTGAATATAAAGGGGGACACACAAACTGTATTGATGTCAAGAGTTGAGTGTAAAACTGTTCTATCCATCAAGACTTTTCATTAGAGATAAAAGTGTTTCATGCTGAACACGCAGCAAACCAGCGTATCATGCTATACTACAAAGACGCGGTCATGTTTCCAATGTTCTGGGGGTATTATGCTAAAATCAGCCAATGGAATAAATGAAGTGTATTTATTCGTGTCTAGCCGCGGGAAATTTTATTGGAATTCTATTGGACACTTACAAAGGTCATGAAAGGTGAAAAGCTGTGTTATACAGCTACGCCGAAAAAACAAACACACACCACTTTTCGGTGTGTTAACATTCGTTTACGTTTACATGTGAACCACACAAAGCCGCGTGATCCTGCGCACCGTGATACTGTGTATACATGTACAAAAATACATTGATGTCCAGTTTTTTTACCTGATCAGCAAGATGATTCAATTCCATTGTAAACGTCGCATCGGGGTCTCCATTGTGATCTTGTACCAGACGATAGTTCCCTTCCCAAATGTGCCTGTGCACCAGTTCACTGGTCAAGCTGGAGTAATTCCTCTTATGAAGCAATTTCAATGACAACCATTCTGCGTCCGACTGACCGCCAGCCCTTTGAACGGCCAACAAAACACGGACTGTCCAAAGCAATGCGCTTGCATTCATTATTAATGCGTCAAATGCAAAACAACCGTTTGTAATTATGCAGAGCCCTAGTGTAGGTAAGGCTTCGAAGTCATGATACAGTGATTACGATTGTTTACAAAAACACATTTCTCTGTCATATCTTTTTGATATATCAAGCAGTTTAGATTATATTTATGTATAAACTGTCACCAATGATATCAAGGGGTGCGTTCTTAGTTCGTAAAATTTGCATTTCATAATATACAAATACTATCCGATGTCAAGTCTTATTATTACCAATCATCATACGTATGTATTTGTTTGATAAAGCAATGGAAATGTGTCCTTAAGTAATCGTTACACAATTATTTGCTCTGGCTTCTTTGTTGCTCTTGTTTTTTTATTGATGACGTCATCATCGCCCTTCTCTTTCAATTGTATCAAATTTAATTTGTAAATACAATGTGAACAATCATGGGTGTAATTTAGTAAGCGTCGCCATGTGGTCGAGTTTATCAGATAACACATTTATAAAACACACGTGCGCACACTAACAATCAAACGCATCAATGATTAAGTTTTGAGTTACATAATAAACAATAATCTGACCGACCAAAGGAAGGACAGACGGGCGAACAAGAGTAGATCAAAATGCTCCCCTCCACCCTCTGAAAGTGTGGAGAGGGGGGGGGGCATAAAATGGCGAACAGAAATGTTTTAATTGAGATCGTATTAAAAGCCCCATACATGAAACATTTCTATCATTATTTGCTACTTGTTAAAAATGTAAATCATTGTAATGAACAACAGGGTATGCACACTTGGTTGTTCTTGATTTATTAACAAAATTGTGAAATATGTGTATGTTTATCACTGTTGTTTGCAATTTATTTACCATTCGTTTTAGGGTACTTCTGTGGGTCATACCAAACTAGCAATATTAGTGTCATATATTATATGTTATATTTTGTCATTCAAAAACAAAATTATAAAATACGTTTTATTCCTTCAAAATAGTCCTGTTGATTTTACCTCTTACAACTGCATGTTTACACAACACCTGGTAAACTTCAATATGCCTATAGGCTCTTATCTTCTTCCACTAATTTTAACTATGACTAGCTCGCCAACTGACAAACATGCACGTTATAAGAAATATCGAAACGTTAATAAACTGACACCAGACCCGAGGCTGACGGACGGTCTCAAGCATTCCGCGTCGACCATCGTACATACATATGGTAATACTTAAATTGTACTAGTGATTGTTGTCGTTTTTTTATTATTATTTTACTGTTCAATCTACAAAAATGAACTTTAGGTAAAACATATTCGTATCTGCAAACGATCTTCTGGCAAAACATTTCAGGGCGTTTGACGAAGACTATAATTATAAAAATGTTGAACTTATATGGAAATTGGAAACGACTTAAAGGCCCAATGCTTTTCAAATAATGCCCTTAACCCAACTCTTACTGATAATTAAGAGTCGACTGATAATTGGACGGAACCCAGAAAGAATGCCGATAAACATTTTCATATAATTTGGTGACGATAATTATGATGAAAACTTGTGGAGATAGATCTAGTCCAAGAGAGAATGGGAACGAAATTTGATAAATTCTCCGACAACCAGTAGCAAACCTTTAAATCAAATCATCATCGATGAATGGGCAAATAAAATATGTATTACTTCTAATTAAGTCGCACACTGACATGTGACCCGAGGCTGACGGATGGTTTCAAGCATTCCGCGTTGACCATCGTAGGGTAATTTGTACGCGCGTTAAAAAGTACACATTTTTATTTTATGAATGATGAATCAATTAATTACATGTCCAGTGATTACTGTTTGACAGCATGTCCAGTGAAGGTCCAATACTTTCGGGTAGCTCTTGCTTTCACAATCGTTTTTGAAAGCAACAGAAGATGTCCATGAAACGGTGGATGGGAGACTTGCCTGTGAGGCTTACGCATGTCCCGCTGTCATGCCTTGCAATTCCAGGTAGGGCTATCACGATAGCTTTGATTTTATTCTTCGTTGTTTCGTTTGTCTGATGATAAAAGTTCTTATAGTTACATCGTATTAACTGTTTTCATAAAAACAAAAGTATGCACTGCAACTGAAATATCGCACAGATCGGTACTTATTATATTGCATAGGTATTACTAAATAATATTACAAAAAGCAATGGGCGTTCGCATTCAACAATTCAGTGTTCATGAGTGTAGGTTTAACATTTGACGAGAACTTTTTTGTTATTGAGCATATGCAAAAAGTGGTTTTGCCAGGTCCATAAGGGNCACTTCAAATTGATACTGAACCTCTCTTATGACAATACGGTCAATCTCAACTATGCATGGCCCCATTACCAAACCTGGGGCCCCGCCCACATAGACCACACCCACCCAAAACTGCCTTTTACTATAATTTCTTCATTTCTACACCGATTCACTTCAAATTGATACTGAACTTCTCTTATGACAATTCGGTCAATCTCAACTATGCATGGCCCCATTACCAACCCTGGGGTGCCCTGCCCACATAGGTCACACCCACCCAAAATTGCCTTTTACTATAACTTCTTCATTTCTACACCAATTTACTTCTAATTGATACTGAACTTCTCTTATGACAATACGGTCAATCTTAACTATACATGGCCCCATTACCAACCCTCGGGCACACCTAGGTCAAACATTCGGCGTGGGGATACGCGTCGGCCTCTGCCGCGCCATTTCTAGCTTATTTAATGCATTCAGACAGCTAAGAGTGCTATCTTAAACAAAATGTATGGTTATGGGGGTCCTAACTGACACAATGTGGACTGAATTTTTTACTCAAGTTGAAGGTTTTACATTAAATTAGATAACGATTGGAGTTAGTATAGTGTGACCTTCACCACTTCCGAAATTCCATTTATCCGAATAAACTTACCTTTCAAAAAATGTGCATTTAAAGCATGAAAACAAATCAAAACGAAATTTCTAAACATGCATACAGTTGTTTAATTTGAAGAAACCTACCGTTTTAATTATGCAGTTCTATTCAAAAGATCGTCTGATATATTTTTCAAAATCGCAGTGTATTTTGTTGTTGTTGTTGTTTTGCGATTTGGTTACATTATACTAAACTATCGAGTCGTGTAGGGCTAAACTCTCTACATCAATCAATATATTTTACTCGAAGACATGTTTTAAACTGGGGACAAATGTTCTGCTTTTATCTTTTGTAGCAGGGACACATATACAACATTTGTCCATGGACAAATTGAATTGTTTCTTCTCCTTCTAACTCGAAAGTCTTCTCCTTGGTTTGAATTATTATGAGGGAGACCAGTGAAACTTAACTTCGACTTATTGACACTCTCGTTGTTCAGACACGGTAACAGTATGTTGAACAGAAGGTTCAACACTTCCAAAACGACCAACTGGCATACTGTTGTGCATATATATGATAATACTTAAATTATATTATTTATTTTTTATAAATGTACACTCAACACAAATAACTGTTTGTAAAACTGTTATAGTATATGCATAAGATTCTCGATCTTTTGATCAGACCATTGGACTGGTCTCTTAACTTTGCCAAGATTTTTTTTTGCAACATTTCAGGAAGTTTGATGAACTCTTTAATTAAGATATAAACTGTTGAAATTTGGGAGTGAAAACGACTAAAAGGACCCATTTGTCTTCAATCAAGCCCCTTAACCCAACACTTACTGATAGGGTTCGCCTGATGATTAAGCGTAACCAAGATAGAACGCTGATAACCATTTTGATTTAGTTTGGTGCAGATTAGCTTAAGTATGATGAAAACCGTTGGGGATAGTGCTAGAGAGTAGAAACAAATCTGGTAAAGTCTCAGACGAACATAAGCAAACCAATATATCGCAAAATCTTAATCTGAAAAGGAATGTCTTATCATATTCATGATTGGTTTGAAAAGGTTGTGGACGTTTCTGTTGAGTTAACACTGTCAACTAAAACAACCGTGCACACTGACTATCAAACAATCGTTAATATGAACTGTGTACTTATTTCACACATTTTTGTATTGGGTGTTCATGTTGTAACTCTCATGAAATGTGAAAATGAACTACCCTATTTTCCAAAATATAAATACATAAAATACATTATTTATAATGCAATCCAATTTGGACAAAAGGTATTGATTTTTTTACCCATTTTTATGAAGAAAAAAAGTTATTCACACGTCACGTTTCATTGAATTAATCTTTAATACATAATTGTTTTTTCTTGTGTAATTAAAAAGACCACAATAATTTGTATAATTATACATTTATAGTATTATGACGAGTCTGACGGTAAATGTTACTGAATTTCTTACATTCCATGTATTTCCGAGGTATCTTGCTGATTTCCAAATTATACAAAATTGTCCACAAGAGTTAGCCCCTGTTAAAAAAAACAACACTTTTCATAATTCGTCGTTTGACTTTTTTTGAACTTTATAAAAAATGTTTATGCAAATTCCTTCAAAAGCAATGCCTTAAAAATATCATGCATACAACCACAAGTTAATCATTCAATAATCTTTGGTATAACATGTTTTCTAAAATTTAGTTCCAAAATTTCTAAAATGTATTTTATTAAATAAAAGCCTTTTTTCCAGTTATAGTATGAACTTTCCAATCGAAAAATCTGTGGCTCTTTTTGTTGACAGTCCGTCGTACACAAATGGTCGAAAAAAACAAAACCTCATGATAGTGGAGCAATTCGAAGCGGGTATTCGTTTCTTCGACTTGCGAATCACCAAACACCCAAGAACTCTGGAATACCGCTCTGTCCACGGCTTTTATCATTGGCCAAAATATATGAATTTCGTGATCGTTTATGGTAAAATTTAGCTTATGAAACAACTATTAAAAATGCTATAAAGTTTTAACATGCGCAATAAAGGTTAAAAATAGATCACCTACTTGTAGATTGTGTACATGTAGTCACAATTCGTTCTTATATGCGCTACAGTGTGTACACAATTAATGATATGTATATGTCCTCTATACCAACAACCATTACGAGGCAAACATTGGCATATAACTATTTTAATACTTTATACGTGCTACCCCATAAATAAGCAGTATTAAAATAAAACATAAAAAGCTGATGATGTGTATATATTTATGAAGAGTGCGTAAGTGTGTTTCTGTATTTCGAAGTATTATGAGGTCCTGTGGCTGTATTATATGCAGACACAGTGTGTCACAGCACTACTACCTTATTTACTAATAAGACTCACGAACGTTTTAGTTATTTAGTTTTTTTCTCTTAGACATTCAATTTTGGTGTGGCCTTGGGCTGTGCGGGAAACTGGAGAACCCGAAGGAAACCCCACTTGTCCGGTTCGGTGACCACCAACCAAACTTGCATGCGCCGGGAGCGCGGATTGAAACTGTGAAGCCTAGCCTCAGTGAGAAATGCGTGTACCACTGGGCTAACCGAACAGCCACGTGTGGTTAGAATGGCTTATTTTCATTATTGAATATCCTTATTTTATATGTTAAATACATTTCTGTGTATTAATTCTAACCATATAGTATAACTTACAATAATCAGACAGACAGACAGACAGACAGACAGACAGACAGACAGACAGACAGACAGACATTTTATTTGACTTGCACAATGTACATCGTCAACATCGCATTTGGTTAGAATTGATATATGTCAACATGTATATGCACAGAAAACAAGTGTCAACAAACATGAATATTTACAAAACAAATATATACAGAAGAACAGAGGATGAATAATTAGAAAATTATGTTATACGATTTAACAAATTCAATCTAATACTCAATGATTCCTTAACAAATAAACACAGTTTTATTAATTCAGACCTATTGGTTGATTGTAGCAATCGTACATACTTAATAACAGATGGATTATTATAGTAATATTTTTTAATATTTCTTTCTAAAATCAACAAATGTTGAACAAATACATACAAAATGAAATTCGTCCTCAATATCAGTGGTATTACAACAAAGACAATATCTTTCTTGCCTAGCAATAGTGTTTCCATTATATCTACCAGTCTGTGTACGAAGGGGGTGTACAGATAATCTTAATCGGCATAAATAAAACCTTAAATGTTTCGGAACTAAGTCTAGGTAAATCTCATTTTCGAGATTTGACTTAAATGTTTTATAAATGTCTAACATTGAACTATCTTCTAGTGTACGGTGCCAATTTTGTTTATATGAATCTATAATTCTGGACTTTATAATGGGTTTAAAAAAATTAAAATCAATATCAATATTAATAATCAACAGAACTTTACAATTTTAAAGATGGGAATTCCACTGACAATCACCATATGTTTCTCTTAAGGGCTTAAACACAACTACTTAAAAGGTGCGTTTGATTGTTAGCGTGCGGTGCGCACGTGTGTTTGATAAATGTTTTATCTGATAAAATCGGTCACATGGCGACGCTTACTAAATACTACCCATGATTGTTCACATTAATTTGACACTGAACATTGATACAATTTAAAGAGAAGGAAGATAATAAAGTCATCAATTAAAAAAAAAGAGCCAACAAAAAGACAGAACAAAATTTGCAACTATTACGTAAGGACATATCTCGATTGTTTTGTGAAACAAATACAGACGTTTCGGTGATTGGTAATGACGAGATATGCATACCGGATAGTGTTTGTTATTAAAGTAAACTACGAACTTAAAACGCACCTCGTGTTATCATATGTGGCAGTTTAAACATAAATATAACCTTAACTGCATGAGATATCAAAAAGATAAAACAGATGCATGTGTTTTTGTAAACAATCATAATCACTGTATTGTGACTTCGAAGTCACCGGTTTCTGCATACATACAAACGGTTGTTTTACATTTGCCGCATAAATAATGGGTGCAATCGTATTGATTTGGACAGTTGTGTTTTGTTGACCGTTCCAAGGGCGGGCGGTCAGTCGGACGCAGAATGGTTGTCTTGGAAATTACTTCATAACAGGAATTACTCCAGCTTGACCAATGAACTGGTGCACAGGCACATTTGGGAAGGGAACTATCGTCTGGAAAAATATCACAATGGAAACCCCGATGCGTCGTTTACAATGGAATTGAACCATCTTGATGATCAGGTAATAACTGGATATCAATGTATTTGTGTACGTGTATATATGCATTCGATTGCAATTTCATTCGTGTACACACTAATGAGATTTGAGTTTCCAGTTTGCTCTTGAATCCGCCCATAGTAGGGAATAATATAATCAACATTTCAAATTACCCACGTGTATTTGTACTTTAAAGTTTTCATACGTTGTATAGTTATGTCTCAAATTAGGTATAGTATTAATCAAAATCACGACAAATACATCAATAAACACATTGTCATCCGCAGGAACCGAAATCTACAGAATTGAATATCATTCTCGAGGACGCATATTTACGGTTTGAACCTCACTCACGCATACCCAGAGATATTCCGGATACATGGGACTGGAGATACAGAGGAGCCGTTATACCAGCCACTGATGAAGAGGTTGGCTCACCGTATATCTTGGCTGCTGGTACGCAATTTCTCATGATCCGTAGTTGAAGGAATGTCCAACTTAACCGTTAGATTTATAACTACAATAGCTCACCTGAGCACGAAGTGCTTGTTGAACTATTGGTACAGGAGACCTATGCGTTGTCCGTCGTTCATATTTTTCAACAATTTGGGAACCTAAGCGCGATAGAGACTTCTCTTTTATCCAATCGTAACCAATTTAACACAGTACAGTAAGTGTTTAACCATAATATCTCGATTGACAATTAAAAACATATCGGTTCATATACCAAAATATTCATATACACATATTCCTTCAGTATTTCATTACCCACTACACCTCTGTGCAAGACTCTGTACACCTTAGTTGTCAAACAATCACGCACAACTTGTTTATTCTGAATCCAAATGGGCTAATATTTGAAAACAATTTACATTTAACTGCATTAAACCAAATAACAACTTCAAATGTTGCTTGCAGTCCAATAAGTGCTTAATATTTACTTCAGAAACATGATAATTGTGTTCTTGACATCCACGATTGAATCATTTGAAACAAATTTTACCACAAAAAGTCCACTACCGGCTACAATTAAGGCACCTTATCAAAGTTAAACGTTCTGGCAAGTTAACCGACGTATGCTGTTATAAATAATGTTGTATTTATGAGAATTCTTAAAATAACTTACCTGAAACAAATGCACAGACTGCTGCGTAAAGTGAAATTGCTATTTGTGTACTCTTAAATTTCTAAATTTTCGCAGGACATTTCCTCACAGAGTGTATACACAAACTTCTATATACTAGTACTTACATTTACTTGTACCTAAAATTAAACTATAACCACATGAAACAATAAAACATTTAAATGAATGATTCCTTATTTACATTTAAGATTGTGTTTCTGCTTTCCACTTCTTTCAAACTGGGAACTTGACGATGCTGAACAGTTGGGAAGTGTACGAGTGCTGTGCCAAAACTCTTCGGCCATTGGTCCCTATTTTCCAATGTATTCACAACATAGGAGGCTTATGTGAAGATAATCAACAAAGAAATGATACTTGCAAGAAATCCCGTACTTGCCCAGTTGTTGCCAAGGTGAGAAATATGAATATGTTGTTGTTTATATTGTACCGGGTTAATGTGGTCGGACTAAGAACAGGATCTCCATACGATTTATAACCTAGCTAAAGAACTTTTAAGTCACGGATATAGCAGGATGCGGATTTTAGTGTCCAATTATTTCTGTCACCATAGCATACCCAATTTTGGTCTGTCGAAAAAAACTTAATTAACGTCCATATTCCCATATTGGCCTCCATCCACATACTGAGTGTCATCAACGTCGCTTAAGTGCTTTTTTTAGTTATCGCAGGATCAAGATTTTTTAGATGGACGGATGCACAAACTGAAATCTCGTGCATATTCCCCCATATGGACCTATATCTACATACAAACGTTCATCAACCTATCTTATATACGTTTTGAGTAATCAAAGGAGGCAGATTTAAGTTTTCAATTATGTCTGTACTTATAGCATAAACATAGCAACCAAAACAAATTTTTGCCGGAAAATCTGAGATAACGTCCCTATTCCCCATATAAAGCTTGTTCCACGTACCAAGTATAATCAATATAGCTTGAGAACTTCTTCAAATCATCGAAGGATCCTGATTTGAGTGTGTGTTTTTTATTCCCGTAACCATAGCAACCACAATTTTCTTTTCTCACAAAAAAAACCCCTGAAAGAACGTGCATATTCCACATATTGCCCTCTAACTATATCCGGAGTTTGTGTTATCATCATAGCCTAAGATCGTTTTGAGTTATCGCAAAATCCAGATTTTTTTGTCAGACGGAAAGACAAATGGACAGACGAAAGACGGACAAACCTGCAATAACATAAATATTCCCCATATGTACCTTTATCCACAAATCAAGTTTCATCAACTTAGCTTATTAACATTTAAGCTCACCTGAGCACGGAGTGCTCAATGTAAGCTATTGTAATCACCCTGATGTCCGGCGTCTTTCGTCGTGTGGTATCCGGATTATTTCAAGATTATTGTTTTCGATCATTTCTGTAATCATAGAATCTATAAAAAATTTTTTAGCAAACTCACGATTTGTCGGACTACGACTCTGAAATAGCGTGTATATTTGTCATACGCCTATCCATCCACATACCAAGTTTCATCAACATAGCTTACATACTTTATGTGTTATCTCAAGGATCCAGATTTTAGTGTTGTTGTTTTTCCTTTACCATATCAACGACAATTTTTGTCCGACGAAAAGGGAAATATCGTGCATATTTCCCATATTCACATACCAAGATTCATCTATCTAGCTTAAGTTCAGATTGAGTTATCGAAGGATTCAAATTCGGACAGACAGATGGACTAAATGACGGAGCGCGGGCAACGTTATAGTCATATCCGGTTTCACCTGAGGGGACTTATAAACTATTAAAGGGACTGTCCAACAGATAAAGCGTCGAACGACGCGAAACGATACTTTGGGAAACTACCGGGATTGCTTATACAGCTAAAAATACATTTGCTACAAAACATGATTGTGGATGGTCGAGTGGTCTAATCGGGTAGTTTTTTACTCCAGGAATCCAGGGGTCAGTGGTTCGAGCCCTGTTGAGGGTTACTTTATTCCTTTTTTAAATTGTATTCTTGTTGTTGTTTTTTTACTATAGATTTTTATTTCAAATGTTTAAATTTATCAATATAAAGAATTTAAAGCATTTAATGACAAGCTTCAATACATGCCAAAATCTGTTGTACGGCCCCTTTAATCAATGATAATATTATTAATTTAACAAATCAACTTTATAAAACAGCTTTGATAGGATTGCATTTCAGATAAACGGTGTCAGGACGGTTCCACACGGCGATGAGGAGGCAATGAAAGCCGCTGTGTATTCCATACCAGTCTTGGCACTAGTTGATGCAAGCCTTCCAACTTTTGCATTCTATAGGAGCGGCGTGTACAATGATCCCCATTGCTCAAAAACCAAGCTGACCCATGCAATGCAGGTGGTTGGATACGGATCGGAGGACCGCAAAGATTACTGGATACTTAAAAATAGCTGGGGTAATTGAAAATATTAACACTTAAATAATTGTGGCAAGCGAAACAAAGTTATTAACATACTCCTTGGCCTAAAAAATTGCAAAATATTAATGTCCAAAATGCGTTTTTGCAATATATATTTTAGCTCGACTATTCCCAGAATAGTCCGAGCTATACAACTCACCAAAATATCGGCGGTATTCATTTGAAACTTCACAAATAAATTCGAGATTATTATGTGAGTTGATTGACACAGTTCCTAAGCACTAAACTGCAATTTAGCAGAATTATGCATAAATAAATGTGTTCATGAGTTTTTTTTAAATAAAAATTCACTAACAATGACCGATAACTCTTACCAGTTTTTTTAACAGGAGTGTGCTCCCTTTTTTACTTATTCAAGCCCGGTAAAGGTGTGCGTGCTTGATAAAACGTAAGTTGAGGTTTGTGTGCCACAAGTACATATTCACTGCAACTACTACTGATATTTTATGGAAACTTCACACATCTTTTGGGGATCATCATGCGAGGTCATATACCAAGGCCCTTAACTCTAATCTTCAATTATGCAGATGTAAACCCTTTTTGTTCCTACAAAGTTCAGGTCAACGTCAACAACTCCTATCTCCAGCTGACATGTAGATCTAGCATGAGGTTACATTTTGCATCCAGTTGGGTTAAGGTCAAAGTCACGGTTGTTTAAAATAATATATAAAACGTTTGTATTAGGTTCAATTAAGATAGAGATACTGTGTGGAAACTGTGTGTGTAAATATGTTAAATGTGATCTAGCGAGGTTTTAATTTGTAGCCAGTGAGTCACTGTTAATAAAATAATACAAAGGGGTTTCCAAGTAATAGCTTAAAAGTAGTAATTGTTTGGATGGAGTTATTTTTGTAATTTTGTTTGTTAGTTGCTTACGTATGTTGGGATTTCATTCGGGCCAGTTAGATCAATGTCACGGTTACTTAAAATAGATACAAGTTAACAGTTTCCACCCAAAAACATGAGTTTTGACGGAGGTAGTGCGCTGTTTTTTGTCTGTATTTAGCTTACATGCGGACCTAGGTTGGGATTGTATTTAGGGCACGTTTGGGCAAGGTCACTGTAACTAAAAATAGAATAAAAGGTTTCTGCTCAAAACTTTACTCTTGGGGAAGGTATTACGTATTTTTCCGTGTAGGTAGCCGTAGCTTGTGCAGATATTGTTTGCAAAGACATTTAAATCCACCTTAATTAATTGGCAAACATGTAAAAATCTAATGAATTGGAATGGTCACATTTCTTATGTTAATTTATACATTGTCATCTTAATATATACATATACTATATAACTACTACAGATATTAAACTTCAAAAATGTCTTTGCGGTAATGATATAAGGTGACTGAAAGACAACGTACATATTACTATCCAAGCGGCAGAATAGTCGAGCGCGTTGTTTTGGTGACAGCTCTTGTTTAACCTCATCATTTTTTTCTCAAGTCCTGATGTTATGTTAAGATACATTTTCTATCGCAATCTCTGAAATGTCATCTTTGTGTTTGATATAGTGCTAAAATTAATATTTATTTTCAGGGAACCGCTGGGGAATGCAAGGATATATGTATTTGAAACGGAACGATAAGAACGTGTGTGAAATCGCCACTTTCACGACATATCCGATATAAATAGCATGATGATTAAATATTCAAAAGTGCCGAATAAACTTTGTTTTGCCTGCTTTGTACATATATTCATAAAATGTATTGCTATGCTGTTTAAGGTTGTTTATAACTAAAAAATACAAAGACATCATGTTTTCGTGTTGATCTTATTCATTTTGCCAACAATTGAAAAGTAAAAAAGGAAATATATATCCGATATGACTGTATTACTTTACGACAGTAGGCAGTACTTTGCGATTGATATCCATCAAGACTGCAATCCTTTAATTTAAAACAAACGCAAATAATGGTCGTGATAAAACTGATAACTTTTTTTATCTCAACCTGAAGTCTGTACTATGACCGGATGACAATTGGTGTTAACTGTTTACCGCAAAGTTTGAAGCTATTCATTAGATTGATAAAATAATTATCTCGTTGGATTTTTGGGGGTGTTCGTTTCTCCGACCATTGTGAGTCAGTCCAAACAATGGTTGATATCGACTTTGCTCCTTCAGATCATCTACTCCGACCTGAGTTATGAACTACTGCACACGCACATTTTGGGGAGAGTAGTATATCGGCTTGTTGAGAAACACAAAGCAAACTTAATCATCTTGTACACAATGTACCAGTAGGTGATCTATTATTAATTTTTATTGCGCATGTTAAAACTGTATAGCATGTTTAAGTTTCGATTCATAAGAAGCTTAATGTTAATTTGACCATAAGCGATCACTTAATTAATTCACATATTATGGTCCATAAACACACATTAATGCACTTATCATATAGTTCAAGGATAATTTCAAAGTTGAACATTATTTTTATATACATTTGTAAATTAAATCGTAATACATATGGCAAGAACTGAATACGACGGATATAAATTAAGGATATTCAATACGGAAAAAGGGCCATTCTAACCTCACCTGGCTGTCCGGTTAGCACAATGGCTGGTACTAGCGCCTCTCACTAAGGCTAGGCTACACAATTTCAATCATCTGAGTTTGGTTGGTGGTCACCATACCGGAAAGGTGATGTTTCCTCCGGATAACCTGGCTCCCCCCCCCCTTCCACAACCCCCGCCACAGCACAAGTCCACAACAAAATCTCAGATCAGTCAGTAAAACAATAAATATAGCTTGACATTGTAACTATGATTCAAAATGCGTTCTAACATTCGCGAGTCTAAAAAGTAAATTAGGTAGGAGTGCTGGGACACATTGTGCAGTCTCAAGCACGGAGGGACCTCATTCAACTTCGAAATGTATACACACACTTATGAACTCGTCATAGATATACACACATCATCATCTTATTAGGTTTTGTTTAAATACTACTTATTTATGGGATAACAAGTACAACGTATTTAAATACATGTAGTTACGGTATATTCTAAAGTTTGCCTCGTAGTGGTTGTGGGCATAGCGGATATATACAATTTGATACAAACTGTAGCGCCTTTATGTGCGAGTTGTAGCCTTATAAGTTAACTTCTGAATATACGTGTTGAATATACTTTTAAATAGACATGTGTTCGTATGACAAGGAGACCTCCACATTCCATTTTTATCTCAAACTCCACTTGTCAAAAATATATACTCTTTCATTGCTGGAACCGAATTTTGAAGGCATTTGCAAACAGTTTGGATCCAGATGAGACGACACAGATCGTGGCGTCTCATCTAGATCCAAACTGTTTGCTATTCTGATAGTATTCTTTGAAAAAAAAAATCGAAGAAAATGCTAATTTTATAAATTCAGCAGACAACATTTTAGCAGACGACAAATATCCCAGCATGCAAAGGGTTAAACCAAAATGCTCATGTGCGATAGTAAGCATGGTGGTAATATACTCCTCTAGCAGCCATACGTTTGTAGTTACGTGCGAAAAAATAATTCTACATACGAAGGAAGGACAGACGGGCGAACAAGAGTTAATCAATATGCTGCAATTCACCCTCTGAAAGTGGGGGCATAAACCGGCGATGATTTTTTTTATGTATTTATTGAGATCATATTTACAGCTCCGTGCATAAAACCTGTCTAGCTTTATTTGCTACTTATAAGACAGTGTAACTCATGGTAATAAACAACAGGGTATAAACACTTAGTTGTTCTTGAATTATTAACACAACTGGGAAATATATGTATGTCAGTCACTGTTTCGTGCAATTTAGTTACCATTCGTTATAGGGTACTGCTGTGGGTGTTACCAAACTAGCAATATTATTGTTTATCTCAATTTGGGGAACCATTGTTTCGTTATTGTATTCACGAAGACTATTGGATAGTCGTGTTGCAAAAAGAATTAAATGTAAAACAAAAAATACATAAATTAAACAAGGCTTGTCACCAAAGGATGATATATGCCCCCTTCTTCCACATTTTTCTAAACCTAAACCCAAAGTGTTTTTCCACATTTTTCATAACCTAAACGCAAAGTGTGACGGAATTTCAGGCGGACAGACAGACGGACAGACAGTGCGATTACTATATGCCCACCTTCGGGGGCATAACTATACAATGTAGTATTTTTGTGATGTATTTATTTTGTCATTCAGAAATAAAAACTTCAGAAATAAAAACTTTTTAAATATAATTCATTAAAAAAAGTCTTTACTCTGCTGATTTTACCGCTTAAAACTGAACGTTTACACAACAACTGGTTAACTTCAATACACCTCTTATCTTCTTATGCCGATAATTAGAAGTATGACTAGACCTGCGCACTGACATACATTCATGAAATAAGAAATATCGAAAAGTTAATATACCATCTAATTAAGCCGCACACTGACACCTGACCCGAGGGTGACGGATGGTGTTAAGCATTCCGCGTTAACCAGCGTACGTCGGGTAATTTGTACGCGCGTTAAGAAGTTCACATTTTTAGTTAATGAATGAATGATGCATACTTAAACTATTTTTAATGTCCAGTGATTACTTGTTGACAGCATGTCCAGTGAAGGTCCAATACTTGTGGATAGCTCTTGCTTTCACAATCGTTTTTGAAAGCGACGGAAGATGTCCATGAAACGGTGGATGGGAGACTTGCCTATGAGGCTTACGCATGTGCCGCTGTCGTGCCTAGCAATTCCAGGTAAGGCTTTTATGAACACTTTCATTTTATTATTCTTTATGCCGTTCATCAGGTTATACATGTTTTATACTTAAATCGCGTTAAATGTTTTTATAAAGAAATTATGCATTGCAACTGAAATATCGCACAGATCGGTACTTATTAAGACGACTACGCACGTTTGTAGTAATTTTACAAAAAGCAATGGACGTTTGCATGCAACGATTCATTGTTCATGAGTGTAGCTTATACTAGTGTTTAAATGTTTTAATGAATATTATTTGTTACTGGGCATATGTGTTTGCCAGCTCCATAAGTGCAGCAAGGAATGGGGAACAAAACGAAGAAGTGTGCTGCGTCGCGCTCTTTTAATCTAGATCGTAAGATTTCATGAATATGCACTAATTTTCGATACTATATGCTAACATAAAATGAACTGGTATTAAGTGAAAGTAATAGCTTGCCTTTATATTATTTGAGAAAAGGGTCTTGTTCTAACGTTTATTATAAATGAGATAGATTTATGTTAAGAAACTTCCCGTCCTTTTTGTGAACTATAAACGTGCATGTATACTGGACATGTTTTTTTTTGGTAATAAGCCTAATACTACTGTAATCTATTGAACAGAAAGCCATTATAAATTCCTATTCGTCATATGTGAAACTCGTCTTTTTACACATATACATGTGTAGTTAGAATAATATATAATGTATGCTGTGTGGAAACACATTAAGTTGAAGATTTCTGCATGATATTGAATGTACCGAAAGTGCTTACTCAAGTTACTGACGGTAACACACCAGTGTGGTCCAAGTATGAAATAATGTGAACGACAAGGTTGAAATGCTTCAGGCCTGGTTAAAATGGTTGATGATGTATTCTAAATAATATATTCATATTAAATTTCCATCGCTTCAGGTTCACACAATTCTGCTACAAGCGACTTAGATCCCGCCCTAGGGATCGCCGTCGACCAATCAGCTTCCATTCGAAGACTCGGTGGCTCTTCGTGTGGACAGTCCGTCGTACGCAAATGGTCGAAAACCCAAAACCTCAGCATTGTAGAGCAACTCGAAGCGGGTATTCGTTTCTTCGACTTCCGAATCGCCAAACATCCAAGAACGCTGGAATATCACTTTGTCCACGGCCTTTATGGTGGTCATGTTAGCCATACCCTCGGGGAAATAAATATTTTCCTTGCGAATAACCCCCGGGAGGTTGTCATTTTGGATTTCAATCATTTTTACAACATGACGCAGCAGGATCACGAGCTGCTGATTCAAATGATCCAAACCACGTTCATGAACGCGCTCGTGCCGCCGCCATTTTCTGGAATCAATCACGTGATGTGGGGAACAACTCTAGCCGCGCTTTGGCAAACGCCGTATAGAGTGATTTCCCTTTATCACGACGAAAATGCGCACGCGACCTCCGGAATGTGGAGCGGTGAGAATATCGACTCTCCGTGGCCAAACACGAGTCGAGTAAATGACTTAATAGCCTATATGGAAAACATTTATGCCAATAAAAACCGTCTTCAGAACGATAAGCTCTTCAACTGGCAGGGCGTTCTTACCCCGCAGACGAAAGATATCGCCCTCCATTTGGGTTCCAGCTTAGAAGGACGACTGGCAACGAAGGCGACAGCGGAGTTCGTGAAATGGCTGCAGACTGGGAAATTCCCGAGCGCCCAGGGTATAAACATTTGCTCGGCAGATTTCGTAGAGAAGCACAATTTTGTTCCAGCGGTCGTTGGCCTGAATCATTACATACAAGACGTTCCGCGGACGTTCGTTGCCAGTGCGTAATTATTCAAAATCATTGTTACGCATTTCTAAACTGTAAAACCGGCAAAAAGACATAGCTGTGCCTTTTACATTTGAAAAGCATAGACATTTTGATGAATGCAATTATGCAAGAGCTGTTATCAGAAGCGCCAGATATCAACACTTTTAAGCATACGATTTAGACCAATACACAACTTCTTTAAAAGTGTGGTCGTTTACGTTACCAATTGAATATGATGCATGTATATGTGTTCAAATAAAATTGTCTAATAATTTATTGGCTTAGTATCATGCACATACTTACGGTAACTCAATTTTCTGACTTAACTTTGATCTGTTTATTTATTTTGTTTTGATTAGTTTCAACATTAAGCTGAACTTCGTGTTCACAAATGTCTTTTTAAAGTTTTGGGTTTGACTCAACCACGAGTGTGAGCAAAAATATGTGAGTCTAACTATAGCTGAGATTTCAGATTGTTTGTGAGTGTTCAGTGATCAGCTGAGTGAAAACTCAAAACTTATTTTCTTAGTTGTGCTTAAATAATTGAGAATGTCCGGGATACTAGGCTATAATTTCCAGTTATTTAACCCTTTACATGCTGGGAATTTTGTCGTCTGTTGAAATGTCGTCTGCTGAATTTCTAAAATTAGCATTTTCTTCGATTTTTTTCTTCAAAGAATACTATCAGAATAGCAAACAGTTTGGATTTGGCGTCTCATCTGGATCCAAACTGTTTGCAAAGGCCTTCAAAATTCGGTTCCAGCACTGAAAGAGTTAATACTGAAATGCGTATTTCAAAATGCCATACTGTTTTGTACGCTTCACGTATGCATGTCAGGTCCGTAACATGAATTAAATATGTAAGCACCAGTGTTTGTTGGTAATAAAATTGTCGAAGCATGGTATAAAACAAATGTTCACGGCGTTTTAGCTCTTGTTTATTACACATTTTTAATGACGTCAATTGGTCGTTTTTCATTGTACTTAGTTGCAAACCCATTTGGCTTTGGATGTTTTGTTTCAAATTGTGTGTACAAACACCTTTTTTGCGAGCCTGATTAACGGAAGCACATCCATGATACTGATACACCTTTTTAACACTCGATCATCGCTTGAAGACGTACGAAACCANAACCCTTTGCATGCTGGGAAATTTGTCGTCAGTTGAAATGTCGTCTGCTGAATTTCTAAAATTAGCATTTTCTTCGATTTTTTTCTTCAAAGAATACTATCAGAATAGCAAACAGTTTGGATCCTGATGAGACGCCACGTTGTTTGGCGTCTCATCTGTATTCAAACTGTTTGCAAAGGCCTTCAAAATTCGGTTCCAGCACTGAAAGAGTTAATACTGAAATGCGTATTTCAAAATGCCATACTGTTATGTACGCTTCACGTATGCATGTCAGGTCCGTAACATGAATTAAATCTGTAAGCACCAGTGTTTGATGGTAATAAAATTGTCGAAGCATGGTATAAAACAAATGTTCACGGTGTTTTAGCTCTTGCTTACTACACATTTTTAATGACGTCAATTGGTCGTTTTTCATTGTACTTAGTTGCAAACCCATTTGTCTTTGGATGTTTTGTTTCATATTGTGTGTACAAACACCTTTTTTGCAAGCCTGATTAACGGAAGCACATCCATGATACTGATACGTCTTTTTAACACTCGATCATCGCTTGAAGACGTACGGAACCATAAGACACCAGAAATAAGGTATACCGTAACAATCGCAGTGCGTGAAGCACGCTTTGCCAGCGACTAAGGCTCAATTGGTCCTTGTCGGCTAGGGTAGTACTGTACCCCGGGTACTCTTAAGTATACTTAAATGTACCCCGGTTACTGTAAACATACTAAAACGTACCCCCCCCCCCCGTATTAGACTGAACCCGCTTTTTATTCCCGCCCAAAGTCCAATGTCGTAAAAAGCGCTACCGATTACGAAACAAAATTCTCTTTCTAATACCTGCCTCAACATGCTTTGTTGAGGACGAATTGCGATAATATAGAGGCATTTTTGCAGATTATTGGCATAAATATGAACATAATAAATTAGAAAAAAGCAGACAACGACCAATTTAGCGTTACATTTCCCGGGTACGTTTCAGTATATTTTCCTACCCGCGGTGCTTTGAAGTATACAACAGTACCCGGGGTACTTTTCAGTGGTACCCGAGCCAACAATGACCAATCGAGATCGACTAACAAGGTTGGTCTTTTCGAGACACGTTGTCTCATCCGCATACAAACTGTAATGAACGGATTGGCACGAACTTTTCTGGGAAGGTTGTTTTATGAATTGTTCAGTGAATTAAACGGATACTTTCAAGTACATGCAATTTAAAGGACACTTCAGTACATGCAATGTAAAGCTGGCTATCAAGAGTGTTAAGGCACGCTATAATCGTCTCCAGTTACCAAACATCGTTCAGTTTACATATGTTCTGAATTCATGTAACCTTTCTGGGTATTGTTACATCCCTTTATCGTGGTTCACTTTAAAGAGAAATAGAACAATGTCAACTCAAGGTCAAAAATTTAGATGGTCCAATAGAGAACGCTGTAATAGACTATGCACTGTATGTAACGCTCGAGCAATTGGTGACGCATATCATTATCTTTTTAGATGTACTGTTTTTAAAGAATTACGAAATAAAGGAAGGCTTAAAAATAAAATAAAAATAAGAAACCCTAATTGCCTAAGTTTTGACGCCTTAGTGAATGAAAAAAAAAACAAACACTATTGAATCTAGGCAAGTTTTTGAATGCAGTTCTGAACAGTAAACATAAGCCATCCGGCACACAACATGTTTTTGCCTTTGTTTTGTTAGTATTTGTGTTGAAGTTGTTGTATTTGGTTGTATTTGTAATATAATACCTCAAATGGCATTTGTTAATGTGCTGAGTGTATTAACCCTTTGCATGCTGGGAAATTTGTCGTCTGCTAAAATGTCGTCTGCTGAATTTCTAAAATTAGCATTTTCTTTGATTTTTTTTCAAATAATACTATCAGAATAGCAAACAGTTTGGATCCTGATGAAACGCTACGTTCTGTGGCGTCTCATCTGGATCCAAACTGTTTGCAAAGGCCTTCAAAATCCGGTTTTGAAAGAGTTAATAAACCGGTAAACTCGCTCTAAAGTTAGCCTTTCAATGGCCTTTTATATGCTCAGGGCTATTCCAGTAAAACATATGTCCCACCCCCTGGAAGGCACTTTCAAGATGCACCAACCCCCTTCAGAAGATAGTTTTACAAAAAAAGAACCCCCTTTAGAATATTTTTTCTGCTATTTGGACCCCTTTTAGAANTTTACTTCTAAAACTAAACTTAACATGTTCCAACATGTTTGACATTTGTAGATATTTTATAACATATATTCCACAAACTACATTGTATTTCAGATTAACACTTTCATTATACATTCAAAAATATGAACATGAATTGTCTATCACCAACATGACATATTGGTTCGGGGGTAAAAAGAACATCATACACGCTGAGAAGACATTTATTTCCAATACATAAATACAGGAATACAAACATAATGTTTCCTTTATCTATGGTCCTCAGTGTAATGTATCACAATTTGTATGGCAATTTTTTTAATATATCATTTTATTCATACCAAATAAATTATTTAACCGCAAAACAACCTGGGTCAGTAACATACCAACGATGTTTTGTGCAATCACAAAGCATAATTTATTATGCTGGAGTCAATTAAATCGTGAATGTAAAAATTTCGTAAAATACAGCACATTGGTAAGTGATTAAGACACATATATCACACACACAAAACACACACAAAAGACAACTGACACGAAAAAAATATATAGCTCCTGCACACAGTAGAAATGTTCTCAGACAAATATTATCTCCTGAATACAGTACAAATGTTCTCGGACAAATATTGTCTCCAGAATGCAGTACAAATGTTCTCAGACAAATGTTCTCAAAACAAATATTGTCTCCTGAAT
This sequence comes from Dreissena rostriformis, assembly GCA_007657795.1. Taxonomy (NCBI): domain Eukaryota; kingdom Metazoa; phylum Mollusca; class Bivalvia; order Myida; family Dreissenidae; genus Dreissena; species Dreissena rostriformis. Next base: position 31,230 of record VMBQ01000465.1, on the reverse strand, counting down.
TCAGTACAAATGTTCTCTGACAAATATTGTCTCCTGAATACAGTACAAATGTTCTCAGACAAATATTGTCTCCTAAATACAGTACAAATGTTTTCAGTCAAATGTTGTTTCCTGAATACAGTACACATGTTTTCAGACAAATATTGTCTCCTGAATATAGTACAAATGTTCTCAGACAAATATTGTCTCCTAAATACAGTACAAATGTTCTCTGACAAATATTGTCTCCTGAATACAGTTCAAATGTTCTTAGACAAATATTGTCTCCTGAATACAGTACAAATGTTCTCTGACAAATATTGTCCCTAAATACAGTACAAATGTTCTCAGACAAATATTGTCTCCTGAATACAGTACAAATGTTCTCAGACAAATATTGTCTCCTGAAAACAGTACAAATGCGCTCAAACAAACAGAATCTCCTAATTACAGTAAAAATCTATAAAATATTGTCCCCTTTATAAGCACCTGAGATAACTTCTTACATACATCAGCATATTTTTTTTAAACTTTTTAACTAGTTAATAATGAGCCTAATTGTCTTAAAACGTATGGTCCCAGAAATTAAGCATTAGGTGAAAAAAATCAAATACATGTATAAGCCAGATAATTCATGTTTAGGGTTGCTTAAACTTATAAAATCTGTAATGTTATTTTTTTTTTTAATTTGATATCCAAACAAATAAATGCATTGTTTTAAGACTTTTATATATAAATGTAATATAAATTCATGATTATTAATATTTGTAATGCACAAGACAACAAAGATTATTGTGTCATACACATATTCTAAATGTCTACTGAATTTGTCTATACTTGTGACCTAGATTCTTATGTAGATGTACATTTAGATTATAGCAAGTCTGAGTAAAAGATTTGCATAAAAATAGATGTGCTTGGAATAATTAAGTAATTCTTTCTTTGAAAATGGGTACATGGGGATTGTTCAGAAAGTTGGTTTCACAAAAATTTGCACAGCTATTGTTTGACTTTCTTTTATATAACACTATAAATTTACCAATTAACATGAAATAAAATGAACTTACCGGTAAGCTTCATAAAAAAATAACAGTGAAATCCAGTTAAAGCAGAAATGAGTTCATCCAAATCCAGCCAGGGATTTTCAAACAATAAGACCTTATGAACATACTAATTTTAATATTGATGGTAGGTAAAACTAGAAAACTTTCCAACTCTTACTAAAATATACATAAAAAAATACTAACATTATTTAATTGCACTTTATTACAAAAATAACTTTACAATGAAATTCATTACGTTTTTTGTGTCTTGATTTAAAAGGGTAAACAAATATCACAATAGTAATTATTAAACAAATATAAATTACAGAATAAGTCAATTTTTGTAAAGAAACCAGTAAAATAATGCATTACAACATTTATACAATAGCAAAACATAAGTATATGAAAATAAAAAGAAACATGGCTATGCCACGAAAGCAGATTTTCAACAGCTTTTCAACATTAAAGTTATTAAATTTTAATTATTTAATCTAAATATTTGTGCAATGCCAAGCTAGGTCTGCATGTTAGCTACCTACATACACATTTCCGCACAGTCTTCATACAAAATTTCAATGAAATACTTCATCCACTTTCAAATTGAGCGAAACTGTTTTTCTATTTTTAGTAACAGTGACACTGACCTTGACCTGACAAACTCCAAATACAATATCATGCTAAATGCAAGCTTGCTATATCCAAAGTTTCATCAACTTTGGTTACAGCAAAATTAAGTTATTGACCAGAAATAACCTGTTTGAAGACATCTGCCTACCCTCCCAGCCGCCCTTCCGCCATACCTTAATCTAATAACCAGTTTTTTCAACTAAGTTGACAAATTGGTAAACAAATGGCACAAGTATTAAAATTGTCAATGGCACAAGTATTACAATTTGGTACATCTACAAACTTAACTATTCATTGAAGAATACTGAATCTAATAAGAATACTTTGAAGATCAAAAAAAAATTGGAAAAAAGCACATTACAATAGCAATATTTTAATGCATCTGATTTTGAATTTCAAAATCTGATTTGCATTTAAAACATTTATGCTTTTTTAATAAGTGCAAAGCAAAACTAAAGTGATACTAAACTAAACAAGCTAGATATGCATGTAAGCTACTTACAATAATTCTATCCAATTCAAATTATTGAGTGGAGAACAGTTTTTCTTTAAGTAAATGTAATCTTGACCTTTAACTAACTGGTCCCAAATGCAAACCCATGCTCTATTATTGAGCAAAATGACAAAATTGTCTAAAATATAATCTAAAGCAAGGTCTCCATGCAAGCTTGCAATATGCAAAACTTCATTCAGATTGGTCAATACAAACTAAAGTTAACGACCGCAAACCATCAATTTGAAGCCACAATCTGTCCCTCTATCATATATACATTGTAATAATATAACAAAATATTGTCAACAATGTACCATGATTGTTTATAAATTTGATTTGGTAAATAATGCTATTTTGACAATATAATCCTGTTGTCAACAAATATACTAACTTCTTACATACAATAAATAGTATAAACTAATATCCAACCTTGCACTGTTAGAAATCTTAATTTGGTTAATATTTGATTAATAACTTCTTTCTGATAGGGCTGAAACAAAGACGTAAAATGTGTGTTATGAGCTCTTCACTTAACTATGGCTTCAGAGGTTTTGTGAGGCCTATTAGTTTTTGTCAATTTACTTGAGCATGACTTTTACCCACATCTTATAAAACAAGATGTGTTTGTGAAACACTATGTCCACTTTTGAGCGATTTTGACCCTTAAATTTGACCTTTGACCTTGAAGGATGACCTTGACCTTGACCTTTCACCACTCAAAATGTGCAGCTCCATGAGATACACATGCATGCCAAATATCAAGTTGCTATCTTCAATATTGAAAAAGTTATGGCCAATGTTAAAGTTGGCGCAAACAGACCAACAGACAGACCAACAGACCAACAGACAGACAGGGCAAAAACAATATGTCCCCCAGTATATACTGGTGGACATAAAAAGCTTCTTGGTCTGTAATCATTAAAAACTCATTAACAAATCATGATAAACAGTCATATTAACATTATTTATAGAAATACTATGTTCATAAAAATGTATATTTCTGGCATAAAAATAATGGGAATGAACACAAAGTAATGTTGCACCAAAATAACCAACATGTGAAAATTTAAAAATACATCAAAATAACAAAGACACGTCAAAACAGCAACATCAAAATAAAAAAGAAATTAAAGTCAAGGCACGCCAAGCAGTGAAGTTTTGTGCAGCGGCATTCTCACACAGTGCAAAAGTTCACAAGGCTGTTAAAAAAAGGCATCCAAATGCAGCAGAAGGCACATCACCATACCTGAAAAATATGTTTGAAATCTAACACAACACCATAAATAGGCAATATAGGGAGACAGTGTGTTTTAATGTTTGTTGTTGGGTTTTTTGTCGTTTTCATCAGTACTTCAGTGAAACTTCAGAAACTTTATCAGGTGACAAATTCTTGCTAACATCCGCTAGTTTTAAGGTTAGTGAACAATGCCTATGAAACATTCATATTATGCTGAATAGATTATTGCATGTAAGTACGTAAGTGGAAACAGCCAATTTAAGTCACAACAGTGTTTTTTTTCACCATTTTGGGAATGGGGCCGGGTCCATTTAGATTGGGAAAAATCGCGGTGTTTTGACCAAAATTGAGAAAATAGTGTTTTTGTCGTTTTGCTTACAAATCCTTCAAAATTGTAAATACAGTGTTTTCAAGATTATATTTACTGAGGTCCAACTTATAGAGCTGGATGGAAGATGAACTAAATATTGAAATCTAAAAAAAAATAAAAAAAAATTGGGGGGTGGGGAGGGGGGAACCTTTAATTGGGAATTTTTAGATCCCATTTGGGAAAAATATATACCTTTTTCCACTGGGAATGGGGCCAGATACCGGCCCTGATTTTGAATTAAAAAAAACACTGCACAATGTGCGCAGTTTATCATCCTACCATTTTTCATCAAAGAGGTCACCCTGCCTCTTTTCAGGTCCCCCCTGACACTTTTTTAGTCGCGCTGAATCACTATAGATGGTAACTTGATCAAATGGCTAAATAGTTCGCCAGCTACCATAGTACTTTCATCCTCCATCACTTCATAACAACCGACAGAAATGTACTGTTTTAAAAATTAAGGAAAATTAGACATTTGCAAGTCTACTGTTCCTTATATATCCAGCGATTTTTTTTTGGCCAATTGGTAAAAGTACCGGTAACAGCCCAATTGGGAAAATTGTGCGTGAAAAACCCTGAAACTGGGAAAATTCGCATTGTGAAGTCTTCATATATTGGGAAATTGGTGTATTTGATTTTTTACTCCCAAATACTTAAAAATTGATAACTATAATATTATGTTATCGAGTTGTCAATATTATATTTACTTAGGTTTAAGCCATAGAGCTGCATATGGAAACTAACTAAATGTTGCATTTTATTAATATATTTTTTTTATTTTTTTTAACAAACCTTCAATTGGGATTTTTTTTGACAGCAATTGGGATCTTTTTTTCCTAATTGGGAAAGTGCTGTTTTCAGGTACGTTATAAAAACAAGGTATATTCACCCCAAAACTGATCTTAACACAATTGTTTTTACCCTGCTTTGAAAAGGTTTCAACAAAATGTCATAAATAATGCTATTTTATACCCCAGAATGAGCAATAAGGAAAAATGAGTAAAATCATTGGTTTGCCAGCAGGACCACTGACTTGTGAAGATCATTCACAAAATAAAATATGGGCAAACACTCAAATGAATACTCACCATGTCTGAAGAGCGAGTTCCTACTTATACTGCTGCAGGAATTTCAAGTGAAATTCCTTGAACTTCTCCAGCACGCTTTCCATCTCCTCCAGCGGCGGTAGAATGGTTATCCTGAAGTGGTAGGTCCCCTCCTTCTCACCAAAACCACTGCCGGGAACCACGCACAAACCAGTCTGCTCCAGAAGCTGAAAGCAGTAAAAGAAATCGGGCGACTGGTTCTTGGCTTTCGCCGCCGCTACCGCCTTCTCCGGGAGAAACAGTCGCGGGAATGCATACATGGCCCCCATCACCTCGTTGCATTTTATGCCCTCAATGGAATTGAAGAGCTTCGTTATCAACTGAGCCTTCTTCTTTAGCAGGTCTAGAACAACATTTTTCTCGTGTTCGAACTGTTCGTAGGAAGGCTCGCCCTTTTGCGGAGGGTTAACGATAGTGTCGATGACCACCTGACCTAAAACGGGTGGGCACAGTTTTGCGGAGATCGATTTCAGAAGAATTGCCATAATGTCCGGCTGGAAATTAACGATCTCTGCATACCCGCCCCGAAACCCACACTCTCCCATGTAGCCTTTGGAGGCCGACATGAAAGACGCCAACTCCATGTTACAGTACGGACCTCCCATTTCCGTCATCACCTTCTTAAATGAGAAGAATTCGGAACCTTCCGCGTACACGTTATGCTGATACACCTCGTCCGAGAGAAGAATCAGCTTCTCCTCATAAGCAAACTTTATCACGTCCTCTATGTTTTTACGACTCAGAACCTGTCCTGTGGGATTGCCAGGGTTTATCACGCAGATAGCTCGAGGCAGGCACTTTCCTTTCGCTGCCGACAGCGCCCTCTTCAGTTCTGGCACCTCCAGACTCCACTTATTGTCTTCGTTCAGGTAGTACGGTATTGGGAATGCGTTGAACTCTGTCAACGTCGCGGAGTACAGCGGGTACTGAGGGACTGGAATCATGATCCCGGCTGCCTCGTTGCCGTCTTTTCCTGTCATCAGCAGATTTAAGACGGTCTTGATCCCGTCACTTGCACCACAGCTTAGGATTATGTCGTCCATTTTCGCCAAGTGACCGTCTCTCTTCATGATGTAGCTGGCGATGTCCTCCCGTATCACGTCAATGCCGGAAGACGCGCTGAAATTAGATTGAGTTCATAAAATTAAATCATACATAAACATAAAATATTAGCTTATTAAAGCAGTCCCCAAACCATACTATATTGTTTTATTGGTTGAGTTACATCAACTCAAATCAGTTTGTAACACATTCATGTTTTGTATACAAAGTTGACCCCACACAAGAGCCTAGAAAATATAACATGGATTTTCCAGAAATTCCGTTTCAATTTTTAATATGTGTTCACTTACTAAAATGTATATTACAAATCAGTATTGATGGTTGCTTGATTTAAAAAAAAAAATCCACTTAATTTTATTGAAACCACAGCATGCTTGTTCAGTTCAGTAAAATAATAGACATTTTGGGTCTACAGAAAGACAGACAAACAGATGTAAATGAAGAATCTTATCTTCCCCTATATTCTTTGTTAATTTAAATTTACAAACCTGTAAGAGCCAACACTGCTGCCTTTGCAACCTGCCAGGATCCTCTCTGCTCGCTGCTTGGCGTCCGCCGGGAACAGGTCAGACTGCAGCAGCTGTGGGTACGTACACAGGGCCACCACTTGCCGGATGAATGTGATCGGAACCTGGCCAGTAGCGTGACAGTCTCCTATATTGGCTGGCAGCTAGGGAAGAACAGAATAAATTACTTAGGTCGCTTTGGCGTAATGGATATGGTGTCCGCCTCGCGACCAGGAGATCACAGGTTCGATCCCCATTGTGGCACCATTCTTTTGATATCCCCAAATACACCAAGTACTGGTTCTTAGTCCTAGAAAAAAGACTCAAGAGCGTTTCAATTAAATAACAAACATACATCATTTCGATGAAAGATCAATTGAAAGACAGAAAATAAAAATGTTTTCGTGGGAATGTAAGAGTAACATACAACAGAACTTCATGCCATTGTCGTCAATGAGGTGGGGTGATTTGAATCCCTTCTTAGGAAAAGGTTCAAACAATGTCAGGAACAGGCTCTTTGCACTCCTTTTAAAGTATAATAGCATTTATATTGCTTTTGCTGTGACCAAACTTGTTATGAAAATAATCAACTCAAGTATAGACTTAGTTGTTGCTTTTTTAGATCTAATTGTTTGAACCTTTTCCTTAGAAGGGATTCAAATCACCCCACCTCATTGACGACAATGGCATGAAGTTCTGTTGTGAAAAGTCCCAAAAAGTGCCTGTCAACCGGACAGGCTGATGGAAAAGTTAGCCTGTCCGGACAAAAATTCACCTGACCGAACAGCGTGAGTTTATAACTGAAGAATTAATATATATATCATCATATTTATTGCAATTTGAAGCCTGTGTATAAGTACACTTGATAAAGTATAACAAAATACTTGCGTGTTCAAGTGATTACAGTGTATGATGGACAACAACTTTAAATTCTAGTCAGACTCAAAACAAAATAACATAACACGATTGGTGTTGCCATTGAAGAACTTTAGCAACGACATGTTTTTCATTTGTAGTTTTTTGTTACAACCATTGTAATTGGATAGATGGTAATATGTCGGACCATTGAAATTGACGTTTTCGAAATAACAACATTTCAAAGGGAGAGCACTCTTAAGAATTAGTGACACGTTAGTGTTCTTAATGACAAAAAGGCTTGAAATTCACGAAAAGAGTGATTCTAATGGGGTGTTTTCGTTCTTTTGGCAAGTTTTAGACTTTTCAGTATTTAGTCATAATTTTTTTGGCCTGTCACAAGGACTGGCGATATTAGAAACTTCGCCGGACCGTACAGAATTTTGCCAGACAAGACCGGCGGTCCGGCCTTTTCAGGAAGCCTGTATTAACTTACCACACTGCTGAATGGCATTTGTGCTCCAGTTGCTAGTTCCTTGGTGATTTCGACTGATCGTGTAACAATTGGTCCCCTAACGGCATATTCCATCGCAACAGCTAGAGGGTTAACTGTCTTCATGGTCAGCACATGATTTTCATTCTTGTCACCCATTCTGGGATCTAAAAAAATAATTTCAACATAAATATCCAACAGCAACTTGAAAGTGCAGTGACCTTAAATTATTTGTTTTTAATGAGGTACAGTGCTTTTTTCGAAATCTCACTGCGAAATCCCTGTTTTTAAGCGTGCTTGCATTTGGGTGAATTTTACTAACTTTCTTAGAAGTTGGGAGAAAGTATATTTTTGAATGCAATTATTGGAAGAAGACATATTCATCTTTAAAATGATACCAGACTTGCAAAATTTGATGCATAGGAAAGGCATGAAAAAATGCTTTGAAAGTTGGCAGTTTTAAAATGGGACCATATAGGAATTGGAATTAGTGCAATCCAGCCTATACTATAGCCTTTAGGTCAATGTCCGAAAGATCGGCACTTAATTGGCAGTTAATCCGCCTATGAAAAGTATAATAATTGAGCGATATTTAACAACATATGAGTGATAGCTATGAAATATAGTTATATTTCTCATGGTTTATTCTCATAATTTTAAATGACAAAAACTGTAACATGTAAATAAAAACCTTTTGCTTTAACTCCTGATGAAACTTTTGGTTTAACGAAAGGTCAAGGTCACTTATGTCAAACCGGTGTGATGAAGTAAACCGGATTTTTCTATAGCAGAGAAAAATACTTTTCGACAAATTTAAATATGTAATTTATTAATTAAAGATAAAAATAAATACATTTATACATTTTGTGCGTCGAAATACGATAGCATGTATGTGACATCGGAATTATTGTTTGTCACGTTCAGTGTACAGCAAGTGTGTACGTCGTACCTCTCTTATTGAATTCTTCTACAAATTAGTAGACCTAGTGACAGAATTTTAAAACAGATATATTTACTTTTTCAATTACTAGTCATAGTGTTATATAGTGGGAATAAAAGCAAAAACAACTGTATATCAGAAATATTTCTTGCTAGATTCAGCTTACCTTTATGGTCTATTTATTTCTGGACAGAAATTATAAACGTATTTTTATATTGTTACACAATTATTGATACGATTTTTTTCAATAATTATTTTGTTACCGCGCTATTATTAATTCTATTTATAAACAAAAATACAAGGATGTGTTGTTTGAATAACATTACCACAACACCAGTCTAGAGTAAACATGAACTGCGTTCATATTGAAGCCCAGAAATAATGCAAAAGATAGTCTTAGTAATATTTAATTAAAAGCAAACAAATCACAAACTTGTGCTAAAATTGTAAAATATAAACTGTTGTGCATTTCTAGAGGGTTATTAAACGCAAACTTCCATGCGCATAAAATGTTTGACCCCTGTGATATTGACCATGAACTTGAGGTCCGCGTTCAGGTTTCGAAATCTGAGACCGCGATTCGAAAAAAAAGCTCATAACGTCTGTGTCCCTTCAGATATTGCTTTCATATTTGGTACGCATGTGTATCTGGACAAGACCTTTCCATGCGCATAAAAGTTTTGACCCCTGTGACCTTGACCTTGAACTTAGGGTCCGCGTTTAGATTTCGAAATCTGCGACCGCGAGCCAAAAAAGGTGCATAACTACTATGTCTTGAGCTTTACTTTAACCATTATTTGTTTTTATATATTTTTCTTATGCCCCCGGCATCCACGATGCGGGAGGCATAAAGCGTTTGTCCTGTCCGTCCGTTCGTCCGTCCGTACGAAAATCTTGGTTAACCCATTTTGACCGTTTCGTCTGACATCAATACCACTTGCTACAGAGCTTTGATACTTGCATGGATGTTGTCTCTCATCACCCTGCACACACCAGCATCACCCAACCTCATTTTGACCTTGACCTTATTTTGGACTTAGACTTATTGAAATGGGTCAATTTTTTGGTAAATCCATTACCATCAGGCGACACATCCAACTCGCGGAGTTTTAGTCATTAGATGTAAATAACCCGCTGCATTGATATCCTCCATACAATTTATAATTCCTGCTAGTTAAGTTACATGAAAGTTTTTTTCAGACGATAAAATATTACCCTTAAAATCATACTTAAATCATAAGTATTCATAAAGTAATGGTTAAGTTTTTGGAAAAGCAGATATGTACTTTTTCAAAAAATAGTCAACCTCAGCCTAAAACCTTTCAAAACTTCGCATATAAGTAACTCCGGAACTATTACAGTTAAAACCACAAAGTTAACTTCAGACACTATATTTTGATATCCCCTCTATACTTTATTTATTAGATTCGATAGTGAAATGATTAAGTTTGAGGCAAAAGAAGTGCAGAAAGAAAAAGGCTAACTCGGCCTTAAATATTGTAAATCGTCGCTTAATATTGGTACAGAGACACATATTTTATACATATTTCATGTGTGCGAAGTCATTAAATCATGTTTATCGGAATCAAGCGGGAGTCCACCACGCAGTATGCTCGATCAGAGCCCTGCGGGATAAACCTGTTGGAGGGAGAGTAGGGATTTATGTCTACCCGAAGTTCTATAACTAAAGACGTTATTTCCTAAATGTTGGTTGATACAAACTATGTAAAATATAATGCATGTCATATATGCATTGATCGCAGTTCGCAATGCGATTTCATTTTTTGGTATATTACATGATATATTAATTTCTACATAAATGCACGCCTAACGCAAGCATTTAATGGTAATGTTTTGAATTGTAGGCAAATGGGTGCTCAATAATTGGAAATCAAGGTATAGTGTTAACCCTGTTTTTTTGCATTTCAGGCACAGCGGCACCCCTGTTTTTAAAGGCCCTGGAGAAACGCCCGATGAAATGAAATGAAATGAGGGGCGAACCGTGAAGAGGGCTAGTCGTTAGTGTTTTCTTGTGGGTAATCCGGTAAAGACCGTCAGCTTGAAAATCAAGATGGTCGCTCCTGTTGGCTTCCGGTGATTCATGCCGAGTAAGTTAAAATCAGTTTTGTTTAAGTTCATTGAACTCATGTTTCAAACGTTCTCACACCGAATAAAACATAAGGTCAGCAGTTATTTAAATGATATCAACTGAGAAAATCTTCTAGGAACGTTCAGGTAGGACATCGAATTCAAAGGTCGCTAATTGGCCTTTAATTTTTACCTTACGATGATATTATAATAAATTATAATATTAATTATATGTGTCTTCATGAGTTTTATATTCAAATAAATGATGTTAGTTTGTTTCGTGAAATGGAGCCATTCCATTCAACGTAAAGTCTGGAAAACTCCGTCCTTTCCACAGGAAGCTTTTTCAGGCATAGTGTTATGGGGTTGCGGAAAGGGGGCTTTTGGCGCATGTCACTTTTTTCTTCTTTTCAAAGAGTTTACTGTAGATGTTAAGTAATTATTAAAAAAAAAAACAGTTCTTAATATGTTACTCATAACATGTAGCTGTTTAAAATAAGGTTCGATTAGACATTGTCTGCTGAAATGAACAGAGAGTCCTTAAATAATTAATTAACATTGTCTGGTTTCTGAATAGGGATTTTATTAAGCATGCACATGTAATTTTATGCCAAACCAGATGGCAGTCACATTTGTGGCAAAATATTGGAGAGTAAAAATCACACAATTAAATAAAAAGTTCACACGATTATGTGGTATCATAACAGCTTATTATTGAAACTATAATAACAACTACAACCCTTAAATGCTTCAAACTCAAAAAAAGTGTGTTATAGTTAATGTTGGACATAAACTACTTCTCGATTGTTTTGCATTTACATGTATTTATTTCATTCGAGCCACTGATGGTAATCCTAATAAGACTTGTTTTGATATGCCAATGGCAACTAAATCGCAAAAATCGCTAACATTTTTTAGAATTGGTGATTTTTCAAAAGGTTATGTTTGTATGCCCCCCGGTTAGAGGGCATATAGCAGTCAGGGCCAAAACACCAACTTTGGGGTAAGGGGGAAAGAGCCACAGCCTTTTTTTGGGGGGAAAAAAGACACACTTTTCTGGCTTTGGGGAATGAAAAATACTGAGGTTGATTGGAAATAAAAGAAAAATGCATGATTTTAAAGAAATTTCTGTAGGGGAAAGGGCTTTTGTGGTTAAGGGGAAGAAAAAGAGGCCCCTTGCGAAGAAGGGTTTTTTGGCCCTGGCAGTCGAACTGTCCGTCCGGCATTCCTTTTCCTGAGTTTTTTAACTAAACCCTTTCATAAATTTCCCTGATTTTTTGGTGTGTAAGTCTACCTGCATGACTTACAGATCAAGTTTGTGTTTTGTTCAAGTCCATTGATTTTCGGCAATGTTATGGGCCTTGGAATTTTCTCTAGAACAACTGTTTTCCATACTTTTTTCCTAAAGGCTTAAGGATATTGACCTGATTTTTGGTGTGCGAGTTTACCTTCGAGATGTTTTCATTCATCAATTCAATTTTTAAATAATCTAGCTGAATGTTGCGTGTATCATCTGTTTTATTGCCTCAAAGGTCAAGTTCACACTTAGAGGTCAGAAGTCCCATTTTGCCATCAGCAGCTTGTGTTTGACATAAGCAAAGTTTTGAGACAAAAGTAGCAGCGGGGGCATCCTTGCCCTATGGACACATGTCTTGTTTATTGTTACTTTTTACATAAGTAACAAAAGCAGCTTTATTAAAAAGTCAATTTATGGCAGTCAATTACCGAAGTAGATTAAGCCAGTGAAAACATACCTCAAGCATTTTTTATGCCCCCGGTAGGGTGGCATATAGCAGTTGAACTGTCAGTCCGTCTGTGATTTGGTCCGAAAACTTTAACATTGGCCTTTACTTTTGCAATATTGAAGATAGCAACTTGATATTTGGCATGCATGTGTATCTCATGAAGCTGTACATTTTGAGTGCTGAAAGGTCAATGTCATCCTTCAAGGTCAAAGGTCAAAAAACAAAATCCAAGAGAAGTAACAAGCTTTAAAGGGAGATAGTTTCTATTTATCATTTGGCAGGTACAGATCATTTTCACAAGGGAAGTTATATTTTGTAAAGGGATATAATCAAAAAAAATAATCTAATTCAAAGCTGTGCAATAGGTGGCATTGTGTTTCTGACAAACACATCTCTTGTTGTTACATGTATCATATCATTGATTAGCCTATTGTTGCAGACTAGAGCACGTGTGAAACTGAAAGCTGATCTCTGCCATCACAGCTTCAGTTTGATCACGGCTTTCCAACTTTCCTGTTTTGAGCAGCAATCTGTACCTTTTAAGATCCTAGATCTTTCCATGGTTATTTTTTTTTATCAATGTGACATTAATAGTATATAAATTTTATGAATATTATTTATTAAAGTTAAACGCAGCAACTTTTTCCATGCCCTCCTGGTGTAGCACTTGACTTACATACTTATGGATTCTTCTTATTCAGGAAATGGTGCTGGTTTGTTGTCCTGACAAGAAGGAAATATTTTAGCAACAAAATGGCGAGTGAACAGAAAATAAAGGAATGGAAGCAGAAAGTGAAAGGTGAGAGACCTTCTTTTAACTTCATTTTGTTTAAGTGCTCTCATTCGACTCTGAACTCTGGGTTTTGAGGCTCAGTATTTTTATTGGACTTGATTTTAGCTACAAAACAACAAGTGAAAATAAAATAAATTAATGGAAGCAGAAAGTGAACGGAGGAAGACATTTGTCTAAGTGACTTCACTGTTATTTCACGGCTATCATTTCACTCTGAACTCCCCGTTTTGCTGCTCTGAATTTGTGTTTGTTTGCATAACAATAGATTCGATCGGTCGGGGTCAAGTTATTGTGTTTTGCACACGGTAAATTAATTGAGTCTAGAGATTAGAAGTAGAAACAATCAGGTGCAGTTTCCAAAAAACAAAATGGCGGACATCGCGATCTTCAGTAGTTTGAGTGTTATAGTTTCTATCCAATCAAAAATATTATCTAAGATAAATAATGGTGACAAAAAATAAAATAAAATTTCTTTACTTTTGATATAGAATAACAACTGGTAATTCAAATATCAATGGTTTGATTTTTGAAGAAATAAGTAGCGCTAAGCTTTAATTTGAAAAGTAAACTAGTAAGTTGATAAAGGTTTGAGATTTGAAATTATTACAATATTAGTCATAACATGTAAGTTAACAAAAAGTTAAGTTAAACGTTTCTTACATGTACCATGTCAATTGTGTACAACATGAAAAATAAAATTTTACCCTTGAAATTTCATTAATTCAAGCTCAAGGGTTGTGACTTTCCGGATCTGAATCCTTGTAAAACAAAGTTGATTTGTCATATTTATAAAAGTATTGCCAATAAGGTCTTGTCTGTTATCATTTAGGCATGACATGATGTATTCTTAAATTTCTTTACACCGACAACAAGAAAAAAATCACCTCACAAAAAATCACATATAATGGCAAGCAAATATAACATTCATTTTTATGAACTATAAATGATAAAGCAAAGACAAAAACAGAGTTATTTGCAAAAACTGTAGGGAATAGCAAACATCCAGACTTCCAGTTTAACATCTCCCATTAGTTCTTATATGGGTGCAGTAGAGCTTGCATTCTCTTTGCTGACAGGGATTGTTATCCAATCAGTTGCATTTATTCTTATCATATCATGCATATTGATCCAGCTATCAAGAAATGTTATCCATCGGTATGATGTATGGTGCAATGAATTATCAAGTAGTTAATTGCTGCCTATTGTACTGGCTCAAAAAGCTATTGCCAGGCAACCTTGATTGTGACAATCGACCATAAATAATGTTTTTCAAACATGAATATAAAAAGGTCAAAGATCATAATAGCATAGTCTTGAGCATTACTGGGATAATCAAATAAATTGGAAGAAGTTTCTAGCATGATGAATATATTCAGTGGCACGTGTATGAAACCATGCCCCGAGGTCAAGGTCATAAATAAATGTCAAAGGTGATATATTAAGAGAAATCAGTTGAGACTTAGCCCAACCTTAACCAGAAAAAAATATTCTTGATGGGCATATCTTTGTTACATAATGGCACCCGGGCATATCTTTGTTACATTATGGCACCCTTGATATTCATGTAAGAGCTGACAGATGCCTTTAGAGTAAATCAAGTAAATATACTCAGTTCATAACAAGCTTTGATAGAATATCTTAAATATTTCATTTGCACAAAGGACTTTCAAACATTTTGAAAATTAAACGCATTTTTTACAAACAAAATAGTTTTAGAAAATCAATGTCATGAGCTGTTATTAAAACTTATGACTTTTAAAAGTGCATTTAAATCTGTTCTTTTTACTGGAACTTTATTGTTTATGAGACCAATAGTTAAACTTGGCCAATTAGGCCTAAATGTATTATTTAAATCAATATTATTGCTCTTAAGGAAACTGTGTAATAATCCCTCTTACATACATGTATTCCCTGGCCCGGAAACATAACTTAAGAGGTGAAATTATTACTACAGCCATTCTCCCCCTGCCTCTGAATCTGATTCAAGTAGGGCAGTTGTCAGTTAGTGGTATCACAAGTATGTGCACTTAGTACACGTGAACTAGTAAGCCAGTCAACCTAGGAAAGTGTCAGTTGGAAAACTGACCACCGTGATTATTACGACTGAAAAATTGTTGAAAACAGCAAAATCCAACCACAAAAAAATATGTGTCTGAGCAAGCCCAAATATAAATTAACCCTTTGCATGCTGGGAAATTTGTCGTCTGCTAAAATGTTGTCTGCTGAATTTATAAAATTAGCATTTTCTTCAATTTTTTTTCAAAGAATACTATCAGAATAGCAAACAGTTTTGATCCTGATGAGACGCCACGTTCTGTGGCGTCTCATCAGGATCCAAACTGTTTGCAAAGGCCTTCAAAATCCGGTTCCAGCACTGTAAGAGTTAACCAATTCAGTGCTTATGGCATGTTCTCATTAACAGAGGGGGTAATCACGCGATGATCTAAAGGAAGTCAAGACGGTGACGTCCATGCCGATGCCGTAATTTTTCGCTATACCCTTTATTACTTTAATTAAAAAATTTCAAAGCTGCTCACTTTCCAGTCATATCGGCAAGAAAGTGATTAGCGTTTAGTATGTATTAATATTCTCTCAATATCTCGACTTTACTAACTACAAAATTTCTTAGCGAAATAAAAAAATTACAGCTCCTGCTAAGAACATTCATGGAAATGTTTGGAAAGTGAGCGGCATTTAAAAATTAAACAAAAGTAATATAGAGTATAAAACAGTGAAAAATACCTATTTCGGCACGGACGTCGCAATTTGATCGTCACGTGATTACCCCCTCTTATGTATATCACTGTTACATTTTATGTTTTCCAAGTTAACACTTAATTTGCAATGTTTTGCAAAACACAACTATTCTCAAATGCATGCTTTTGCACTTAAGGACAGTTGATGATGCTAATGGTTTTTAATGGATTTTTTTTTTTGAAGCACCTGAAAGATTTTCTGGTACCTCATGAGAAAATGCTATCGTTTTTTGAAAAAAAAAGTGTTCTTTATGTGTTGTGCGTAGATACTTTTATTTGCAGGGCAAACATTTTAAAATGATTTTTTTTTAACAAAGTTCATATAACATAATAATTTGATCTGTTAAAAGCACTATATCCCTTCTATATCTGAATTTAGTTTTGGACTATCTCAAATTCAGAATGATATGCAAAATTATGTATGCATGAAGTCAAGTGGCATTTTCTCCAGTCCAAGTAACGATTTAATGTGTTAAGAATGTTGACTGCTAGTCCAAAGTTCAACAGTTTGTTAATGGCTTTTACATGTAGATCTCGTCCATCTGCAGTTTTAAAAAAAGCAGCCATGGTGATTCTTTTGTAAGTTGTATTCCCTCCCTTATGAGCAGTTGTATTGTTGGTTGCCCATTTAGCAAAGGAATTTTGGGCCATTAAACGACTGTCCTGGCCCTTAATGGACTAAAGATTAGCAACAGAAAAGCCAACCAATAAAAAATATTTTCACTTCAGTGCTTCATCATTCTTGCTACTTGCTAGTTTGCACTTCTATCACATTAAGCAAGTGTGTTTTATCGCTGAAGAGAATTATTTCTGTTTCTTTAGTTTAAAATTATTTTGTGACTTGTTTATTTTATTTCTAAATATGATGAGAAAGGTTTAAAGGCAAACTTTAGCTTTATTTATCTTAAAAAATTGTCAACTACATGTTTAATATTCTTAATAGGATGCGGAATATTGTCATTGATAACATCGCTTTCTTTCTTACAGTATTTTAATGTTTAACAATTGCTCAACAATTGTTTTGAAGAGATATTTCTATGAAAATTTAAAACAATTGGCTAAAATAGTACAAGAATTCATACTAGGAAAAACAACAAATAGAAACAACAACTTGAATTTTTTATAATTTTGTGTGTGTGATTCCGCCCAAAGTTCATAATTATTGTAATGTAGAAATATTTGTTTTTGTTCACATACGTCTTGTCCATTGTTCATTATTCATCCTTATGCCCTAATGAGTAATTGAAATTCCATTTCCAAATATGGTTTACTAGTACTACATGTACATGCAAGTATTGAAAATATAGGATGGCTCAGTCAATACTCCACTTAAAACTATTACAATGTGGGATATTGATATAAATACATGAGTCACACTCTGTGAAAAGTGGGTTGAATGCATGTGTGTAAAGTGTCGTCCCAGATAAGCTTGTGCAGTCCGCACAGTCTAATCATGGACGACACTTTCCGTCCAAACTGGATATATAGTGCTAAGAAGAGACTTTCTTTAAACGAAAAGTATCATTAAAGCGAAAAGTTTTGTCCCTGATTAGCCTGTGTGGACTGCACAGGCTAATCAGGGACGACACTTTACGCACATGCATTAAACTCCCTTTTCATAGAGCGAGGCCCATACATATGTTTCATTCTGTAATTGTGTTACAGCCGCTTGCTAGATTATGAATCAGCACTCTTTAAGCCCCATAAGTGGCAGGTTCCTGAATCTTCTGCTATTAATAATTTATAAGTGTTGTTTCGATGACACTTTTCGACTATTATGTGCTGATATAGAGAAAAGTATTCTGTTATGGTACAGAGAAAATTATTTGGGGAGCGGACTACTACAACAAGCGAGGCCTGGTATAGGGGAAATAACCCTGGGTTAGGGTAAGGGTTAGGGGTCGGGTTAGGGTTAGGGTTGGGTTTAGGCTAACGCAAACCCTAACCCGGCCCCTAACACTAACCCTAACCCTCTAACCCCCCCTTGCGCAATACCATACCAGGCCTCGCTCGTTGTAGTTATCCCTTTCCCAAATTATTCTGTTATGATATAGAGAAATAGAGAAAAGTATTATGTTATGCTATAGAGAAAAGCAGGATGATGCTTCATGTCCCTAAATGGTTGAAGGCTGCACCTAACCAAAGAGTTCTAAAAGCTCAAAAAAGTGTTTGACATTTGGTCTTAAAACATATCTTGATGTGCTGGACCTAAATACGTTATGAAAAAAAATGTTTCTTAAATGATTCTTAAGATGGGTGTGATAGCAGGTTCAGTGTTTTTTTTATGGCAATTTCGGGGCCGATATTCGGCCCCATTCCCCTTCAAAAAGAGTATATATTTCTCCCCTATTTTGTAAAAAAAAATCCCCTCCAGAAGTTTAAAAAANCGGGGGAATCCGTGCCCTATGGACACATGTCTTGTTTCTTGTTACTTTTTACTTAAGTGACAAAAGCAGCTTTAGTAAAAAATCAATTTATGGCAGTCAATTACCAAAGTAGATTAAGTCAGTGAAAACATACCTCAAGCATTTTTTATGCCTGGTAGGGTGGCATTTAGCAGTTGAACTGTCAGTCCCTCTGTGATTCGGTCCGAAAACTTTAACATTGGCCATAACTTTTGCAATATTGAAGATAGCAACTTGATATTTGGCATGCATGTGTATCTCATGGGGCTGCACATTTTGAGTGCTGAAAGGTCAAGGTCATCCTTCAAGGTCAAAGGTCAAAAAACAAAATCCAAGCTTTAAAGGGAGATAGTTTCTATTTATCATTTGGCAGGTACAAGGGAAGTTATAATTTTTAAAGGGTTATAATCAAAAAAAAAATTTTTTTAATTCAAAGCGGCGCAGTAAAGGGCATTGTGTTTCTGACAAACGCATCTCTTGTTGTTACATGTATCATATCATTGATAAGCCTATTGTTGCAGACTAGAGCAGGTGTGAAACTGAAAGCCAGGGCCAAAACACAATTTTAGAGGAAGGGGCCTCAGCCTTTTTTTAGGGGAAAAAATAGCGTGATTTTTTCTTATTTGGGGAAAATAAGAAATTTGTATTTCCTTTAGATAATGGAGTTGATACATGAAATAAATTAAATTGGGAAGCCACAAGTAAGGAAGGTACAGATGCTCTACAGCTCTACAGATACAAACTTGCACTGACTGTGGATTTAGATTTCTTGGTACCTACAGTGTTTTTTCCCTTCTTTGGACGACGGGTTCTGTAAACGGACCCGTTCCCAATGATCTCCAGACCCGTCCCAATTTCTGAAAAAAAAAAAATAAGAAAAAAAATGGTTATTTTGGTTGGGGAAGCGGCCGATATTCGGCTTCTTCAAAGAAGGGTTTTTTGGCCCTGAAAGCTTATCTCTGCCATCACAGCTTCAGTTTGATCACGGCTTTCCAACTTTCCTCTTTTGAGCAGCAATCTGTACCTTTTAAGATCCTAGATCTTTCCCCGCTTAACCATTTTTATCAATATGACATTAATAGTAGAGTAAATTATATAAATATTATTTATTAAAGTTAAACTCAGCGACTTTTTTCACATGCCCTCCTGGTGTAGCACTTGACTTACATACTTATGGATTCTTCTTATTCAGGAAATGGTGCTGGTTTGTTGTCCTGACAAGAAGGAAATATTTTAGCAACAAAATGGCGAGTGAACAGAAAATAAAGGAATGGAAGCAGAAAGTGAAAGGTGAGAGACCTTCTTTTAACTTCATTTTGTTTAAGTGCTCTCATTCGACTCTGAACTCTGGGTTTTGAGGCTCAGTATTTTTATTGGACTTGATTTTAGCTACAAAACAACAAGTGAAAATAAAATAAATTAATGGAAGCAGAAAGTGAACGGAGGAAGACATTTGTCTAAGTGACTTCACTGTTATTTCACGGCTATCATTTCACTCTGAACTCCCCGTTTTGCTGCTCTGAATTTGTGTTTGTTTGCATAACAATAGATTCGATCGGTCGGGGTCAAGTTATTGTGTTTTGCACACGGTAAATTAATTGAGTCTAGAGATTAGAAGTAGAAACAATCAGGTGCAGTTTCCAAAAAACAAAATGGCGGACATCGCGATCTTCAGTAGTTTGAGTGTTATAGTTTCTATCCAATCAAAAATATTATCTAAGATAAATAATGGTGACAAAAAATAAAATAAAATTTCTTTACTTTTGATATAGAATAACAACTGGTAATTCAAATATCAATGGTTTGATTTTTGAAGAAATAAGTAGCGCTAAGCTTTAATTTGAAAAGTAAACTAGTAAGTCAATAAAAATTTGAGATTTGAAATTATAACAATATTAGTCATAACATGTAAGTTAACAAAAAGTTAAGTTAAACGTTTCTTACATGTACTATGTCAATTGTGTACTACTTGAAAAATAAAATTTGACCCTTGAAATTTCATTATTTCAAGCTCAAGGGTAGTGACTTTCGGGATCTGAATCCTTGTAAAACAAAGTTGATTTGTCATATTTGTAAAAGTATTGCCAATAATGTCTTTTCTGTTATCATTTAGGCATGACATGATGCATTCTTAACACCGACAACATAGCAAGAAAAAATCACCTCACAAAAAATCACATATAATGGCAAGCAAATATTACATTCATTTTTATGAACTATAAATGATAAAGCAGAGACAAAAACAGAGTTATTTGCCAGGGTTCCCGCTGTCGATCGCCATTGTCGCAAATGGCGACAAATTAAAAAATCTGGCGACAGATTTTCTCAAATGGCGAATTTGCGAAAATCCACATTTTTTGTGCGTAATATTACCTTAATCTGACAAAAAACGCTCTGTTTACCAGCCACTTTACAACAGTCCTTATGCAATAGATTTTCATGACGTAAGCGATACTGCTGAAATCAATGGAGCGTGCCGACTGCTGCAAAGTCGCATATTACATGGTAATAATAGGGGTGTTGTTACAAGTTATCTTCAGTTTTATTGCTTCAGAGATAAGACAACATTGAATTGTACCGAGTTTGTGCTAAAGTGTGAAGTGTTTGTCACAATATTCGAAGCAGATTAAAGGCTGTTAGGTTGACAGCAATGACAATCAAAAAGGTAAGAATCAATTGTTTTAGCACAATCGGTGTGATTAAAGGCAATAATTTAACATTTTACATTGACTGGTGCTATTTAAAAATGACATAATATTCTCTACTATTTCTTTAATCACATCTACGTCTCTGCCACCGCAAGAGAATTTATCCACATTTTATAATTTCTTCAGAAAAACACATGAAAACCTGTTTCAACAGGCATTTGTTGGCATTTTTGTTAAATAGTTTTATTATTATAATCTTCAGGTAACTAAATCTTTTAATTAAGATAACAACAATTTCTGAAATGAAAAGGAGGTTATTCACTCGATGTACTATATTTCGGATATGTTAAAATTCGGACAGTTTGTAAAAAAATGTTTTCTGGTATTTCAGACAACAAGAACGGATGGTGGCAATTATCCTTGGCCTTTCTGTCAAGAAATATGTGTGAAAAAATCATTTAATTGAACTTGGACATTAACCAATACAGCTAACAGAAACCATTTTAACAATAGGTGTTTTGTAAGAACCTGTGAAATTTGCTAATAAACTGAAGTTGATGTGTACCGTGTCCAAATGTAACTGTTTAACAAAATTGCACCAGAAAGCTGCTGAAGCATCCAATCTGCGGCGACATATGCATGTTGCCAATGAGGTGTCCATGAACAAGAACAACAATAACTTATTAAATGTGCTGTTATTAAATAAACTATTTAAATGTGCTGTTTTTAAATAAACTATTTAAATGTGCTGCTAGTAAATGAACTTTTTTAATGTGCCTTTATTAAATCAAATTATTAACATACTGTACAATGCTTAGTTGTTAGTATTATTAAAACATTATTGTCTTTGATCAATGTGGCCCCAGTTTGGCGACAACTTTTTGAATTTGGCGAAAGTAAGTGGCGACAACTTTTTGAAGCCCAGAGGGAACCCTGTTTGCAAAAACTGTAGTGAATAGCAAACGTCCAGTTTTAGTTCTCCCATTAGTTCTCGTATGAATGCAGTAGAGCTTGCATTCTCTTGGCTGACAGGGATTGTTATCCAATCAGTTGCTTTTATTCTTATCATATCATGCATATTGATCCAGCAATGAAATGTGATCAATCAGTATGATGCATGGTGTAATGAACTATCGAGTAGTTAATTGCTGCCTATTGTACTGGCTCAAAAAGCTATTGCCAGGCAACCTTTATTGTGTCAATAGACCATAAATAATGTTTTTCTAACATGAATATAAAAAGGTCAAAGATCATTATTGCATAGTCTTGAGCATTACTGGGATAATCAAATAAATTGGCAGAAATTTCTAGCATGATGAATATATTGAGTGGCGCTTGTATGAAACCATGCCCAGCAGTCAAGGTCACATTTAAATGTCAAAGGTAATAATTATATTAAGAGAAATCAGTTGTCGAGACTAAGTCCAATCTTAACCAGAAAAAAACTTTTCTTGATGGGCATATCTTTGTTACATTAAGGCACCCTTGATATTCATGTAAGAGCTGACAGATGCCTTTAGAGTAAATCAAGTAAATATACTCAGTTCATAACAAGCTTTGATAGAATATGTTAAATATTTCATTTGCACAAAGGACTTTAAAACATTCTGAAAATTAAACGCATTTCTTACAAACAAAATAGTTTTAGAAAATAAATGTCATGAGCTATTATTAAAACTTATGACCTTTAAAAGTGCATTGAATTCTTTTCTTTTTACTTGGACTTTATTGTTTACGAGACCAATCGTCAAACTTGGCCAATTGGGCCTAAATATATTATTAAAATTAATATTATTGCTCTAAAGGAAACTGTGTAATAATCCCTCTTACATATTCCCAGACCCGGAAACATAACTTAAGAGGTGAAATCATTACTACAGCCATTCTCCCCCTGCCTCTGATTCAAGTAGGGCAGTTGTCAGTTAGTGGTATCACATGTATGTTCACTTAGTTCATGTGAACTGGTAAGCCAGTCAACCTAAGAAAGTGTCAGTTGGTTAACTGACCACCGTGATATGACTGAACAATTGTTGAAAACCGCGAAGAATTTATCTAAACAGATATGTGTAATATAAATTTACCAATTCGGTGCTTATGACCAGTGTGCTCATTTATATCAAGTGCTGTAACATTTAATGTTTCCCAAGTTAACACTTAAAAACTCATTCAGCAATGTTTTGCAAAACACAACTATTCTCAAATGCACGATTTTGCACTTAAGGACAGATGATGATGCTTATGGTTTAATGGATTTTTGTTTTGCCGCACCTGAAAGGTTTTCTAGTACCTTATAAGAATATGCTATTCTTTTTGGAAATAAGAATGTTCTTTAACCCTTTGCATGCTGGGAAATTTGTCGTCTGCTAAAATGTTGTCTGCTAAATTTCTAAAATTAGCATTTTCTTTGATTTTTTTTTCAAAGAATACTATCAGAATAGCGAACAGTTTGGATCCTGATGAGACGCCACGTTCTGTGGCGTCTCATCTGGATCCAAACTGTTTGCAAGGGCCTTCAAAATCCGGTTCCAGCGCTCAAAGGGTTAAGTGTGCTGAGATACTTTTATTTGCAGTGGGAACATTTAAAATGCTAAATGTTTTGAACATGAAGTTCCTTTAACATAATTATTTGGTCTGTTAAAAGCGCTATCTCTTCTATACCGTTATTTTATTGTCGACTATCTCAAATTCAGAATGATATGCATTATGTATGCTAGTGGCATTTTCTGCAGTCCAAGTAAAGATTTAATGTGTTAAGAATGTTGACCGCTAGTCCAAACTTCAACAGTTTGTTAATGGCTTTTACATGTAAATTTCTCTTCCCTATTCAGTTTAGAAAAAAAAGAATCCATGGTTAATTATTTTGTAAGTTGTGTTCCCTCCCTAATGAGAGGTTGCATTCATGGTTGCCCATTTAGTAAAGGAATTTTGGGCCATTAAACGACTGTCCTGTTGCTAAATGGAGTAAATATGAGCAACAGAGAAAGCAACCAATACAAAATATTATCGCTTCAGTGGTTAATCATTTTTGCTTTATTGCACTTCTATCAGATTAAGTTAGTGTTTTTTTGCTGAAGAGAATTATTTCTGTTTTCTCTTTTGATTTAAATTAATTTGTGACTTGTTTATTTTATTGCTTAGTATGATGAGACAGGTTTAATAGAAACTTAAGCTTCATTTCTCTTAAAAAAATATTCACAAAATTATTCAAATATAATATTCTTAATTGGGTGTGGGAAATTTTCATTTGTAACATTGCCTTCTTTCTCACAGTATTTTAATGTTTAACAATTGCTTAACCATTGTTTTGAAGAGATATTTCTAAGAAAATTTAAAACAATTGTCTAAAATTGTACAATTGTTCATACTAGGAAAAACAACAAATAAAAACAACAACTTGAATGTTTATTTTTGAAAAATTTGTGATTCTGCTCATAGGTCATAGTTGTTGTATCGTAGAAATATTTGTTTGGATATATCATTTCACACACTCCGCGTCCATTGTACATTATTCACCCTTATGCCCTAATGAGTATTGAAAGACCATTTCCAAATATGGTTTACTTATTGCTAATATATGATGGTTCAGTGATAACTGGTGCTTTCCACTTAACAATGATACCTTGTGGGATATTGATATAAATATATAATTATGTACCGTATATTTGATTCTGTAATTGCGTTACAGCCGCTTGCTGTATTACTAATCATCACTCTTTAATCTCCACAAGTGGCAGATTCCTGAATCTTCTGCTATTTATAATTAATAAGTGTTGGATTTGATGACACATTCCAACTATTATGTGATGATATAGAGAAACTTATTCAGTTATGATATAGAGAAAAGTATTCTGTTACAGTATAGAGAAAAGTATTCTGTTACAGTATAGAGAAAAGTATTCTGTTACAGTATAGAGATAAGTATAATGTTATGGTATAGAGAAAAGTATAATGTTATGGTATAGAGAAAAGTATTCTGTTACAGTATAGAGAAAAGTATAATCTTATGGTATAGAGAAAAGTATAATGTTATGGTATCGAAAAAGCAGGATGATGCTTAATGTTTCCAAATAGTTGAAGGCTGTACCTAACCAAAGTGTTCCAAAAGCTATAAAAATATGTTTGACATTTGGTCTTACAACATCTCATTACTTTTTGGATCTAAATACATTATGCAAAAAAGGAGTTTTTTTCGAGGCTGTTTTCATGGCCGTGATAACAGTTCTCAAATGGTGCAAAGTGAAAACATGTATTGTTTTTAAGATGGCAGTTGCATCCTGACCCAAAGAACATTTGAATTTGTGGGTGAGTGGACCCAAGAAAATCCACAGATATTAGTGTCTGACGAATAATATTAACAATAGTACTAGTAACATGATAAAATGAAATCTCTGACGTGAGTCAATTTCTATTTTAATTGTCTTTGATAGGAATTAAGACTCAATATTTGATGCAAGGTCATTTTCTTGATTGAAGATTTTGCTGCTTTGCAACTGGCAAGTATTTTGTCCCGGCGAAATCATTGTGCAACTGGTAACAGGGGTTTTTCAGCACTGTCTGCGCCTCCTGAAAACGGAGGCATTCCCAAAACAAACGGACCTGTTCCCAACCGAATCTTGATAAAAGTATGAAAAACATGTCCTTGTTTGTGCTTTCACACTTATTCATTGACAGCACTGGTTGAGTAATTTGAGATGCGAGAATCGGAAAATATGTAAATCAATTTTAAGGGTATGTTGAAATATTGAACATTCAACAGTAGTAGCATCGTATTTCCACTGCAACCAAAGTATTATTAAAATCCCCCTCAGTGTTTTTTTACCAGTTTGGAAATGGAGCCGGGTCCCTTTCGATAAGGAGAAATCACATTGTTTTGACTAAAATTGGGGAATCAGTGTTGTTGGTTTTTTGCTTACAAAAATACTGTTTAGGTCCCAATTTGGAAAAATATATACTTTTTTCCATCGGTAATTTGAACACAAAAAAACACTGCCCCTAAAAGCAGGATTCTATAGCATTCTGAGTTCATATGTAAAGCAGTTTGCCCATCCAAAGGTTTTTAACCCAAGTCGCAAGATTATAATACCCTATTCAGTGTTTTATTATACATTGTATTTTGGGACTGTTGATGATTATGGAGAATTTTATGGTGTTGATGCTTAAGATATCAAAGTAGACCACTGCAGAAAATGACAAAAGTACAAATTAACAGACGAACAAACATATTCTCAAGAGAATTATTATGCCATGTACATGTACTAGTAATTTATGCTGATGATCATAAAACTTGTAATACTTTGAATACGCAAGAACAGTTATATATTCAGTGACACTGGTCAAGTTTTGCAAAATAGTAAAATGGCTGCCGATTTCCAATCCAATTTGCCAATTTTCTTGATTAGAAAACCTTTTTTTCTTAATTTTGACATTACAAAATTGGTTGTGCACATTATACACAGTTGCACATTATATATGGCAAAGTATGGTAATTTCAGCCACGGGTAGATCTGTAGGTAGGTAGGAATACGGTAGGTCTTTCCGTAGACCTTTCATTTTCGGTGATATCTACAGAAAGCTTTGACCTACAACATTGCAAATTGGATGATGTTAATTTGGGAGGAAAGAAATATTCCTCTTTGACTTCAAGGTCAAAGGTCAAGGTCGTAGGGGTTTGTAACAGTAAATTTGTTTCTTTGATATCTTGACAATGCCTTGACCTATGGTCATGAAAATTTGTATAGTGGTTTCTTCGTTTGAAGGGAAGACGCCTATGGATTTTGAGGTCCACAGGTCAAAGTCCAAGGCCAGCTGTGTGTGCAACAGGAAGTTTGTTTCAGCACTATATTTTTAGAAGGCTTTGACACATGATCATGCAAATTGGCTAAGTGGTTACATGGGATAAAAGAATACACATTTTGATTCTGAGGTCACAAGGTCAAAGGTCAAGGTCTCATAAGATTGTATCAAGAAATGGATTTCTGCATGATATTGAGAGAACGCTTTGACCTACGATTTTTACACATTTTTTTTTATTGTGATATCTGCATAACAGTTCTTCATTTAAAATGATAGTGTTATGCTTATCTTTTAACAAAATTAGGAACATGATTACTTAACACAATTTCGACTAGTTGCCTGAGAAGTACTTTGTCCTCACATGTGCATAGTTATGTTTCTGTTTTCACAAAAACTAAACAGTAATATTGTTATAATTTTTCATCATATAAGTAAATTTGTTTACGGAGTTGTTTTTTACGCTTTCAGAAAAGTGGAAGTATGAAACGACACAGGTTATTTACGAGGATAAAGATGGCAAACAGGTGACACTATTTCCTTCCACAACCACCTCTACAACAACAACTCCAAGTCCCGATGTGACGACTAAACCCACCCCTGGGACGCCCTCTTCGTCTGTATTCACCGTTGAAACCACAACCAATGGTATGTGGACAGAAGACCTGGTCCCAGGAAAGGGAAATGTCTATATCTTGATAATAATCTCATTTTTAAAATATCAAAAAAGATCCCATGACATCTAAAATTCATGAGCTCAGTCTTAGACTAAATCTCATTTATTTTACCAATGGAAATAACGCTCAAAAGATTCAAGCAATCCCATGGTAAAATATATATTGCTCATAGTCACAGGACCAGGGTTATTAAGAGTTTGGAGAGCAATCGCATACATTTTGTGCTTTCTGTCTTTCTTAACCAGGAAATGTATGGGCCCACCTCAAATTTTAAAAGCAAACAAGGGCTTGTGGACTCCTGCCTATTAGCACACCTGAGCACATAAAAACAATTGGGAAAGTTTAGGATACTGTAATGTATGTCGTCTGTCAGTGCTTGTGTCGATTATTATTTCTTTTAACAACTTCTGCTCCTTCGCTGCTGAGCGGATTTTAACGAAACTTCCCTGAAATGATCCTTGCTTGACCCTCTTTCAAAGTTGTTCAAATCGTTCATGTTGGCTGCATCTGTAGGTCACCTAGGAGCTAAAATGAGCTTTTAAAGTGGAAACTTAAAAATCTACTTCTGTGAAAACGCAAGGCTCTGAGGTTCAACATTGGGTATATAAAATCATCTTTAAAATGCTGTTAATGTTAATCATGTGTTCCTGTTATTGCTGATTTATTTTGAAATAAATTCAAGTTCTGTAACAAAATGAATTGATGTTCAGTTTCATATCACGTAGGAATAAAGATATACATTTTCATAGCAAAAAACACTATTTTATTCTAATATTTCGCCCAAATATTTATCAAAGTTTACAAATATGAAAATATTACATAGTTATAACTGTCATGTACATCAATCAATGTACATGATGCATCTGTAGGTCACCTGAGCTAAAATTAGCTAAATTAATTAAATTAATAAAGCCTGTTTGGGCGAAATATTAGAATAAAAGTGGTGAAAGTTCAAGGTCATCCTTCAAGGTAAAAAAAATAAAAGAGTGTTTTTATGTCCCCCAGTCTATACTGGGGGACGTATTGTTTTTGCCTTGTCTGTTTGTTGGTTTGTTGGTTTGTTGGTTTGTTTGCCCAAACTTTAACATTGGTCATAACTTTTGCAATATTGAAGATAGCAACTTGATATTTGGCATGCATGTGTATCTCATGTAGCTGCACATTTAAAGTGGTGAAAGGTCAAGGTTATCCTTCAAGGTCAAAGGTCAAATATATGGGTCAAACCGTCAAAATCGTTCAAAAGGGGACATTATATAAGTGTTTCACAAACACATCTTGTTTGCTATGCAAATGAATTGAGTCCAACATAAAAAGCATATCAATACGATGTGTACATCGAATTTAAAGATGAACTAAGGCCTATGCACTATGTACTTTAATAGAAAAATAGTATATGTTCATTTTAAATTATAAACAAATTGCTGTATAACAGTTTGATAATATTTATACACTTTTACAGCAGATAAGAACAATTGTATCATATGAACAATGAAATAGTTGAGAACATAAGCGATCCTGTTGATATGAATTCTACAGATAATTTTACATCTGGACTTTACAAAGGGGCCATACAATGAAACGGAATTTACATGAACTGTAAAAATAGATTTATGAAGATAGAAATGTTGTTGTTCATTCTTTGTTAGTCTCACACACAAAGTGACACGGACACTCTTATCATATTAAACACCTAAGCTTATGATATGCGACATGCAACATCATCACAAATGCAGAAATTTTTCTACCACTTTATTCTAATTGCTAACCCAATCAAGAATGTTTAGGTCATTAGCCCTGGTCTTGTGACTGTAAAAAATCTAAATCCCTGACTTTGGCTTTGTTCGTACCTGCAAACAGTGATAAACGAAAATGCCCATTATGTTATAATAATAGTATTTATAAGCGTACTCAGTAGGGCTTTTTTCCCATCTTTGTGAAGCGGCCCTGACCCCCTCTTTTTGTGAAAAAATGAGACGCTAAATGTTAAAAAACATGAAAAAAAATAGTTGCAAACTTTTTAAAATTGTGAAAATTTGATTCACAAACTTCTCAAATTTGTGAGAAACGGCCATTCTCTAAGAAGGTAAAAAAACCCTGCTCAGTATCTCATATACATCTGTATCCACAGGTGGTCCACACACGGGTGAAGTGATCAATGCAGAAACCAGCACCCTGATCAAGACTGTGGGTATCACGTGTGGGGCGTTCATCGTGATCATACTCCTCATAGTCCTCTGTATCTGCTGCTGCAGACGACGGGCAGCCAAGCGGAACAGGAGGTGATTTAAACATATGTTATTTTCAAAATAATCATATGTACAGTTGACACAAATACAAAATATACATAGAAAGTCATCTATTTTGAAAAACAGGTAGGACCTAAAGTTCTAGCAACATTATTAATGGTTTTTCACTGAGTTTTGATGAGACATATGTTTTTCTCTGAACTGGGCGAGGCACCCCTACCATTTACATTACATGTTAGTGACAATGACATGTTTTTGTAGCAACAGGAGGTAAGTGTGAGGAACGATGTTGAATATTAGTTACATATGTTACACAGCTTCGCTTTGACCCCTCACGTCTGATTCAGAGTCATCATAGCTAAAGCCCCATCCTGGCATGTTTTTTCTTGCCGGCATTTCGTTGGTGTTGTTTATCATGAATACATACACACATACATGAATGTGAGGCTGAAAACCACTTCTTAAGAGATATCCCATAAAAAGCTGTTTTTCTTATTGCTTACATATATACCTTTAATTGATTCCAAAACATATCGTCCCCTCCCCGCTAAAATGGCCAATCTCAGTTTTGGCACGAAAACGGGTTTTGACAGTGGTGAAAACGGCCCGCTTCTCCCGCGAAGAATTCCAAGGTCCTATCCAATTGGCTTACAAAGTTATACCATGTAAATGAGTGCGAAAATTTCCAAAGTAAATGTAAACGAGTCAGCGGCGGATGAAAAAATATGAGAAAATTGNATAAACCCAATACAATGAATACATTGCAGGTTTATTATACTGAGACCGTACTTATTCTTATAATCCCAATACAATAAATACATTGCAGGTTTATTATACTGAGACCATACGTATTCTAATAATCCCAATACATGTACAATGAATACATTGCAGGTTTATTATACTGAGACCATACTTGATCTAATAAACCCAATACAATGAATACATTGCAGGTTTATTATACTGAGATCATACTTATTCTAATAATCCCAATACAATGAATACATTGCAGGTTTATGATACCGAGACCATACTTATTCTAATAATCCCAATACAATGAATACATTGCAGGTTTATGATACCAAGACCATACTTATTCTAATAAACCCAATACAATGAATACATTGCAGGTTTATTATACTGAGACCATACTTATTCTAATAATCCCAATACAATGAATACATTGCAGATTTATTATACTGAGATCATACTTATTCTAATAAACCCAAAACAATGAATACATTGCAGGTTTATGATACCGAGACCATGCTTATTCTAATAAACCCAATACAATGAATACATTGCAGGTTTATTATACTGAGACCATACTTATTCAAATAAACCCAATACAATGAATACATTGCAGGTTTATGA
>VMBQ01000464.1:173572-282394 GCA_007657795.1 Dreissena rostriformis | reverse complement strand
CTCGCCATTGACGCTGTACTGGGCATTCTAGGTCAACGTGTTGGTGGCGCCTCGACATCAGAATATATTCGACAACTTGAGCTTCATTTAGCCGACGCATACAAATACGCCAACCGATGCGCTCTTGAAAAGGCTAATAATGCTAAACAACGCTACGACATCAGGGTACAGGAGGCGAAACTACTTCTGGGTGACATGTGTCTATTTCGGAATAACGGAATAAAGGGAAAACACATGGTCTTCTGACGTTTACGTTATTTTAGACAATCCTAATTTAAGTTTTCCCGTATTTCGCATTCAAAAGGAAGACGGCGATGTGGGAATTAAAACCATCCAACGGAATCATCTGCTGCCGTGTTCCTTCTTACCGATACAGAAAGTGCAGCGTGTTTCGTCGCCTGAGGTTTCCGACGAGTCCTCCACGGACGAAGATGAACACGCAGAGAACACGAGTTCAGAAAGCCAGCAGACGGAAGTAGAAACAGATACACGACGCTCCAAACGGAAGGAGATACCACTGCGCCGCAGCCAACATCAGACCCGTCGGCCGGCGTTGTTTACATCCGGGGAGTATCAATTGTGATCGGTGTTGTTATGTATTTGCAATAATGATTAATTACAGTGACACCGATAAGTTTTATCATGTCTGGATTTGTATTGGAAAAATACAAAACGTTGTAATGGTTGATTGTCATTATTTTTTAACATTCACTTCTGAGTATTAAAATACAAATTATTGTATTGTGTGTTTCTTTGTCAAATTGTCGTTGCTTTCAAATTGAAAATAAACAGTTGCAAACGAAAACGGTTATATTTTTCATTGTCATTATTTTTTACACAACGACGCTTTCATAGATATTTTTATCACGAGATTAATCATACCTCGCTTAACAAGCGGTGTTGGAATTTTTATGATGTCGAGGACAACATTTTCTTAGAGAGGGGAAATTTGTTATAGGCGTATTTAAATTGTCGCTGTTTTAAAAATATTTATTTCATAAATATATTTATTCTGAATGATATTGAACAGACTTGAAAATAAATTATGTTTAAGGGAAACATTGCTCTGATTGTTCATGATTGGACAGAGTAGATTTTAACAGTAAAAAGGATTAGAAGCGTTCTTGTGTAGTAGTTGGTCGATTAGTTTACAGTGTGTAGAGACTGAGTAGAAAGGTGAACACTTTTATCCATTAATTGGCTTGCCACGCATGAGTTTATTCACTCAACCGCATTAGAGTGCATGAATGACTATTTTAAATTTCATTCTTTGCATATGATTCATGCTGATAACATGTATGTTTATAATATTAAATCGTAAAAGTAATATATTTAGGTAAATATGTTTTTATACATCTTTTCTATTGACGTCATTCGGTTGTATTATTGTATTTATTTTGTTATAATAGTTGTATTTTTATATAAATTCTCTTTGTCTTTTACCGTCGTAACACATTATTTGACATATAATTGAAATAACTACTTATTATAAGAAGTCATTCTTTGCATATAATTCATGCTGATAACATGTTTGTTAATGATATTAAATCGTTCACGTAATATATTTAGAAACTGCAACGTGTTGGTCCAAAGAAAGAACCCTAAAGCCCATTCGGCAACAGTGATACTAGGCCAATTGTCTTACAAGTCGAAACATTTCCTATAAAGTTCAAGCAGATACATTCTTCAACACCTTATTTTCACAATTTATGAGCGAATAATTGAGCATATCGTGTATTTTGCAATTATTTGGTTGCCACTTTACAAATGTCATTAATTTAATGTGTTTAGTTGAGATAGTATCATATAGTACAGTACACTTTACAGACCTTTGGCGGAATACAGAATAGTACCTCTTTAAGGAAAATGTATTAAAATATATTATAAGTAGCAGTGTTGATTTTAGAATATGTAGCAGTATGGTTCCAGTAACAATGATAAATTATTAAAATGTAACACAAAACGTAAATATGTTTAAACAGTAGTTGAAAACTCTAGTTTTTATCTTGTTGTGTTTAACCTTTAGGCATCTGAAACTTCAAAATGACAGAGAATAATGCCTATGCGTTCGTAATTATTTTGTGGGGAACATGAGCTGCAATCCTTTTAGTCCGGAAGAAACATTGATGCACATTTGTAATGACGGATTGATGTCAGAAACAACTATCGCCTCGATACTTAACCCATTTATGCCGAGTGGACTCTCCCATCTTTCTAAATTGGATCAATTTATTTCCAAAATAAGAGATGTCTGGTATATGTATTTATATTTTTAGAATATTTCTCACAGAAATTCCTTTAAGCAAACAGCGTAGATGCGGCGTCCCATCTGGGTCTACGCTGTTTGCATAGGCCTTTTTTGTAGACGCTAGGCATAAATGGGTTAAACTATCTGCAATTACAGCTTAACCTTTAACTGAATAAGTGTTACACGGAGAACTTTAATATAAAGAAGTGAAACTCCAGAAGCTCCAGCAGTATTGTATTTGTATTATACTCACGTTCGTGGTCCTATGTTTATGGCAAGTGACCAATTGCCAAAACAGTACAGTACGGCACAATACGAAACAACATACACCACATTTTTGAAAAAAAAGCTGGGGTCACCGCTTTGAAACGGTCAATGCTAAGCACTGGGGTTTAAAACGGTTATAGTGCGCTCAACCTCACACTTGGCCCAGCAATATTCATGATACATATAAGTGTAAATTAAATTTTACCTCATAGCATAGCAACTCAAATTGAACAGTAATTAAAGGGAATTAAAACGCATTCAATTTAATTACTATTTGATTACTCAATGGTAGGAGAGGGGACCAGAGCAACAGAGTTACAACTTTTTGAAATACGATGAAATGAAATTACAAACACGTGTCAACAACATCGCTTCTTTTTACAAAAAGATTTAAGAATATAGCATCATAAAGTGAATATTTCAGATCATCATCGTGCACATACATGAAGACGCAGCAATATTGGGTGTAAAAGATCCATATTACATAGCTTGGTCGTTTATGTGACTGTAATCAACTATGAAATTTGTTGTAAATGAAAATGAATGTAATACCTAAAAAGAATAACCGTATAGGCTGAGGCGATAATTTATCAAAACGAAAATTATTCTAGCGATGATAACAAAAGCTGCGTGATCCATTGCGCAATTATTTGCTAACCACCGGAAGTTGATGAATTACCTCCTCGGGCGGTAAAGGGGGGTATTTTTAGGGGAGGTAACAACAGTTATTGAACTGGGCAATACACGCGTATCTTATTTTAAAATAAATAAAAAGAAGTTTAAAAATAAAGACTGTTTTTCTCATTTATTTGTCCATGTTTGATATTAACATTGACACTAGTTATATTTGCATAGATTAAAACAAGGGAAATATAATATAAACGGCACATTCATGCAGAATTCTTATGAGTGATACATTAGTACATAAAAGTTACTACAACGAAATCATTCATAAAGGTGTACACACATAAAACATGTTTTGTCAGAGCAAACACAAGCACGCACGCACGCAAGCACCCGCACACAATTCACAGTGTAATTAAACGGTTCATAAACAAGAACTCAAAGACTTACATTGACTGCCTAAAATGTCAAGATGACAATTTTATAAATGTGTCAACATACTTGATTTCTTCAAATTGCGTTCACTTAAAAAAATCGAAATGGAAAACTACAACTTAGCAGCATATTAACTTTGGAATTAACTGAAATGACCAATCTAATTATCCCCCGTCGAAACGCGAACTGATATAGAAATGGTAGGCCTCATTCCGTACGTGCATGTTGCATTTATGCGTACGTGCATGTTGCGTATATGCGTACGTACATGTGAGCTAGCTTATGTCCTCATCTGTGCGTAACTCTTCCTACATTTTGCATTCGAATTTAGTCAGAATTCAACAGAATGATTATCCCTCGGTGCTTCTGTGCTCATTTATCAAGGTTTTGAGGTAAAATATCTTAAAAGAAGTTATTGCCCTTTGTTTAAAATTGCATTTCAAATATATTATTTGCCAACTCCTTCTTCATTGTGCGTGTGATTGTCGTCAAACTGTTTACAGTATGGTTATCCCCAGGTATTGCAGCGCATGTTATAAATGTTTTGCGACTGACGTATTTTTAAGAGGTATTGCCATTTTATTTTATTACAAATACAAGCTTCTCATACATTCTGCAAGCGATTTCCGTCAAACTTTTACAGAATCTTGATCTCCAAGTGCAAAAGCGCATTTTGTGAAGGTTTTAGAAAAGCGTTATTTTTCAGGAATAAGTTTCCTTTGTGAACATTGGTTGACACGTTTTGTTCCCAGTGACCGTATTCCATCGCTGTTAGCGCGCTGATAAGTCAGATGTTTATATGTAACACATTATAAATCCTTTGTATATTGATTGGTTTTAGCCTTGCAAATAATCATTTGTGAATATCAGACCTGGTCTATGGTATTATTCATGAGGCAAACATTTCAGTCAACGGTTAATAACTAAATTGCGTTTCTTCATACTCTCTTACAAGGTAATTATGTTCAATGCATTTAATAAATAAGTAAGTGTGAGGAAGCTAATCATTCACAGACTGTCAATGATATTTAGATTATTTCATTAGAATTAAACCTTGAAAATAATAAAGACTTCTTAAATGCTTAAATGTAGATCATGGAAGTTGCGATTTAACTTGTACTCAAATTTGGGGTTTACATTATTATATATATTAGAATCTTACTATTTTCTAGTCTTAAGATTATTTTGTGGCGGGGTTCTTAATTATTTACTGGTAATTTACAGTTACCAACCATTAGGATGAATCAAACAATTTCATAAATAAACGGCATTTAGTGTATTTGTTTAACTTTTTTCTCATTGGATTTGATCTTTCCATAGCGAAAATAACCGAATCTGATGCCGATCAGTGCAGATGATTTTGTGCGAAGGTTTAACGTTTAATAAATGTTAAACTACAAAAAAATATCGCTCGTTTGGACCCATTAGCGCTGTGTCTAAGGATGAATTCGTGTAACAACTCGGCCATTCTTTAACGACACAGATAACAGTGTTTTAACTTTCTATAAATTGATTCATTTAAACTGCTGATAACCATGCTAACCGTTTAACAAAACTTATGTTTAGTACCGGTTTATTTACAGTGGCGTAGCTAGTTGAAGACCTTGTTCGCCCGGCCTTTCAGTGTTATTCAAAGGGGTAACATTTAAATAGTAAAAAACATGCAATAAATTCAACGGCTAAGTGGGTATGGGTCGGAAAAGGAAATATCTATTTAAAGACGATTCAATATAACTAAAACCATTTCCTCTTGTGAATATAACATTCTGGCCCATATAGAAACACGTTGTTAATGTAATGAATGCTAGCTCTCTTAGGAAAGCAACTTGGCCTCGCTCTGTGAAAAGGAGGTTTAATGCGTGTGCGTTGAGTGTCGTTCCATATCTGCCTGTGCAGGAAGCCAAGCAGGCTAATCAGGGGCGACACTTTTTATTAATATTTTTTAATATTTCACCATTGTTAATGGGATAAAGTGGAGAGCNAAATTAATACTTTTACTTTTACAACGATCAGCGTTGTGTTGTGGTTTACTTGTACCAACGAAGCCTATTACCAGTTTTGTCAATTTTTTTTATCTATTTATTTATTATTCATTTATGTATTTATATGTATTTTTTTTATTTATTCTGAACAAGTATGTATTTCTTCATTAAGTCATTCATTCATTCATCATTATTTAATGTTAACATTAGTACATAGAATCTTGTGCGAGGTTTACGTCATTTATTTTAATT
This sequence comes from Dreissena rostriformis, assembly GCA_007657795.1. Taxonomy (NCBI): domain Eukaryota; kingdom Metazoa; phylum Mollusca; class Bivalvia; order Myida; family Dreissenidae; genus Dreissena; species Dreissena rostriformis. Next base: position 276,586 of record VMBQ01000464.1, on the reverse strand, counting down.
TGCTACGTCATAATTTTCTGGTAAAAAGAATGCATGTATATTCATGACGTCATTTTTTATAAACAATGTCTGCCACAAAATGAAAACTATTCTTAAAAGTTATTTTGTTGCTGTTTTGATCAGTGGCATATTAGGCAGAGTGATTCGGACTAAAATCGACAGTGCGTTCGAAGATTATGGCGAAGACAGCGATAGGTATTTCGATTTTGCATATTATTGTTATTTTAAAAGCATTGATGTTGTTTGATGTTGCAGTTGTTTTGTCCTAATGAGAATCATGTTCATTTTGACGAAAGTGATGATTGATGATTGACGAAGATATTGTTGCTGCTGCTGCTGCTGATGATGATGATGATTATCACTATTAATGTATATTCACCCCTTTAATTGAAGATCCCCCATATTTTGCATGGGAGGGGGATTTTTTTACATAGACAAAGAAAGAAAAATGTCATGTTTTATTATTATTATCATTATTTAATTATTATTAGTACGTTCATCGTGATGATGATTATGATGTTGCTGCTTCTGCAGCTGTTGTGACTGTCGTTTCTTTTACATATGATGATTATGAGAATAAGGATAAAGATCAATAGAAAACATGGTATTTGTGTGGGACAAACTATGATGTTTGTAGTTCACCGAATCTAAAATGCAAATTTCTATTTTATGATTTAATCCTTCAAGAAATATATTCCAAAATAATTCCCAAATTAGATGAGAAAGTACACGATATGATCGGAATGATGTACACCAGAACACGAAATATGCTGTAATTCGGATTCTCTTTCTAATATATGTCACTGAGAGATCTTGTATTTGTTCTGTTTTGATGGATGCCATTTTTTGGTTTATGCGTATCACTAAATGTGCCACATTTGCCGCCTACGGGAATGAAGAAAATCCGAATAGCTTGCAAAGCGATTTTTTTTAACAGAAATTATAGCTAAATTATCTATACGAGACGAACTTTGAATTAAATATCTTAACACTATCTTAAAACTTAAGTTTTAACGCTTATACAGAAGACAATAATTGTAATAATACGTTTAGGCAGAAATAAGTAATAAAGTAAGTCTGTTGTTTGGCAAGATGTTTATCAAACTGAGCAATATTAGTTATTGAAACTACAAAACTGCAATGAAACCTTGACATTATTTCTATTCACTTTTTATTTTATTAAGTATAAACTTATTCGTTTGATCCATAAAATTACAATCATTATGCATTAGCAATAAATTCAATATACGCGCCTGTTACTGACAAAAGTTGTTTTATGCGTAAATATACACGGCATAAAACCAAGTAATTTAGTATAATTGCTATTATGGACGGTATAATATCCATTAATATGTTCGTGCAAATTTAATACAAAAAAATCCGTCGTGTTCATATGTATTTGCATCGAAAGGCATCAAAACGTTTACGTAATGAAGTTGAAAACGAGATTCGATAATTACACACTTAATTTATGAAATAGGATAGTTTCAGATATTTAAAGCACCTATATACAACATAAAAATACTGAAAATTGGTGTGCGATTGTGATGACGAAATAACACAAACATGTAAAAAAAAAATCAAAAGTGTCTGGCTTTAGTACTCACCAAAAGGACCCTCACTGCGTGTTATTTCTGACAGTCGGATAATTTTGGATCAACGTGTATGTAGATCAACCTTTAGTGGGTTGTTTTTTTTTCAATCTAACTGTACAGATTTTACCTTATTTAAGAAGACCATTCTTTATACAGTCTATGTAGGTGGTTTTTGTTTAACCTATTTATTTTAGCTCGATTGCATACACAGGCGTAGGCTTATAGAAACGCTCTCGAGTCCGTTTCCTGGGACTAGAACAAGAACTAGGTGTCTTTGGAGGAGAACGAAGGAACGCTCCCAGTGGGGTTCGAACCCGTGATCTCCTGATCGCTAGGCGGACACCATATCCACTACGCCACGGCGACCTATGAACCTCCTTATGCAAACTTCATGTCTAAGAACAGTTAACGTTATACAGAGCGTTAAGGGGGAAAAAGTGCATCATAGGAGTTACCTTATAAAACTGTTCGATTTCTTTTAAATAGTTACTGTCGGAAGTTTCCATGTGATATCAACAATAGCAAAATCAGTACTGCGAAGTTAACTTACCATGTTCTCATTTAACCCATTTTGAGTGGTCGCATTTCTGACGTTTTGAAGTATTTTAGTGAAGGGAGCTTTATGATATCAGTGATATAATCCTTTTAAGACAGAGATTACATATTTCGTCACCATCATACACAAGAGAGCTCGTACTTTGGTGCACGATCTTTAACTTAATATACGGTAGTAAAGATCCGGCGTCAACCAAATCTTCTCCGGTTACTCTGGTTTTATTCTGTGTGGCAACATTTCGTGTTATATAAGGACATTTTTAACGCCTTTAACAAGTAAGCAATGCATGTCCGTCTGTGCAGGGCTTTGTTATGATGTTGCGTCTATGACTAAAGTAAAGGCATAGTTCTTAACGGTATTGTTGTTGTTGTTTTTAATCGCTTACATTGCCTTACAAACGCCTTCGTATGGTGACATCAAACGACCATATAGAACTTGGTCACAGTTGGAAAAATGGCATTTTTCACAGACAATTTTACAAATAACAATTGTCATAGAATAAAAAAGTGTATGCATTATGTTCAAAAAAGCAAAATAGCATTCCTTACTGAACGGTTCAGGAACCTAACCAAACGATCCTCGGATTTGAAGTGCAGCAATCTTCCAACGAAGCTAGCCTACCCGTATCTAAAATGTGTCGTGCTCTGAGAAAATTGGGCATAATGCATGTGCGTAAAGTGTCGTCCCAGATTAGCCTGTGCAGTCCGCACAGGCTAATCGGGGACGACACTTTCCGCTTTATGACATTTTTCAATTAAATGATGTCTCTTCTTAGCGAAAATCCAGTTAAGGCGGAACGTGTCGTCCCTGATGAGCCTGTGCGGACTCCACAGGCTAATCTGGGACGACACTTTACGCACATGCATTATGCACAGTTTTCTCAGGACACGACACAAATTCATGATGTCTGTCTGTGTAAGGTGTATCTGCGTAACGAAGCACTTGACCGAAAGTACCAACAACTTATACCTAGATTTTAGTTTCACTTAATACTGACGAAGTTATATCAAATATAGTTTATTTTGCATTGTACATTAATACACGATGGTATAAGTAAGATACATCAAACGATCGTACAAACAGATAAGTTAACAGGACTCACAATGTGTGATTATTAACATTAGAAGGTAATTAACAAACGCAGATTATGCACATCACGCGTGTACAGACGTTGCGGGAGACTTCGAGCACAACTTATTCATATTAAAATTTTAAGTTGTTACGATCAGCTTTGTCAGATAAATATCAAGATACACTAAAGTTACGATCCCAATAAATGTAAAGTATATAGAGAATATTATGTGAGTTTTTGATAAAGATGAAGTTTATCATGCGAGGCTTAGAATCAGTGTAGCGCGGGGCTTGCCGAGCATGATAAACTTCATCTTTATCCAAAATTCACATAATATAATATTTATCCTATTATTTATTCTCTTTTTCCATAAATAATTATCAAATATCGCATTTTTAAACGATTTTGTTCTTCCGTAGTTGACAAAAACAGATTTTAATTTTTTTTTGGAAAACCCACAAATGAGCTAAAAATAGCGATCGTATAAAGCTCAAGTTTATACGATCGTAGTTATCCTATCGATGTTCATCTGGTAATAGGATAAATTAGTATCTGGCACTATTATTGCATTCACTATACAAATATAGTATATTCGTCAAAAGATGTAACTCTTATTTGAACCTTACTGCTCAGTAGTCGGTTATCTTAAGGCATTTATATGCCACAAAAAAGCTTAATTTTTATAAAATTTCATTAAAATGCCCTACTAAGTACCGCGTGATTAATTACAAATATATTTTTAAATGTAATAAGCCATGTGTCCACAATATTGCAAAGTGTCCATACATTCAACAAACAACACAAGCGGAGTCCTTGCATAACCCGTTCGAAGTTACACTGGTCGACCCTATGAATGGTTTTATCATAAATCTGTACACTCACTGGAGTGCATTGCTTCTAACTGCTTTTGTAGACATGTATTTCTATCACAATAATGCATTATCACTGGCGGTATTCTGGATTGCAATATTTTGAAACGTGCGATCGATGACCATATGAGTCGCGTTCTGAGAAAACTGGACATAATGCTTGTGCGTAAATTGTCGTCCCAGCTTAGCCTGGGCAGTCCGCACAGGCTAATCAGGGACGACAATTTCCGCTTTAATGGAATTTTTCGTTTAAATGCCAAAATCCAGTTTAGGCGGAAAGTTTCGTCCCGGATTAGCCTGTGCGGACTGCACAGGCTAATCTGGGATGACACTTTACGCACATGCATTTTGTCCAGCTTTCTCAGAACGCGACACATATTATTACTGGTGGTTCACATCTTGCAGACAGAATTCCTATCGTCGAGACACATTAAATAACAACCATGCACCCTTAACCGAAAACGACGTCGCCAGCTGGAACGTGGATAACTTTGAAGATGTGCGAGTATCTGACAGGAGTGCAAGAGAACGTAGATTACGTGATGGGATGCACCAACATAAGGTATAAGACTAATGACTTAGTTTTATAGTCTAAGTAGAATCAGATATGATGCGGATGATGCTGCTGCTGATGATGATTACGATGATGATGATGATTAAAGATGAAAATGATGATTTTGATAATGACGACGACGACGATGATTATGATGATAGTTATGACGAAGATGGTGATGACAACGATGATGATACAGACAGTGATGACGAAGATAGTGAAAACGATGATGATAATAAGAATGATGTGGATGAAAATAACGTTGATTATAATGATGATGATTTGTATTGCTTGGTACCAGGGTTTTTTTTCCTTCTGAAAGACCCGCCGAATTTCGGCACTTTCCCCTAGATTTATTTTTCCCCTCTGACAGAATTTTTCCCAAAAAAATCTATAAAAAAACAAAAATGTTTTAAACCTTTAATTATAGAAGTTAACCTGATCCAGTGTGGAAAAATATTGCATAATTAAATCATATGTTGCCTTGAATTTGTTTTAAAACAGTTAAATATGTTAAGTAGATTATTTAAGACGTACTTATTTTTCCCCAAAACTACTATATTGCACTTAAATATTCTTCCGCGTGGCTTTTTACTGAAATGTTCTGTTTCAGTAATAATTTGGGACTGACACTATTCATCACAGATATGTAATCGTTATATAAATTGAGAGCCAGACCTATGCACTTCTGGGGACTGGGTTGACACTTACTATCTGGCGATCATTAACAAGTTTAGATTTCTTAAAACCATACTTTAACAACGACAGCATTTGTGATGTTGATGTGCTCGTTTAATTGTTTGTGTAGTTCTTACTTTTGGGACTCATTTTATAAACATGCACGCAATCCTTTTAAGAAAACGAAATAAAACTTTACCGGTGAAGAAAATTAAAACAGAAATGGCCTTATTAATCGAACATGCTGTTTAATTTAATCTGATTTAATCGAGCAAGATGCTCTTGGTTATCCACAACTAATCAATTGTATTTCTTAAATTGGCGAAAACGAGATTTTGGAACTGACGCAATTTTCATTCGTTTTGGGATTTTTCCTAAGGAAACTGGGCATTAAGTATTTGTTCCTCGATTCGTAAATTGCCGTTTGACATAACTATATAAAGAAGGTGAAACAATCACTGTTTTAGGTCAATGATCTGTATGATGACATTGGGTCGGCAGACAGGAGTGCAAGGGAATCGCCGGACGTAAGAAACAATAAAAACAAAGTACGTTCAGCGACGACGATAAATGTGCTGCCTAAAACGGTCATTGGTCGTAAACCGCCGCTCACAATGCAGGATAGGGCCTCCTTGCTGCGAATTAAAGGTATGGAAATGTAACTTGAGCTTTAATGCCACGGCTTTTAATTCTGGAGATGCGCTAACATTCTGCTAAAGATTTAATTTAAAACCAACATTTTTAAATCTTTCAAAACGTTAACACTGAAACGGTGCTTCGTTGGAGATATGTATTATTTTGAAAGCGATTCTGCTTTTATGTAAACTATCAGCTATGCTACGCCGACCAGGTAGCACAGTGCTTCTCAAACAATACTCGATATTTGTTAATAAGTTAAACTTAGCTCATGCCGTGTATGTGGTTTTTAAACAGTATAATATATAACTGTATTATAGGAGCATTAGGAGGCAAAAGTCAGTTTAACAAGAGGGCCAAAGGCATTAGTTAGCACACATGAGTCCTGAAGGAAGTGAACTGTTTTGAACAGCTTTTGTGAAATATAATGTTACTTCTGGCATTGCTTTTTAGCCAGAACAGTTTTTAAAGAAACAAGAGATTCTGTTATAACAATATATTTTTTTTGTATCATGTTCCATGCTAATTGGGCAAAAAGTGTATATTTTAAATAGTGTATTTACATGGTTTCCATGAAGATACGTAAGGAACACTTTTCCGCCATTTTACGGCAATGTTTTTCAACGGACCGGAACTATGACTATTGCTAGCTATCATTATAACAAATGAAACGCAAGTTTCATCATTATTTGACCAAAAGTGAGACTTCTTGAGTATTAACAAGGTTTCAGTCACATAAGCCATATTAGGCAAACCGCCCCAACCCCTAGCGGCGATGTTTTTCAACGGACATTTGCAAACTCGGCCGAGATACCTTTATAATTAAATGTTATTACGATGTTTCATGAAAATCGAACACAAAATGTAACTTCTAGAGTGTTTACAAGCTTTGTCTTTTCTTTGGCCAAGTGATCATTTGGACAAATGTGTGACCTCTTATGTGTTAACAAGACCAATAGACAAAAGGAAATGTCAAAAGTTCACAATTTGAGCTAAAAGGCCAGTCCCCATGGGTTTTTCAACATATCGGAACTTTTTTCAATTTTTTCCCAGATATATTAAGAACAAATGTATTGAGCAAGTTTCTTGACGATTGGGCCAAACACGTGCCTTCTAGTGTGATTACAATCGTTCACTATAGCCTAATCAGGAATACTGCCCTCTTCCCCATCCGATTGGAGGCCATGTTTTTAACGGACCATAATAATTGTCAAACTCCTTCAAGATATCATCACAACAAACGTTCGAGCAACTTTCATGCAGATTTTACCAAAACGGGGACTAACAAGGTTTCACTATAGCCATGTATTATAATGACAACTACCCTTCCCCCTGGCGGCCATAATTATACTCGAACCAAAATCATTTTGGAACTTGATATCAATAGAACAACTGCTCTGACCAAATAAATGACTTCTGGAGTGTTAATAGTGTTAACTATAGCCATATACGGAAAACAGCCCGGCCCTTGGTGGCAATGTTTTTCAACAGACTGGAACCTTTTAAACTCGGGCAAGAAATCATAACATTATAGGGATAAAACACGTTTTCGAGGGAATGATCATCTGCGGGCGCTCGTAAAATCCGTTCCTGTCCGAGTGCGCAGCAGATGATCATGTGCGAGATAATGTGTATTTTCGCTACTATTAAACAAATCACACATACCAAAATAAATTAAAATAACATTGAGGCTTTACTTTCGTATAGGCAGTTTTCGATTTAAAATGTGTTTAAACAGTGGATTAATGCAAAGTCACCATCTTTTTCGAACAATAGATTGCAAAAATAGCCAGGTTATGGCCAATAACCTGGACGCGCTTCCCGGTCAGCCATTACTAAGGGAAGTAACTGCGCGTGGACCAGTTTATGGATATGAAAAACACATAACAGGGCTTGCACGGCACGTGAATCGCCTTGTTAATACACGATTTCTCCCGTTCAAGCCCTCCTTATGCCAAGTTTCTGCACCCCGCCAGAGGGCATAATTGATAAAGTTTATGCAATAATAAATGTTCTGTGCAAGTTTCATCGTGGTTGGACCAAGAATGTGACTTCAAGATTGTTAACAAAGTTTTACTACAGCTATATTAGGCAAGCTGTCAGCCCACCCGGCGGCCTCGTTTGTCAACGTACTAGAGCCATGTTTAAACTTAGCCGATATACAATATGTAAAAATGTTCTGACCAAGTTTAATCGAGATTCGATAAAAACTGTGACTTCTTGCGTTTTAAATAGATTTTTCTTAAATTTGACCAATTGACCTATATTTTGATCTAACATTATCCCGTTTCACATTCGGCCGAGGAATGACTCGTACAACTGTTCTGACCAAGTTCCTTTAAGATTTTAAAATAGATGTTGCTTTTAGCGTATTAACAAGGTAAATGATGACGACGGACGGCGAGCGAAGGACAAAAGCCCAAACACAATTGTGTACTTAGGTGAGCTAACAAAATATAATGTTAATAGTCTAAAACAATGACTCTGTCCCATTTAAACGATAATTTTTACATGTGCACGTTTTTTTGATAATTACTCACAAATGTCAATCATATGTGGCATTTTCTGAGAAAACTGGGCAAAATGCTTGTGCGTAAAGTGTCATCCCAGATTAGCCTGTGCAGTCCGCACAGGCTAATCCGGGACGACACTTTCCGCCTTAACTGGATTTTTGCTAATAAGAGACTTCATTTAAACGGAAAATTCCATAAAAGCGTAAATTGTCGTCCCTGATTAGCCTGTGCGGACTGCACAGGCTAATCTGGGATGACAATTTACGCACAAGCATTTTCCCAGTTTTCTCAGAACACGCCACATATATTCGCCTGCAATATAATCAAATCATCGCACTTGCATATCACAATTTAAGCGGTTAAACTATTTTAAGCAACATGGCAGCTGTGTTCTCAAAAGCGCACGTGGTAACGTTTGTGATTTCTGATGAATTTAAATAATTATTTATCAATAGCTGGGGAGTACACTTATTTCAACCCTGATATGTCTTTTTAGAACAATGGTTGTTCTGTAATAATTATACCTCAGTCACAAATGGAGACCGATCGCCGTCCGATCAGCGGACGACATATTTTTCGGCTCATCGGGCTGGCGCCCGGTCGATGATCGCACGGACACCGGGTCATTTTGTAGCATCCGGATTAATTTTAAGCCTCACTTAAAATTTTACCCGACCTCGGACCCGGGAAGGAATCGAGTGGAGATAGAGACAAGATCGGACGATCAACGCACGGTTATCGCCCGGCGATCGCCCGACATGGGATTCATTGTTCGTGTTTCGGCAAAAATCAAGGTATTTCTCAGGGACATATGCATCGGCCGGCGACCGTCTGATTGCCGGAGCGCCTCCGCACGATGACTGACGGACGCCGGACGGGCCTTGTCATGCGACCGAAGGATTTCGGTAAATGCACGTGGACGGATCACGATCGCCGGGCGATAACCGTGCGTTCATCGTCCGATCTTTTTTACGATCCCAACTCGATTCCTTCCCGGGCCCGACGTCGGGAACAATTTTAAGTGAAACTTAAAATTAATCCGGACGCCGCCCGAAGCTATAAAATGACTCGTTGTCCTTGCGCTCATCGGCCGGGCGCCAGCCCGATGAGCGAAAAAATGCGTCGTCCGCTGATCGGAGAGTGATCGGTCTCTATTTGTGACTGAGGTATCACTCTTCGGACGGCGGACGGCTCCGACGTGTCCAGTCTTCCCGATTCCTGAAGATCGGACACATCGGCCGGCGACCGGATTTTTTGTGACTGAGGCATAAGTCGTGTGACCAGTTCTTTTTTTCAGCCGCCGTTGAGAACATAGAGGCGCAGCTTCAAAACATAGATCTTGACAATCGTCTGCCCAAAACGGAACCGCCAGCCAGTCTAGATACGCGTCCTGCCGCGACTCCTGCCCCAGTGGAGTCCACACACAGTCCAGTTAAGCCGCCAAATTACCCAGAGTCATACAAAGGATATTCACCTATATACCCGGTAAACATAACATCTTATTAATTTGTTGAATTCATATTTGAATTGTTATTGGGCTAAGCACAGCGATACTAGCCTGAGACCGGAAGCTTATACGACCGTCTGAAGCCAATTACAGAGGCCAATTAAATTAAACTAATTAATGAGAATTGTTTGAATTGACTGTTTCATTAATATCATGCAGCATAGGTCAATGTAAATGGCATCTCACAATTATTTAAAATATATAAAAAAATACATATTTTAGCGCTTTTTTATTATCTTGCGCTTAAACAATTTTGCAAGCTGATGTTTATCAGTGTCCATTCTAGGACGAGGGATGGGGGATTCACCCCCTTCATTGAAGATCACCCCCATATTTAGTTTAAACCTATTTATTTAAGCTCAATTGCATCGAAAGCCTAAGGCTTATTTGAAACACTCTCGAGTCCGTTTCCTAGGACTAGAACCAGTACTTGGTGTCTTTGGGGGAGATCGAAAGAACGCTCCCACTCTGGGGATCGAACCCATGACCTTCCGATCGCTAGGCGGACGCCATATCCACTACGCCACGGCGATCTTTTTGCATGGGAGAGAGAATATCAGTAAAGGTCCCCCATATTTTTGGATTCCTAGAATAGACACTGGTATATCCACATGAATTTCTTTGTAAGTGGACAACATACTTTCAGTAAAAACATAAACATACTCTAAATTGAAAATAATTGAAGCAAATGGTCATTCTGTGTTTTCTGGGTCTTGTCGTTAGGATACCACAAAGCCTTTTCGGCAATCGGAGACTGTCGAAAAAATATTAAACTTCGTTGCATTAAAGTGAAACGTTTAATGAAAGCTACGTAACGATTTTCAAAATGTCGCTCGAAAAAAATGTTTACCCGTATAAGCCGAGCTGATCATGATCTGTGACCAAAGCTCGTATTTTTCGAGCTTATCTTGCCATTTAAATGGTCGAATCACGTATCGCGTGTATTTAGAAAGAGAGATAGGTATGTTTAGCGTTTCAACACATTATAACGCACATTAAAAAAGCACGCGTCTGGAATCTCTTAAAAACCTCACCATAGTACCTAAATGTAAATTTGTCTAGCAGAATGTAAATATAAATTCATATGCATATTATGGCGTATGTGTATTTAGAACATACATTATTACTTTTTACCGCTTCAATGCCCACCGGTCTGACTCGAAATCATGTAGTTTGTTAATGTAATTATTATATTGTTAGACCTCCAATCGCAATTGTTCGTGCGTTAAGTCTAATAATAAACGCAATTAAAAGGAAACTACAGTGGCTCAAACTTCTGGTTAAATTAAATAAGTTATTTATATTTTCATTGGATCTAGTGATAGATCGAATGTATACATGACCCGTTCGTAAAACAGGCAGAATTTTATCAGTTGGTATCGATTTGTGTTTAATGTTGCTAAAAGTACCAAGTAAGAACAATAGGGAAATGTAAAACAGCAAACCTACCTCTTCCTTACAGACGCCGACGCCAGCGGACCCTACCCCTCAAGACACAACGCCTCATCCTGCGGTGGGCGTCGATCACTCCGTTGATCCCTCTGTCAATCACTCCATCGCTCAGTCCGTCGCTCCCTCCATTGCTCACCTTGTCGCTACCTCTGCCGATCACTCCGCCGAAGAGAGTCCTGCCGCCACACGGAGACATGCCAAGCGCGCAATGAGCTCTATGCGTCGTCATGAGATGGATCAGGATTCGATAAAAAACCTTATTGATGCGAATAGGAGACGACACATCAGGTAAATGTTTGTTTAGAACACAATCTCCAAACAGATTTTTCGGCTGTTGCTCTGACCATATGTATTAAACGTATAATGGAATTTGTTTTCGAAAAATGCTAACAGAAAAATAACGTTTTTTGAATTCCTCTGATCTGAATGCTATATACATCGGGATACATGTATGCAAGATAATAGTATGTGACTGGAACTGTTTTAAGAAAACTCTATACCGATAATTTCTTAACCCGTATTTGTATATAACCTGAACAGTGCATTTCCATCAAAGTTATAACAATTATTGAAATAACAATAATTTTTGCAAAAAAGTGACCGATTTCTTTAGGCATCGGTTGTTACGTCATTGCGTCTGAATAATTAGCGCTCAGTGCGATATACAATACGTTTTGTTAAAAAAAATAGTGCGTGGCATAACCGTTATTCCAATCTTGTAGGGACCTTCAAACAAATTTGAAAGTCACTGGCCGACAGAAGAAATCAAATGTAAAACTAACGATAGGCGACACCAAGAAGTCTAAAATAAAAGGGGGCATCGCCAAAGACGAAATAACAGAGATTAAAAAAGCGACACTCTTTCTGAAGAAAGCTATTGACAAAGACGTTCGAATGTTGTCAAACCGCGTGGAAGAGGAGAGCTTAGATCAGAGAGCGGACATTAAAGGTAACGGAGAGCGATTGTCCGAACTGCAGAAGACACTGTCTGGCAAAATAAATGATATTCGCTACAACGTCACAATGTTGGTGACCTCTCAGAAGAAATTGGCACAAACGGTTAGTGTTCTACTGACGAACAGTATGGAAATCTTAAATGTTATGGTGGCCATGTTGAGAAAACAGAAGTCCAAAACGAATGTACCTTCTTGCGATCGCCGCCACCCTTCTGGGGAAAATCCAGGAAAGTTAAAATGCAAACCTAGAAAGCTTGCCCATTCTAATTTAAACAAGTCGCTTAAAAAAGCATCAGCGAACAACCAAGAGGGTAAAGGGACGAATGTGATCAAAAAGGAAAATAAGTCTTCCGGCCACGATTCTGGCAAAAAGCTAGGTTTACATAGGTTCAAAGCACACAAAACTGAAAAGCCAAATGAAATCCATAAGGCCAAAGCGGCAAATAAGTCACCCGGCCATGATCATGGCAAAAATCAAGGTTTAAGCAAAGCACACAAAACTAAACAGCCAAATGAAATCCATAAGGNGGCCATGTTGAGAAAACAGAAGTCCAAAACGAATGTACCTTCTTCCGATCGCCGCCACCCTTCTGGGGAAAATCCAGGAAAGTTAAAATCCAAACCTAGAAAGCTTGCCCATTCAAAGCACACAGGACTGAAACTGAAGGGCCAAATGAAATCCAGAAAGTCACCCGGTCACGATCATGGCAAAAATCAAGGTTTAGGCAAAGCACACAAAACTAAAAAGCCAAATGAAATCCATAAGGCCAAAGCGAAAAATAAGTCACCCGGCCACGATTCTGGCAAAAATCAAGGTTTAGACAAAGCACCCAAAACTAAAAAGCCAAATGAAATCCATAAGGCCAAAGCGGAAACTAAGTCACCCAGCCACGATCATGGCAAAAAAAAAGGTTCAGACAAAGTACACCCAACTAAAACGCCAAATCAAATTTTAAGGGCCAAAGCGGAAAATCACTTATTTAACGCTATAGACCTATTACACAAAACCAAACCGAAAAAGATATAAACTAAACAAATTTTATAAATTGATAAAGTACGAAATAAACGGAGTGATTTTCGCTTAGTTAAAAAATCATTTGTAAAATCTTCGTCCAATGTAATAACGAACATTACTTCAAGTTTATCAGATAATTCTTTTTCTTTTATGAACATAATTATTGGTTGTATAATATTAACATTGATTGTAGCTTGTTTGCCGTTGATGTAGATGACACTGCACTTTGTATTGCGAACGTTTCAAGTCAATTTTCTAGCATAGCTTGTTATTGGAATATTGTACTCACCCTATATAATCAATAACACAAATTAACAACAAGAAATAGTAATACAAATTATGTTCTTCGTTATCGTTACCAATTTATTGTTAATGTTATGCTTTCTATTGGGCAATGGGATTATAACGTCGCTCTTTCAAAGGGTCTTTACTTGTTCACTTAAACAATGTTTTACTGGTTTAACTGTATTTAACACAAGAAGAAACGAATTCAATAACAAGAAACTGAGTATGTTTTGGTAGAATATCGACTTATGACTTACTCGTGATCATTGGAAATAAATAATATGTCTTAAGCTTTAATGTGGTTTAAATGGAAATATGAATAATTTAAAATTCACTGTTTTGAACATACAAAGTATAAGTTAAAACTATTGATTTGTTGAATGTTTTTATGCCCCCTTTCGAAGAAAAGGGGGTATATAGTTTTCGCACTGTCCGTCAGGCGGTCAGGCTGTCGGTCTGTCACACTTTTCGTGTCCGCTCTCTAATTCAAATAGTTTTCATTCGATCTTTACCAAACTTGGTCAGAAGTTGTATCCAGACAATATCTAGGTCAAGTTCGAATATGGGTCATGCCGGGTCAAAAACTAGGTCATGGGGTCACTTAGTCCTTCTGTCACACTTTGCATTTAGGTTTCAAATTATGTTCATAACTTCTATGTTGCTTCAGATGTAACCTTCATATTTGGTATGCATGTGCATATGGACAAGGCCTTTCCATACGCACAAAATGTTTTACCCCTTTCACCTTGAATTCGAACTTAGGGTCCGCGTTAAGGTTTCGAAATCTGCGTTTAGGTTTCGAATAATGCTCATAACTTCTATGTCGCTTCAAATGTAACCTTCATATTTGGCATGCATGTGTATCTCATGGAGCTCCACATTTTGAGTGGTGAAAGATCAAGGTCATCCTTCAAGGTCAAAGGTCAAAAAAAAATCAAAGCGGCGCATTAGGGGGCATTGTGTTTCTGACAAACACATCTCTTGTTTCTCCTGGTTTCCAAAGTAATGCTTAAATATAGTAAACTAAGCCGGACTCATCATTTGTAGAGTGGCGTCACGGCCTGAAATTGATCTTGTTAAACCATTTTAAAATATTAAAAAACGATGAAAATATATAAAATAAAGAATGTGTGGGTTTTAGAAGATATTTGATTAAAAACTAGCTATCATAGAATGTAAATATATCTCTGATCACGCGTTAATAAATAGAGGATAATTGTTTGTTTCGGTAGATTATCTATTTTAATTCACAAGTGTTCAGATAAATTATTATTTTAACGGGTGCAAAACCATGAAAAAAAACTTGTTTAATTTGTTTTTCTTGGTTTTATTATCCAAAACTATAAAAAAAAATAGAATAGTTTTGCTTGTACTTTTCATTTAATGACATTTTCAGAAATAAGACAATCTGTTAACAATTCTCTTATAATAACCATATATGGCTCATGATAAAAGAGTTGTTATGCCCCCTTTTTTTAAAAAAGGGGGGCATATTGTTTTTGGCCTGTGTGTCATTATGTCTGTTCGTCATTCTGTCTGTCTTAAAACTTTAACCTTGCTCATAACTTTTGCAATATTTAAGATAGCAACTTCATATTTGGCATGCATGTGTATCTCATGGAGCTGCACATTTTGAGTGGTGAAAGGTAAAGTTCATCCTTCAAGGTCAAAGGTAAACAAATAGGGGCCATTTTGTTTCTGACAAACACATCTCTTGTGTTTACTACATTACAGTCGTGTTTTTTTATCAACCATCACTAGAAAAATATAAGAGGGGTTTATACTGGAGTCATGTTTTCCGTCTGACTTTCCGGTTGCTTGCCCAGAACTAGGAGGTATCAACATGAATCTTCATATGCAAGTACATTTCATTGAAAGGAGTTGCACTGTACACGGGTCATAACAATAGATACGACAATTGCATTGTAATTGATCTGTATAGTAATTAGCTAATAGCATACGGCAGAGCTGGGCCGGATGTCTATAATCGGCCCGCTGCCGACATAACGGTTCGATGGTCATTATGCGGCTAGGGCCGATTATCGACGTCCGGCCCAGCTCTGTAGTGTGTTATCGTTTTGAATAGATATCATCCTATTTTGTTTGTTCACTAAACCTTATTACCAAACAAGCTTTACGTACTGTAAGTTTAATTCAATTGATTGTGCAATTTGTGACGTATCTCGTGTAACGCAATGTCTATAACGAAACACATCAGTTTAAGCTAGACTCTCGGATTTTAGGTGTATTTTTATTAAACAGTAAAATACTTTTAAGCATTTAACGAATCCAAAACGTTTCTCGGATTGTGTGTTGGTCATAAACAATCGCAAGCTTCTATAAGAATATACTAAATCTCTCCGACAAGTTATTCGATTTCGTAAATCGTCTTTTGGTCAGAGTGGTAAGCATTCGATACAAACGTTTCCAAAAATAGTGTGGTTGAAAATAAAAATAAGATAAAGGGATGGAAGAACAGAAAATGGAATAGCACATCGTTGTAATTTTATTAGTATAAGCATTGAATTTAAATTGACATCGAGGTAAACGTTTCTTTTACTGAAGTTTGTTGTTTGATGAGTCCTTTTAAAGCTCAAATGTGTCGTGTTCTGAGAAAACTGGGCATAATGCTTGTGGGTAAATTGTCATCCCAGATTAACCTGTGCAGTCCGCACAGGCTAATCAGGGACGACACTTTCCGCCTAAACTGGATTTACGCTAAGAAGAGAAATCATTTAAACGAAAAATTCCATTAAAGCGGAAATTGTCGTCCCCGATTAGCCTATGCGGACTGCACAGACGTATCTGGGATGACAATTAACGCACAAGCATTATGCCCAGTTTTCTCAGAAAACGACACAAATAGTGTCATTTATCTGTTATAGACAGTTTCAGGTTCAATCGATATTTGTATCATCTCAAGCGTGTGCTACGTTAAGTTATCATTATTTTATTATATATTTTATTTCGTTGAATAATTGATAACCGTTGACTTACCCTGAATGAGGACGCCATCTTGTTCAGTTGTAGCCGCGCGATCTTATTATTTTCAGATATGTCGGTACGAAACTGTCGGTATCGGTACGAAACTGCCCTTTTTGAAGCAAAGGTGAGAGCTTAATGCCCACAGGAATTATGTCAAGACAGATTCGGGAATCTAACCAAAAGATTCTCGGATTTGCAGTCCAGTGATCTTCAAACGGAGCTAGCCGACCCGTACCTTGAGAGCGTTCACGGCGCATTTCTGTGACAGATTTATCTGCTTAAAAAAACACTGGACTGAATATTATTACAGTCCCAATAAAACTGAAGTAAACCTTTAGTTAGTTCTTTAATTTAATTTACTAATTAAACATTTATAATAATTAAGAATGTGAAAAGTATCATATTCGTAGCAAAAAGTAAATCTTGTTCGAAATTTTCTTCACGGAAGTTGGCTGTCTCAACAGTTCTATGCCACCATACACTTGATATTCAATTTGGTCACATTTCAGAATTAGTGCATATTATGAGCTTTATCGTTTCTTTTTTAAATAAATACATAGTAAAGGCATTTTATTGAAATGCCCCGCTTAGTATAGCCTGATAAATTATAAAAGTATATGTAAATATGTAAGAATGTATATTGTTAACTGTTAATAGCCATTCCAAAAATGGAGAGTGTGGAAGACGGCATAGTAGGTTATGGTGTAATGGAGTATCGAACCTTTGACTCCTCGAATGTGTCAGACAATCCAAATTATGAACTATGTTTAGCGCCCCAAACTTCTGTTTTGAAACCTGCCAACAAACAAACGCGTACTATCAATACTGCTAGGCAACCGTTTCAAATTAAAAAGCAGTGATTTAACGTGTTTTCCATTCAAAATAACAAAAGCACCTTCAAGTACTAATATGCACCTCGTATAGCAAAATATGTAGCTTTTTCAGGCATTCATTCATTCATGTGGACAGGAACCTTACTAAAATGATCTAGAGCTGTCCAAATAAACCTCACCTTTAAAATTACAAACGGTGGCATAATTATGCGAAAAGTGTGAACACATATATTAAGTTAAACTTCAATATCTATAGTAGATGTATAGATATGAGTAGTTGCATGCAAACGCTTACATGGAAAATCTAAGTTCGAAAAGGGTCGTAATTCTGCTAAAGTGCATGTAAGAATTATGGAATTTGATCAGTGACCTCATGCAAGTACCCTAAAAAAATGACATGTGGGTGGTATAGTTCAGAAATAATTTTACGGCTTAGTGTACCGATAATGTGTGGCGGTAATAATCAGCGGTTCAAAGTTCCGATGAGTTGAAATAAAACTACAAAGGCGACAGCCTGAGTGGATTGATCACAAGCATTGGACCGAAAAAACCGTCGGCCATTACCGCAATACCAAACGTTTAACCGCGTAGTAGTTTAATCACGCAGGCCATACGGATACTTTGATAACGGATGGCACTTAAACAACAGAGAACAACAAAAGTCACGCGCGAGAGTTGAGTTTTTCAGCTGTTTTTGCATTCATGTTTTGTTCATTGGGTTTTCAGACACGGAATATTGTTTGGCCGCTCAATGTGATAGTACTTAGTATAGCGAAGAAATAAATTCGCGGAAGAACGGTATATTATATTTAAAAAAAAAAAAAAAATCATCGAAAATCAGCATGGACTGGATGTTCATTACATGTCAACCAAATAAAAAGACTAAATAATAAATAAAGAACGTGTTTACCTTTCGAAATAAAAGATCAATAGGTCTATTAATCTTTCACCATGTTAAATTTGTAGTTTAATGACGTATTTGAATAAATTCAAATGTTTAAAGAGTCGGATGCCACATTTTCATGAACACTTCTTTAGCTGATCATCTCAATGACAATGGCACTTATGCTCCCGATTTCCCGAGACTTTTTAATAGATATTACACACATTTTTAGTGAACAAGAAATGCCAAATTTTCGGTTGATTAGGGTTTAAAGTACGTAACCGATAATAAGCAATTTCTGTACTGACGTAAATAAAAACGAATCACTGAACATTTGATTCATTTTTTTTATTCCTTTATAATATGATTATGATTTAGTGTTTCATGGCATATTCAATTAAAACACGACATATTGGGGATTAAAATCTTACCATTTTAATTAGCGTGAAGATTCAATGTATTTTTCTTATATCAATTGTACCGTTGAAGCTTATATACATTCCTACGGAATACCGTAAGGCCATCGTAGTTACACATTCAAATCCAGAGGGCGAGAACGCGAGAGTACGATGACGAGAATGCGACAATACGATGACGACAGTGCGACAATACGATGGCGAGAATGCGATAACACAGTGGCAAAAACGCGATAATACGAGGACGACAGTGCGACAATACGATGGCGACAGTACGATAGTACGATGGCGACAATGCGATAGTCATATCTTACTGTCGCCATAGTATCATCGCATTCTCGCTGTTGCGTTCTCCCACTCTCGCCATCGTGTTGTCGCACTGTCGTCATCGTATTGTCGCATGCTCGTCATCGTACTCTCGCGTTCTCGCATTCTCGCCATCGCGTTCTCGCTTTCTCGCCAACGTAGTGTCGCACTGTGGTCATCGTATTGTTGCATTCTCGTCATCGTACTCTCGCGTTCTCGCCCTGTCGCCATCGTACTATCGTATTGTCGCCATCGTANTTTTTTCACAGTTTATATACATTGTTAAAGAGTTTAACTAAAGAATGTCGTTGGGATAATGACGTCATTTCGTCAAAATAATGACGTCATTTCACAGTAAACAGTGAAAATTATCGATAATTTTCACTGATAATTTTCATTGTTTGAAACAGTGAAATTATCAGTTTTAATTCACTGATATTTCTCTATAAACCAGCGGAAAGCATTAAATAAAAAAGATGCAAAACTGTTATTACAATTGTGTTTTTACTTCGCTGCATAATGCCACAATTATATATAAAAAAAGTCTAAAGTTCGCTAGATTTCGCTTTTTAAAGCAGGCGCATTTTACTGTACAGTCTTTTAATTCTCGAGCCAGCTCTACTTTCACAACATAAGACGCCACCAATAGTTTGTTGCAGAATAGCCCACACTTAATTTTATTTTATTTTTTTAACTCAAACTTGTTTATAAATATGACTATTTCTAATAGGTTTTAATTAACCTGTAAAATGCATCAATTTTATTAATTAACATGACGTCAAAAAAACGCGAAAACGTAGGCTGAAACGTGACGTCATATATCAAGACATAATTATATAGGCAAAAATGACAACACACATTATTTATTTTGTATGTTATGTCATAATTGGTACGCTGTGCGAATCAATAGGGCGGAATACTAACATTGGTAGCTCTAAAGACGATTTTGGGTCAAATGATTTCGTCACCGATGGGTGAGTAACTAAATATAGTATTGCAGTGTTTGTATTATGTTATGCATTGTATAGCGCTCATCAGTGTACGATGATTTCAATCGTGTATGCCTTACATGAAATATTATTAAATTTATGTTTACAACTAAAACTACTTCTAAAACTAATAATTAATATTGCTACTGCTACCATTATCACTTATACTCTTAATATTTTTATTAAAATATGCGTTATAAGCATAAATGTTATTTGTATTAGCATTATTTATATTCGGGTTATTCGTTTTCAAACATAGATTACAGTATAAATATAAATAAGCATTTATAATATAATAGTAAACCAAGTCAAAATTGTTATTGCCTTTCAACCAAATTACGTTATGCCCTTAAACCTTTAATACGTTATGTTCATGTCGATCAAAACCATTCAGACTTTTGTTCAGCAGCACTGCGCATGTGCGGGATACAACCGCTGGGAGAAGACCACTCAATGCTGTCGATATCGAGTATGGGAACCACTTTGACGATGCCGGGTCATCGGACACAGGGATCGGGCAACGCAGCCTGGGTAACGAAGGCTCCTGGCAAGATAATCAGGTAGCAGGCACAGGCATATGTGTGTTTCGAAGTATATCAGCTCCTTCCGCATATAAGGCTGCATTATGCGAGAACGCGGAATGTGTGTCTGAACTCCTACTTTTGAACTCACTTTTACCAAACTCACGAAATTTTGAACGAACTTAAATTATTGCTGCTTTTTCCAGCAATTTCGTTTTAACTGAATGATATTAAATTTGTCTTGTGCTGTGGAGGCAGTTGGAGTACCCGGAGGATACTCCGCCTATGGTGACCAACCAAGCTCACAGGCGCCGGGAGCGGGCATTGCAAGTAGCAGGCTATGCTTACATGATATACTATAGGCGGATCCGTGGTCTAGTCATAACTCAGGAGTCGTTGGTTCGATCCCCCGCTCAGCTCCCAAGCTGCTAACTCTTCTTTTGTCTGAGACGTTACACCGAGAAAAGGTTTAGGCGGTGCTTTACATCGTTCACTAAAAGACCCATGGTTGTCTTTGGAAATGGAAGTCTCTTGTATCTAGCTAGCACTTTCCATGATCACCAAACTTACACGTATTCTGGGGGTGGTGGTCATATGGGAAATATCCGGTGCATTCAAGAAAAATCTACTACAAACAAGTCATTTTTGCAAGGTATGCAAATGGTTCTACGTGCAGTTAATATTTAGTTTTCAGCTGAGTTTTCAGATATTTATTATTAATATATACCCGTTCTAACCACATATTTACTATGTAGTAAAACAAACTATAATTATAGATCTACATTATATTCAATCTGTGTTGGATATGCAATCAGTTTCATATAATTAACCTAAATTTTAGTTTTAACATATTTATTTTAGCTCGATTGCATCGAAATCCTTCGGCTTATTTAAACGCTCTCGAGTCCGTTTCCTGGGACTAGAACCAGAACTTGGTGTCTTTGGGTGAAGATCGAAGAAACCCGTGACCTCCCGACCTCCCGATCGCTAGGCGGACACCATATCCACTACACCAATGCGATCTTACTTAAATTTTCTTCCCTTTCAACTTCTTTTTTACCTCTTCTTTTTCTTCTTTTTCATTTTATTTTATTCTTCCGGTCAGTTGTTAATGTATTTTTGCTTTAATTCTACGTTTGATATTTTCTTTAATTTATATTCGTATAATATTAATAGTAACTAATAAAGTTTTGAATTCCTACTGTCTCGTACGCTGGCATATGAAAAGTGCGTAATTTTGTTTTTCGGATACAGAGAATTAACAACGATGGAGCCGAAGATGTGCGCTCTCTGGACTCTAAGCGCTCACGTCAGGCCTCTTCCGATAACATGCGCTCTATGGACTCTAAGCGTTTACGTCAGGCCTCACCCGATAACATGCGCTCTATGGACTCTAAGCGCCTACGTAAGGCCTCACCCAATGGCATGCGCTCTATGGACTCTAAGCGCTTACGTCAGACCTCACCCGATTACATGCGCTCTATGGACTCTACGCGCTTACGTCAGGCCTCATCCGATTACATGCGCTCTATAGACAATAAGCGCTTTCGCCAGGCCTCACCCGATTACATGCGCTCTATGGACTCTAAGCGCTTTAGCCAGGCCTCACCCAATGGCATGCGCTCTTTAGACACAAAGCGCATACGCCAGGCCTCCAACGGAGCCGCAGAAACGACGAATATGGATAATAAAGCTGTTTTTAACATGAGAGGTAGGTTTAAATGTAGTTTCGAAGTTAGCGATACCTTATATTCAATTATTTAAATTTATAAGAGTTACCCATTGATTTGTTCGATAGTATTTAACCCAATAATAATAGGTTGCCTTCAATTCTTCCTTCTGAAGGTAAGCTATTGTGATCAGCCTTTGTTCAACGTCCGTTGTCTATCGCTTTGTGGCTTCCGGTGTGTGATGTGCGTCGTCAATCTTTACCACGTTAACACTCTGAAAGCAATATTTTTCTCCAATATCGATACATTTTGGTCAGAATGTTTATCTTGTCACTATCTAGGCCGATTTCGAATCTGGAACATGTGCGTCCAAAAACAAGGTAACCAGGTCAACTCTTCCAAAAAAAAAACACCTAACCGCTCAAGAGGCCGTATTTATTACTCAATCTTGATTGACTCACTTACCTTGACTCAAATGTTATGCATGATAATTCGGTTTACTTGTGTGTATCATTTGTGCGTTATTGGCTCAATTTTGATGAAACATGGTCCCCATGTTAATCCGTATAAAATATAGGCTGTGTACGAATCTGAGTCACGTGCGTTTAAAACACTAGGTCACTTTGTAATGTCTAAGAAAACCCTATTACCAATCTAGAGGCCACATGTTTGACTTAATCTGTATTGACGCAGTTACCCCCCTTTGACTGCAACGTTATCCAAGATAGCTCAGTTTACTTGCGTCTATCATTCGTCTGTTATTGTTATCCAAGCTTTGGTTGTTTTATGCCCCATTTTGAAAAAGGTGGCATATAGCAGTCGCACTGTCCGTCTGTATCTTTGTACGTCTGTGTGATATCCCCGATCACAGCAAATAATTTGCCACATAATGATGGATTTTGCAATAACTTTACAAACATGTCCAATAGTATAAAAAGGCGTGTCGCGTGCAGCACTCGTCTCCCTATCTCGAAGGTCAAGATCACACTTAGTGGTTAAAGGTCAACTTTGGCCATAAAACAGATTGAAAATTACTGTCTCAGCCATAACTTTGCCATATATTGATGGATTTTGGAAAGGTAAACAATCCTAACACTCATACGACGATGTGTCTCCATACAAAAAAAGTTAATGTCACACGCAGATGTTAACAGTCTAATAAGACACCTTGGAAATTCATTTCTGTGCCATATATTTGCAAAATACTGATTTTAAATTAACTATGCACACAAGCAATCCATCATAAATAAACAATTCGCGTGTCCAACGTGTCTTCCTATCTCAAAGGTTAGTTGCAATAATCCAACTCCCAGCTATTAACCCTCATGGTCGATGGGAGCTGTAAGTATGTATTCATAAACGCTCAAAGCATTCAATAATAACTTACTAAAATTTCAGGTCACACTCGAGAGTTCAGAGATTAAATCGTGCGTTTAAAACGTCTCATGTCTTGATGCTCTCTTTAACTTGATCATCCATGTACGGGTTTCAAACATAACAATGCACACATATGTTAATTGACTAGTATATGAGACGGTCTTGCAGACAAAAGAACCATATTGCGCCCTCTGCATGTGTGGGCAATAATCATTTCAAGTAAATGATCTAGTTTTAAAGAACGGGAAGTTTCATCCTTTGAACAAGCATAATAGCGCTGATGGCAATGCACCATCGCCTGCTGTCATGTTTGCATATACCTCCTATAGCCTCGTTAGTTCTATCAC
Source organism: Dreissena rostriformis (assembly GCA_007657795.1). NCBI lineage: Eukaryota > Metazoa > Mollusca > Bivalvia > Myida > Dreissenidae > Dreissena > Dreissena rostriformis. The sequence continues at coordinate 252,572 of VMBQ01000464.1, read as the reverse complement.
CACGGCCTTGGGGACCTTTCATTCATATTATGATAACATGTATATTGTAAATGGAATCACAGGCTTGTACGACCTACGCAGCAGTTATATATATTCATTAGTTCATAACTAATATAGTGAGAGCTTAGAGTTCACTCATATGTTTACACCAAAGAAAATTAAGTTTTCCTTTATATGACACTGTTAAGTTTGTAAATGTGGAAACGTTTTGTATTTTGAGCCAATCTCAGAAAAATGGAGCGCCTGCTAGAGTCGCTAAACCTGACAGCGGACAAACCGAAACCCACACTCCAAGATACACAAGAAACCGTCATGTTTTCTCATTCTACAGTGGCACCGTCTGCCACAGATGTCCCGCCTACAATAGTTGTCCCGCATACGACATTTGTCCCGCCTACAACAGTTGTCCCGCTTACAACAGTTGCCCCGCTCACAACAGTTGTCCCGCCTACAACAGTTGTCCCGCTTACAACAGTTGTCCCGCCTACAACAGTTGTCCCGTCTACAGCCGTAGCCTTGTCTAAAACAGTAAGTAAACCGACATTGGCGCACACGCCGTGGAAGAAACTCGATTACTGATTCCTTTAAAGTTGTATTATTATACAGGCTTTCCAGCGTTCCTAGTATTTCCTAGTTTTCCTAGTTTTTCCTAGTTTTTTTAAATGTGCTCCTAGTTTTTCCTAGTTTTGTCTAAAACCTCCTAGTATTCCTAGTTTTTCATAAATTTGGCACTTTTTTGGATAAGGTAAAACTGTCTTTTAATGTGTTTTAGAGATTTTGTTTCAAAATAAGACCTTCAGGGTGTTGAGCTGACAGTATTTGGTATTCTTTGTGTGGTCTGGTGTCACTGGTGCATAGTCTAGCCTTCACAGGTGATACCTGAAGGTAAACTGTGAACATAATCTTAATACTTACACATGTTAAGTTACATTTGTCAATTGTGTTTTACTTTACTGGAAGGCTAAACATTTACAATGTATGTTACTTGAGAAAGATTGCAATTTCTATACCCCAATGATGCTAAAAATCTGCTTGAACTAAAAGACATGCAGATTGGTGCAGACACTGAGAACACGTTATCTGTTCTTGATTCTTAGAAACAGAAGACTCATTTATATGATATGAGAAAGTTTTAATAAGCAGTTNAACAGTTGCCCCGCTCACAACAGTTGTCCCGCCTACAACAGTTGTCCCGCTTACAACAGTTGTCCCGCCTACAACAGTTGTCCCGTCTACAGCCGTAGCCTTGTCTAAAACAGTAAGTAAACCGACATTGGCGCACACGCCGTGGAAGAAACTCGATTACTGATTCCTTTAAAGTTGTATTATTATAGTAAGTAACCTAAGTTTGGTCATTCGCCAATTAGTCTAGTCTATGTGCAAACTTCAACTAAAGTCAAATGCTTGCAATCTCCAAGGCATTTTTAGATAATCCGTCTCTCACAAATCCCTTGTTTCGCATTCTGTAAATTAATTTAAAGGAACGTGTTTACAGGTTCCGACCTTTTTTAAGTATGTCGGCAAATATCTTAAATTGCTAGATTTTAACCACGGAACTGTATCGCTTTATTATATTTACAAGAATAGCATTCATGATATTAAACAAAAAAATATCGTCCCCAGTGTCCTTGAATTAAAAGGCTGTTGCCTGAACCACTCGGCCAATCGGACTGTTTTACTGTGATCAAATATGTTATCCTTCATATAATTGATCCACGCGTTGTTATACAACTAAATGAAAACAACAAAATATATCCAAATTATTGAATCGTGTCGCGTTAATAATAAACGTACATTCATAATATGTTCATGTCGTTCCAATTAGTTAGCACATTATCTCCATTTTAAAGCTATGAATGATTCACGAATTTCGTGCCTCATAACGCGTGTAAACCGTTCACACTCAAACACCATTACAAAATAGTCATCACACTTTTTCCAGACCCCTACACCGGCGCCGTGGTTCGCTGTTTCCGCTAGCGCCCCTACAACAGTTGTCCCGCGTACAACAGTTGCCCCGCTCACAACAGTTGCCCCAGCAGGTCCTCCTAAGCGCTCATTGAGCAACATGCGTGAGTGGGACACAGATGAGGACTTGGAAGACGATCTGGATGACGAGGATAGCCGGCGGAAAACTAGGTATGTGAGTGTGAAGGAATGTATTTCTGACGTATACTTCCACGTGACTTCTTGTTACCTACTTGTTACTTCCTTGTAACTTCCCGGACACTGTCCTGATACTTCCCTATTTCTTCTCTGATGCCTCACTGATACCAACACTTACAATTCCTTGACCCATCCCTGAAGTATTCGTGGCATTTCACAGATTGCCCCTTATACATTCCAGATACTTTCATGTATCGTCATTGGAACTTCCCTGATACATACCCTGAGAATTCCCTGGTACTCACTAATTCCCAGTTTCGTGCCATACACTTCGGTTATATATCCGTGACACTTATGCTAATATTTTATAACACTAATACCTGATTATACCATTCCACGTTCCCAATACTTCCCTGATACTTCCCAATTACTTCCCAGAAACCTCCGTTATATTATTATGATGCATCCCTGATATTTTGGTGGAACTTCGCCTTACACTTCCCATATACTCACCTTGATAACTTCCTAAGACAACCCTTATACTTCCATAATATATTCCAGATACTTTACTCATACATCGTGATAATATCCTGAATTTTTCCTTTTACTAAAGTGAAACTTAATGATAAAAATGATACCACCGAGTAATTTTCTTCAACTCCCAAAAAAACCGTTAATACGAACACTCAAGAGACTTGATAAAGTGGTATTAATGGCGGAGTGGTCTTTTATCAAGGTTTGTCATACCTGCACATATATGTGCACGTACATCTTGATAATTGTATAGGTTATGCATGTCGAAGCATCAAGACAATCACGTTATAAAAATTTTACTATCATAAGTCTATGCTCTTATTAAGTGTGTCTTTAAATGCACACTAACAAATGTAAAACATAAGCATGATAACGTAATAAGTATCATCACTACATGTTTCATCATCATATGCATCATATTTATCCCCCGCCAGAGGCGGAGGGATATTGTTTTGGCGTTGTCCGTCCGTCCGGCCGTCCGACCGTCCGTCCGTCCGTCCGTCCGTCCGGCACTTTTGTGTCCGGAGCAATATCTTGGAAGTGCTTTGGCGGATTTCATTGAAACTTGGTATGAGTATATATATGGATAAGAGGATGATGCACCCCAAATGGCATTGTACACCATCTGTTAATAACGGAGTAATGGCCCTTTGTTTTGTAGTATGCTCATCCGTCCGATTTGCACCCATCCTTAAACAAAAGATATGTTGCGGGGGATATCAATTCTACGAATTTGCTTGTTTTATTATTGTTTACAATCACATGATATCATAATGAAGGTACACATAAAATATCCTTATACTATTGATGTTATAAAACTTATGAAATGAGCAGTGAATTTAGTCAGGAATTAAATCGATTAGATCTAAATAGACATTTTATCAATTTAAAATACATGTACTTCATGTGTGTATGTTCCCGAATAATTCCATGTTATTCCATGATAATTCCGTGATAAAACATGTTAAGTTCTGACACTTTTCTGATACTTCCTTGATATTTCAATTTTCCCCTGACAGGACTTTAATTCGTTTACATTTATTGGTGTTTTTTTAACGATGTAAACTTAGCCTTATAATTAAATGAAAATTGCCATCAAAGCATATATGTAAAGTATTTAAAAATTACAATAAAATATAACAGAAATGAAGGTTCAAATGCTTTCTTAATTGCACTTTATGTTCTTGTTGAACAACATATTTAAAAAGTGCGGTTTGAGATCTACATTAATTGTATATCAGATTGGTTATGGAATCGGTTGTGTCCAAATAATTAGAGCGTACAAGGAGAAAGTTAATTACACGTATTGTAACAAAAATAGCGCGTACCATAAATCTTATTTATGCTTTTAAGGAACGTCCATGAAGACTTAGGATTCGCTAGTCGACAGAGGAGATCAAAGAAGACTGTCCAAATAGTGGTAGGCGACACCAAGAGGAAGTCAGAGTTCGCTAGTCGACAGAGGAGATCAAAGAAGACTGTCCAAATAGTTGTAGGCGACACCAAGAAGAAGTCAGAGTTCAAAGGAAGCATCACAAAAGGCATCATGGAAGAAATGGAGGAGATAAAAAAGCTGACACTCTTAGTGAAGAAAGTTATTGACAGAGACGTTCGGAAGTTGTCAAATCGCGTAGAAGATCAGATCTCAGATCATAGAGCAAACATTCAAAAAGGCGGAGAGGAATTGTCCAAACTACAGAAGACACTCTCTAGAAAAATTGACGACATTCGCTACAACATCACAATGTTGATGACATCACAGAAGGAATTGGAACAGAGGGTGAGCGTTCTACTAACGAACGGTGTGGAAATAATGAAGAATATGGTAGACATGTTGACACAAACGGTGTCCGCACCTTCCGTACCTTCTACCAGCGTCGCGACCCCTTCTCCGTCTCCACAGGGCGTCCACCAAGAAACTCCACAGGGCGTCCTCCACGAAACTCCACAGGGCGTCCTCCACAAAACTCCACAGGGCGTCCTCCACAAAACTCCACAGGGCGTCCTCCAAGAAACTCCACAGGGCGTCCTCCACGAAACTCCACAGGGCGTCCTCCACAAAACTCCACAGGGCGTCCTCCACAAAACTCCACAGGGCGTCCTCCACGAAACTCCACAGGGCGTCCTCCACGAAACTCCACAGGGCGTCCTCCACGAAACTCCACAGGGCGTCCTCCACAAAACTCCACAGGGCGTCCTCCATGAAACTCCACAGGGCGTCCTCCACGAAACTCCACAGGGCGTCCTCCACGAAACTCCACAGGGCGTCCTCCACGAAACTCCAAAGGGCGTCCTCCACAAAACTCCACAGGGCGTCCTCCATGAAACTCCACAGGGCGTCCTCCACGAAACTCCACAGAGCGTCCTCCACGAAACTCCACAGGGCGTCCTCCACGACACTCCACAGGCAAACCAAGAAAGCGAGGATGCGAATGATGAAACTCCACATGCAAACCAAGAAAGCGAGGATGCGAATGATGAAAATAAGTAAAATGTGTTATCCGGTCACATTTCTGGGAAACATAAAGGTTTAGGCAGTGCACAATAAATATTTAGACAAACGTCCGGCATATGGAAAGCAGATCAAAAACTCTCAGGGAATTAAAAAATCCGACAAAACAGAATCGACAAATCGTAACACCAAAAGTCGTGACGATTTAAAGTCGACACGAAATGTACGAGTGCCCCTTTACGACGATTTTGCCCGTGACGATGACCTTGCGCATAACGATTATAAATAGAACTAGGCATGTAAGCGCATTGATATAAGTAATTAAAGTGATTTTCAAAAAAAAACATATATAATATTCGAGTGTAAAGTAAAATAGCTCAAATTACTACAGTTACTAAATGACCTTAATACTATAAAATAAGTAAAGTACAAACGGTTTCATTGTATTAAATTTCATTTGGCATGCATGAAACGGTGTCATAGTTCAGCTTTTGCGATAGGAATATCACAAACCCTCTATATAATCAATTAAACAATCAATTTGCAGTTGACAAAAAAACGCAATTCCAATATGTGTTTATCTGGATAAATTAAATTAGTTTTTACTTTCTTGTGGTAAAAGAAAATTTTAAGTGATTCATAATAAGTAATTAGCTGTTCAAATAGTACAGAATAGTGTATCAATAGTGTTTGTTGCTGCATAGAACAATCCTTTTCCTGGTTCATCAATTTATCCAGTATTCGGAACGAATCCTTAATGCTACAATACTTTATATATACATTATTGTATAGGGAATATGACGTGGCTGTAATGTTTTAATGGGTTGTTTTGAGAGGTGCGATACAACCCAGCGGAACAACACAGGCATGCATTATTCCAAAAACGCGTATGAAAACATCGTATGACGTAATTTCGAAAACAGGTGCTCGTTCCTTGTCTTAACGAGGAGTTTCCCAATGAGGCCGTTCCGAAAAGAAGTCCTTTTCTCAGCCGTTGAATAACAAAAATTCGGAATTCCAATGCGGTAGCATGAACCCTTTTATAAGGCACAAATATCTATCCATTATTTAAGTAAAATACATATAATTCTCCTGTTTTTGCAGACCTGTCTGTTTGCTTGTTGGAATGTTTGCCGTTTAAAAAAGTATTTCAGTCATATTACTTCGCTCAGTTTACCAGCTCTAACTTTCCTGTGTAAGGTGGTGAATCACTTTAAGGCCACAACAAATTGATTAAATGTTTGTCGGATTTGCCGCACCTTAAAATCTTAAAACGAAATAAAAATATTTTTATTATGCGCCCGCATCAACAATTTTGTTCCGCATATATTCGTTAAATATTTTAGTTTAATTTAGCCTACAACCAAAATACGGGTTTTCGGCTCATTCGGTCCCAAGCTCATTCGGCCCCGTTTTTTCAGGCTCATTCGGCCCCAATTTCAGGCTCATTCGGCCCAAGTACCGGGCTTATTCGGCCCCATTTTTAATATATCACATTGACAAACTGGTAGTTTCTTTGCCAGGTATCCGGGAACACTTTCACAAAGAAACTTGAGTAGGACCTTTATATAGCGCGCCCCCTCGCAAAAAAAAAACGAAATTTCCAGCATTATGTATTGTCAAAAATTTAAAAAAAAAATATAGAGGGCCATAGGCCCTTAGTCGCTCAGCTGAGCTTCGAATGAACTTAACTTTTCTGAGAGGGTGGAGTTGAGAAGAATAAACGAACTTTATGAAACATAGATATTTTCTTTCTAAATTTTAGGCACGTTATAATAGTTACAATGAAACTCCTGAAACTATATACTGATAGAACATTTTGTTTTTATCCACTTCTATCATAAAAGCACGCCAAATATAAACATCAAATTATCAAAACTGGGATCACCGCATTTGAGGCATTGGGGGTTTAAACCGGTTTAAGGGCTAGTCGAACCTCACACTTACCCTAGAATTAATCACAACCCAAACGTTCGTCTAAAAGAAATTGTAAAATATACTTAAGAATTGGAATTCTATCAAAAAGATTGGGAGATAAGTTTTAGTCATGACTATTCAAAGAAATAATGGTCCATCTATAAAAGATATTAAGTAAGCTAAGCTTCTACAAAAACTTGTCAAACGAACCAGGTGTAAGGAAGATCGAAAGTAGGTTTCATCCACATAACAAAAAGTAGCTCTATTATGGCAACCTGTTAATAGTTGAAAATGTTCCCAACACAGAACGTACGTGTACCTTATATTAATTTATGTAGGACAACTCAATTGGAAGAACCCATTTAGCCAGTAACTGATTGTTACTCCTCAAAAAGAGGCTGTCTATACAAAGTCCAACTTGTCTCATGTGAATTATTTATAGATCCAATTGAGAGATTCAAATGACATACAGCTCCTAACATACCATGTATATGGGTTTCAAGGTAAAATAAGATTTCATTTCAATGAAAGAGCGTTTGTCGTTTTACTGGCTTTATCAATATGTTATTGTGTAAAGAAATGGAGATACGTATTTTGAGTAATTCAATATCATTAGAAATGTGTGTTGTTCATGTTCATGTTTATCATCATCATCATCATCATCAAAACAACCTCAACATCACACTATCTTATTATCTTTATAATATTGTAATCAACTTCATAAAAAAGCAACTTCAACCTGTGTTAAAACGTTGCACTTTAGCCAAAATTGCAAGCTTAATTAACACATGCCGTGGCCCCCATTTATTTCAACCGAACAGAAACATTGTTAGACTCAATCGAGATATCATTAGAACAAACATATGACATGATTGGACAAAAACGTGACTTTAATAGAAATAGCTAGTTTCACTATAGCCATGTCAGGAAAACTCCCCCCCCTCTCCCGGTTGGACATATTTTTCAACAGACTGCTGAAATTTTGAATTCGTCTCAGATATCTTAGTACAAATTTCCTGAGAAAGTTTGATGAAGATTCAAACAAAAACTGTGACGTCTAGAGTGTTAACAAGGTTTCACTATCGCCATATAAGGACAACGTCCCCGTCATGTTCTTCAACGAACTGCAATCATTTTCGAATTTGGATAAGGTGTAATTATAATTAATATCTTAGTCACTTAGTCTAGGTCAAATTCTTCGCAAAATTATTTACATCACGTGTCCAAGTTTTAAACTCGGCCGAAATATCATTAGGACAAATAATCTTACGATCCTTCATGAANACCAATGTTCTGAAAATAGACATAGTGTAAAAAAGGTTTTACATTAGCCATATAAGGAAAACTTCCCCGCCCCCGGCGGCAATGTTTTTCAATCGACCGGAATCTTTGATTTCTCGGAAGAAACCTAAAACACTGCCCTGTAAACTGCCTCAAAAATGTCTGCCTAGCACTTGTCCGGTCCAAGCTCGAAAACGCCAGTGCTGTATGAGACCCGTTCCACTAAACAGACATTGACCGCCTTGCGTGTCTAGCGATCAGCCGCAAGATTCATCACCAGCGACAACCGCTCCAGACAGCCTCGTTGTGTCACCAACAAGCTACTGAAAGTTGGACTCCCACTACTCAAAGACAGACGACGTGCACACAGGTTGAAGCTACTGTACAAGTAGAGATATGGCAAGTACCAACCATTCCCATTGAACACTACCTTAAGCCACTAAGGCCTGAGCTTCAATTAGGGCTAAGAAATACGAAGACTGTATTCGTAATAATAATGTGTGCGCACAATCTAGTTAACAATAATTCCCAGTGCTTCCAACAAATTCCAGCCCAAAACTGTTATCTTAAAAAAAAACGCTTTCTTTGTTAGAAATGTGCCTGAGTGGAATAAACCCAGTGAAGATATTGTGAAATCTTCCAACATGGCCATTTAAAAAATCAGCGCACAGCACTCCCCACCGCCGAGTAAAATAATGAAGTACCAGTAGCTTTGAAGTATTCATCCAGGTCCAGTTCCAGATTGTTCTGACCAAGTTTCAAGAGGATTGGAGTAAAAATATTACTCAAGTCTTCTAGAGTGTGCATAAGCTTTCTCTAAAGTCATACAAGGACAATCTTAAATTCTTTAATTAGCCCTAGTTTTTGACCTCACGCGACCCACTGCCAGTTTCGAACTCGACCAAGTTATCATTGGAACAAANTTAAAAAAAAAAAAAAAACGCTTTCTTTGTTAGAAATGTGCCTGAGTGGAATAAACCCAGTAAAGATATTGTGAAATCTTCCAACATGGCCATTTAAAAATTCAGTGCACAGCACTCCCCACCGCCGAGTAAAATAATGAAGTACCAGTAGCTTTGAAGTATTCATCCAGGTCCAGTTCAAGATTGTTCTGACCAAGTTTCAAGAAGATTGGAGTAAAAATATTACTCAAGTCTTCTAGAGTGTGCCTAAGCTTTCTCTAAAGCCATATAAGGACAATCTTAAATTTTATAATTAGCCCTAGTTTTTGACCTCACGCGACCCACTGCCAGTTTCGAACTCGACCAAGTTATCATTGGAACAAAATGTTCTGACCAAGTTTAATGAAGATTGGACAGCAAATGTTGCCTTACGAGTGTTCACAAGGAAAATATTGACGATTCACAATTCACGACGCACGACGGACAAAAAGCTATCAGAAACGTCCAGCATGTCACGTGCACGTTGTGCTCAGGCGAACTAAACAATTTTTTTGTAACACCAGCGTCTGAGTGTAAATTCGGTAAACAAAGGCGACAATTTTAGAATACCATAGTTAAAGGAATAATGCCATGGTCTTCTGTTTTAAAATCAAACGCATATAAATACAACACACAAAACAGATCAGTAAAAGTATCTCGAAAATTCTTCGATTTTATTTACGATTATGACGTCATTAAAAATTCGCGAAAAGGTTCTGAAACGTGACGTCACAAATAGAAACATACTTGTTAAAATGAAAACAATCACACTTTATTTTGTATTTTACTTGATAAATGGTGCGCTTTGCAGAGTAATATGGCAAAATAATGATGTTGGCACATCTGAAGATGAGTTCGGACCATATGATTACGTCAGCGACGAGTAAGTAACTAAATTCTATAAATCTAGACTTGTGTTTGCATTTTAGTTGCGGTAGTCCTGACAATAAAATCGATGGATTCTGGAATAAGGAACATTGATTTTTTATTGGGTTACTTTATTTTACTAAATACTTTACGAAATTTCCATTGATTTTTGAGTATAAATGTTACTTTAAGAATAATATGAAAGATCATTTAACCAGGCAACCCATAAAACACACAATGCATCGAATAAGATTGTCGCGGAAATGTATGATACATAAACAAATATGAAATATAAGACACTTCACACTGACAAACCTTTAGAAAACACTTCCAGAAAATGTTTCTGCTTACCATAGTAAATCATTTCTATCAGGTAAACTACTTAAAATGAATTCACATAATTTTTTTAATTTTTTTTGTACAACAGCATGTTTTGTGATGTCAGCTTATTGACATTATTATTATATTATCATTTTTATTATAATTATAGTATGTGTTATTATTGTTAATATTATTATTATTTTATAGTGCATTTCAACCAATAAATGATAAACAATTTCATTATTATATTATTTTTATTCCCCTAACACGTGATTAACATGCAGACATACATTTTGTATTGCTCAGCAGCACTGCGCATGTGCAGGATAGATCTGTTGGGGAGAGCCCCATCGACACAGAGGATATTGAGAACGAGGCCAATTTTGACGATAACCTGAAAGCGCCAATTGGGATTGGGCAACGCAGTCTGGATCATGACGGCTCTAGGACAGACAATGAGGTAGTATGCAATCAGTGTAAAATGGGAAAGCTTTATGTACATGTACATGCAAGCTCTTATTAAACATCAAGTCAAAAAGGTTGGTTCTTAGATAAACAAACAATAGTTAAATAGGTAGTTGTTAATTTAACATTAAGATAATTCATTTGGTTACAGTGTTCTATTAGAGCCACTTGTTGTTTCCCAGTCATTGTTGACTTCTCGCATGATTGGAAGAAAACATAACAGTATACAAAGTAGCGAAATCATGATGCAAGAATTCAAGATCAAGATGCAATATCTTGAAATTATTTTCACTATCACACATTGTTGTCTTGTGTATTATATGTATGTCTTAAAAATAAAGATTTTAGACACTTAATTTTCGGACACCCCCGATTTAAGCCAAACTAAATATTTTTCGGGACCTAAATTTTTTGAACATAATTGGGTTTTCACCCGTAATAAGTAACTCTTTTAAAAAGCCCCATTACTACTCCAAAACAACAACAAATTTGTACGATATTTCGTAAAATAAAGTTAAACTATTAAAAATCAGTGTTCCTTAAGGCAATTGCCGAAATTTCAATGCCAGATGTGGTCTGGTAACATTGATGTTTGTAGATACAAAATGCTTGTTTTTTTGTTTTGTTTTTTGCATATTTTATTACATTTTAATTTCCCGCAACGATATCATTCATACTACACATGAAAACTAACATGGTACCATTTTAGGGTTTTGTGTGTCGTATGAATAGATATATTTGCAGGAAATTAAAATGGAATTAATTGTGTCACAAATAAATAAAAACGNGACCAGTGTACACATTATTTTAATATTGATGTTGAATACTCATTGTCTTTGTCAAAACTTTTAGTATAGTGCGTTCATAAAACACCAACTCCACAGAATTCTTTTTTCTTTCATAAATCTGCTTTGATTGGCTTGGAATTCAAATTCCATGAATGCTAAGGATAAAATCCAATTATTCTTCATTTGCTTTATTTAATTAAAACAANCTCGTAGCCTGCGACATTTAACGGCGATGCGACATTTGTAGGCGCTACAGTCTTTCATGCTGCACATGGGTACTTTGTGTCGCAAACTTGTCTCTCAGAGTTCCGCGTATTAACACGAAACTTTACAGATATGGTGTTTATTCTATGCAGAAGTGCAAGCCGTAATTTTCGTGTAGGTCGCGATATTCTTTGCCGAGTAATGTGGCCTTGAAATCAGTGCAATTTTGTATTCTAACATCGTGGTACTTCATCCTTACGGACTGTTCTTTCTTTGTATCAAAAACAAACTTTATATCGTTTGTACTTTATAGAACTTCAACACGTGGCACTATTTGTGATTGAGGTATGTGATCTTTACAAAAATAAACGTAAAGATGGCGAACGATTTTTGTATATGAATTTAACTTATATTTTTTAACGTTTGCACCTGCTTGAAATCATTGTGGGGGTATTTGCCATCTTCAATGACAGTTTTAGTTCTCATTGAAAAGAAGAATATGACGTACAAACTATTGCCTCTAGCTCTTTTTTAAATGAACTTGTTCACACATTATCGAAATAACAATTTTCCAACTTCTTGTAGAAGATTCAGACAACACAGCAAGAGGACCATGGGCCCTAAGGCGCTCACCTGTGGCGTACGATGGAGTTCAGAATAATAAAACTACTTTATGAAAAATTATTATTTAATTTCTAGGCTCATTTTTATTTTCGAACTCGGCTGATATATCATTACAACAAACGTTGAGAACAAGTTTCATTAATATTTGACTTGAAATGTAACTCCTGATTGTTAACAAGGCTTCACTATAGCCATAAAAGAAAAACTGCCCCATCCCCTGGCGGCCATATTTTTAACGGGCCGGAACTATTTTCGAACTCGGCCGAGATATCATTAGAAAAAAGTGTCTTGAAGATTGGGCGAAAAATGCGACTTCTTAAGTGTTAATATAACTGTTATATTATCACGGATTATTAAAGATTCGGTAAAATGTTCCCTTAAGTGTTAAGAAGGATTCTTATTGGGACAAATGTTCTGAACAAATTTCATGAAGATGGACAAGTCATGTGGCCTCTAGAATGTTAACACGGTAGGCCTAAATGCTGACGATGGACGACCGACGAACAAAAGAGGATCACAAACTCTAACCATGACCACGTTGTGCTGGTGAGCTAAAAAAACACACCAAGAATCAAGGAGCGAAATACCATGAATGACAAAGACTCATACTTTAAATATCGCTTCGTTTGTGAGGATTCAGGGAACATTTTACCGAATCTTTAATAATCCGTGATAATATAACTGACACTGTAAATAAAATGGTTATAAATTATAATACAGTTTGATATTTTGGTGGAGGCCTTCTCTGTGTTCAACATCATCATTTCTAACCAGGTCTATTTGTTTACTACAACATGTGCATGATTTAATTTGAATAACATCCAACCATTTGGTTCGACTTTCACATAATAAAGTATAAGAATGTCATTTATCTTATTTAGTGTGGTCATCGCTTAATTTAGTCCGACCTTCTTATAAGTGAGAATATCACATTCTTGAATGTGACCTTCACCCCATTTAGTATTACGTATTACTTTCATCGCATTTAATAAGGATGTATTCCATATACAGTCCATGAGTACACATGTTCAAAACAAAGTAACATATATAAAGACATTAAATGTGATCAGCATAAGTTGTTAAACAAAGTATCAATACATGAGAAGGTCTAGGACAATTGGATTGCAGCATTTAAAATCTATTTAAATATGTTATAACGACAATATAAAAAGGCGAATCTATAGGAGAGCGAGATGTCAAGTTTGAGTAATAAATTATACACAATTAATCATAATAATATATAAATACTTTATGTACAAATACGGCTAAGTTTCTGTTAGTACTTGTATTATCAGATTGCTTTTATTCATAAACTTGATCATGTCTGGTCTTTTCCAGAAATATTTATTTATATTCCATTTTCTAATTACATCATATAAGGAATATTCTAATAAAAATGATATTTATCCCCAAGAACATTGCTCTGTTGACATGTTCTCTCTTAAAGAGGTATAGATTCAGGCTTATTTCATCTGTCTGATTCAATCTCTAATCAATGAGATGAAACCCTAAATATACAAAGATCAAATCTAAACTTATTTATACTGACATGTTTTGAGTAAGGTTGCAATTCAAATTTACAAAACTGACTGCAACTTTTTGCTTTGAAGGAATAAATAAGTTCTGACATCAAATTTTGAATAAAGGTATCATTTTAATCTAGACTTTACGAATAATTCAAAACCCTTTTCATCACCAACACCTTGGTTTAGCAAAGCATAACGTACGCCTAAGGCCTGCAACAGTTAACAAACGGATTTTGCCCAATAATGTGTATTTTGCTTATTTTTATTACATTTTCACACATGCGGCTATACATGCACTTGACATACTTGTGATCTTCTTACTGAATAATTTTCAACCAATACCTTAGTACATAAATGGTTATTTTAGTTATCAAAGATGTTCTCCCAAGTTCCCCTTATACACAATTATTCTGTGTTTGAAATTTCACACCTAGTAGTTTTTTGCAAATATTTAAGTGGACTCTTTCAGTTGATATTGACTCAGTTAGGCCCCAGAGTTCTGACCCATAATTTAAAATTGGTAAAACAAGCTGATCAAAAACTCTTATTGGGTATGTATTGAAATTGTTGGAAAACTTACTAAATATGAGTTAAGGTTAAAAACAGCCTTCGAGGCTTTATATTTCGAAAACAAATTTGGGTACCAAAATTTTGGATACGAAACTCATTTTGGGTACCTTTTTTATTAGGAAAGATGGGGTACCTGTTAGTATACCGGGGTACCCAAAAGTATCATATGAAAATCTCAGTACGGTGAAGTATACTTCAAAGTACCCGGGGTACGGNTGTATATTGCATTGCGCAATCAACGCTGGTACGGGCCGCGTTATCAGTTTGACACGAAGAACGTCACATCAAACTTGTAAATTTTAAACGATTTCGGGTGCCAATTAGTAAGCCGCTCGCAGATCATTAGGGAAATTACGTTTGAAAAAAAAAATGCCAATATGCGAATATCAATTCTGTTATTCGAATACTGACCATTCAATCAAATATTTGAATATTCGAATAATTTTGCCATCACTATAAACAAATTAACCAACAAATTCAAGATGATGTGTCGAATTAAAGACCTGTCTACCTACCTCAAAAGTCAAAGTCACACTCATGAACAGGTTAAAAGGAAAATTTGGACATAAAACTTATTGAAAATTCCTGCCTCAGCCCTAATTTTGCCATATATTGATGGGTTTTAACGTTTAAAATAACTCAAATGCAATCCATAATAAGACTATGTGTTGTGTGTAACACTTGTCTCCCTAACTCAAAGGTTAAGGTCACACTTAGTTCAAAAGTCGAAATTGGACATTAAACAGCTTGTCTGGACTTTAACTTTGTCATTCATCATGTTATTTTTAACCCATTTTAGTCGGGATAGGGTTTCATTCGTTACGCCCCGATATCAGTTTATTAAAAATATTTGTATATAAGCAAACGGATTTCTTCAATGTTTTGTATTGTTCAGCCATGAAACGCAAACCAGAGCATTTGACATTATGGGATGCTGCAAACGTCCACAAACACAAAAGTATGTGGTATTGGTGGCAATCTATACGCAGAAAAGATTTGGTCAATCATGAAAAAACTGATTGCGATGTGATTGAATTGGTACAGTCTGCGAGTGTCAAAAAGCAAAAGACACAGTCCAATAAATTTCTTACGTCGTTCTCGGTTGGACTTCGTCCCACTAAACATCAAAAACGAGTCCTAAATGAAATGCTACGCGTGTCTAATTATACTTACAACTGGTGCTTGTGGTTAGTAAACGAAAAAGGATTAAAACCACTCCAATTCAAGCTACAGAAAATTGTTTGCAAAACAAATGCTAGCGATGTTGAACCTCAGTACAGGATGGAAAACAATGAATGGTTTTTCAACAACAAAATGATTTCTATTAAACTTACATCGTGCAAGAACTTTTGTACTTCCTACAAGTCGGCCAAGTCACTAAAATCAAAACTAAAACGACCCATGTCTGTATCAAATATTGTTCAGGGATCGTTTTGTGTTCAAAAAGTGCTACTACGACATCTTTCAGGCAAAGATGTTTCCACCAATAATACCAACATGCAGAACCGATTTATATGTATGATACCGGACAATTTCGAAAAGCGTTCTAATCCCAAAGAAAGATTCCTTAAACTTGCTAAACCGATAGCAAATATACCGCCTATTGATCACGATGTGAAAATTGTCAAGCGTGCTGATGGCATGTTTATTATGAACATTCCTTGTGACCCTAAGTATACACGAAGAACTGCATTAAATGATACGATAGATAAACGTGTGTGTGGCATAGATCCTGGCGGTAGAAGGTTTGCTACAGTGTATGACCCAATCGATTATAATGTTTTTCAAGTTGGCATTAAAGAAGACATGCAGTATGTGATTAGTAAACTCCACAATAAAATTGATCGTGCCCATATGCATTTGACTAAAGCGCAAAACAAAAAGCAACAACAAGAAGTACGTGAAAGAATTGTATCACTGAAGAAATTACACTTGAAACTAAAAACATTTGTTGACGATATTCATCTGAAGCTTTCTTCACATCTCGTAAAAGAATATCGGTATGTTGCACTGGGTAAAATCAATGTAGCACCACTGGCCATAACTTTTGCAATATTGAAGATAGCAACTATATTTATTTACTGATATTTGGCATGCATGTGTATCTCATGGAGCTGCATATTTTGAGTGGTAAAAGGTCAAGGTCATCCTTCAAGGTCAGAGGTCAAAAATAAAATCCAGCACTTACAGCCCAGCGTTGGCACCCAATATGTGGTTCTCTTGTTAAATAACTGACCACCATGAGGAGATGACATTGTATGTGTGTGTAAAACATGTCTCTGCCTCAGAGGTCAAGATCTCACTTAAAATCCAAAGGTCTGAGTTGGCCATCAAACAGCTTTTGCAGGTCAAAACTTTGTCATTGATTCACCATGTAATTTAAAAACAAAATAACCATAAAAGACCACGCAGAGTCTGCATGACTGAGTGTTGCTAAGCAGTTATACATGAAGTTAAGAATTGAAAAATGGAAGAATGGTGTAACCTCTGAGGAAGTTAAGCTCTATTCAGGTGGGTCGTTCGGGTGACGCAATGTTTGCTACATGAGAAAAGGACAAACAGTTAGCGACACACTTGTTTAAGCGAGACTCTTTTATCACAGCATGGCGTGGGCTGATGTCAGTTATTGAGATAAATCCGATATTCACTTTATTTACAAAGAACCTCAAAGTCATAGAAAGGTCTTTATCAATAAAGTATTGAAGCCATTTCTTTGAAATGACGTTCCGAAACTGTTTCCAGAAGATCGGAAGTCAATAGTGTTCAATCAGGACAGTGCCTCAAGTAACACATCTAAACAGACCCTCCAGTCTCTTAAGAAGGAGAAAATGAACTTTATTGACCCTGATGAATGGTTGTTGAAGTCGCCTGATGCTGCAAACATGTACTTTAGTATATGGAAAATCCTTTAACGCCGTCTACATAAGTGAAACATTAACTATATTATAGGTTTTAAAAAACCTCTAAAAGACGAGTGGAGAAAACTGAACCAAACTTTTCTTAACAAGACTCTTCAATCGTGGCCAAAATGGAAATTTGTTTATTTATGCTTGACATTAATCTCATATTGAATACTAACTTAAATAAACGTACCGTTGAAATTCTTATTTTTGTGTCAATAATTTTGTTCAAATTATCTTGGCGCCCCTTGTAATTTCTAGCCCCGAAATGCGGAAATCGATCCTGATTTTCCACTTTTCTATTCGGGATGCTGTTTTCGTAGAAACGGCTAGCACAATTTAGAAAATTAATTAAGGCTACTTATCCAAGCTTGCATAGTTTGCCTAGATTTGCAATTTCTCTTGCGTCATATGCAAATATCATGCCGTGTTTCGAACGTTGGAAAAATAAATATTGCCATGTGCAACATACGATTCTTAATTAACGGAGTACATTACAAACGAAGGTAAATTAGTGTATAACAATAGTTTCAAACTTCTGGACTGTCAAAAATAGTTTTAACTGTCTGTACTGTCTACCAGACACTTAATGCAAGCAAATAATTTGTCTGATGCCAGAGTTTAAAAAAAGTTGTTTTAAAAGAGGGCTGAATAAAATTGTTTAATTAATGAAATAAAAATAAAGGTGATTGTTTATATCGTATGTTAATATTCTGATTTGCTCTCCACAGAAGCTCCGATATGAACAAATATGGTAAAATTATATATGTTTACCTGTAAAAGCCCGAAACCTAAAATCAGCAGAAACGCATGAGACTACATATCCATATCCAGAAATGTTTAGGCTCAGTTTATAAATGACTGGGGATGACTATTTCCTGTCGGTCAATATTTTATTATTAACAAATCACTGCATAAATTAAACCACCTGTCTCATTAACTTCAAAGCTAAGGTCACACTTAGCGGTCAAAAGACACATGTTCAACCTCTTAAAAAAAATGTCATAACAGTGGGTTGTTTTTTTTGTCATAATATTTGGGGAAAACATTCTGCCACATATCTGTTTTAAAAAAGAATATATTTTTCCCAAATGACTACCTAAAATTCCCTAATTGAAGGTCTCCAAAAGAAAAAAATCAATCGCAACATTTAGTTCATTAGTTCCTATCTAGATCTAAAATTTGAATCTTAAAAAATATAATATTGAAAACACTTTTATTGTCAATTTTAAAGAGAGTATGAACGATTTTGTCAAAATATTAATGAATTTATATAAAATGTGTAAAAAACTTATTATACATATATTTCAATATAGATTAAAATAAAAGTTAAGAAGAACATGTGTCGAAAAATGCGAAATAAGCCAGATATTTAATTCTGATATCGAAAAAGGCTGTACAGCCGAATTCGCCAGCATTAATCATGCATGTACAATGGGGAGGCGGTAAACTACAACGGGCGAGGCAAGCTATGGTATTGCGCAAGGGGGGGGGTTAGAGGGTTAGGGTTAGTGTTAGGGGTCGGGTTAGGGTTTGGGTTAGCCTAAACCCAACCCTAACCCGACCCCTAACCCTTACCCTAATCCTTTTTTTGGGTTATCACTCCTATACCATGCCTCGCCCGTTGTAGTTTTCCGCCTCCCATGTACAATGTGAATCTAAATTTAGTTTTAGTGCAGATTCGTTCATACGACACAAAGACACAATTTTGATTCCTAGCAAATACGAGAAAAAGTGTCAGCGTCGGCTATAGCCAGCGCTAACTTGTCTTTGCTGCATTTTATGAAATTCGTCTTCAATGTGTAATTTTTCTTGCCTATTTTGTGTTATTGTAACATATTTTTATCAATATATTACAATTTAACACATAAAGAAAATTGTACAATCTCACTTTTAAGTATTTGTAGTGCAAAAAAAAATCCCAATTTTAGTCAAAACGTCACAATTTTTCCCAATGAAAAGGATCCCGGCCTCATTCCCATTATGGTTATAAAAACACTGCATTTTGACATCCCAAAAAACTCCAAATGAGCAAAAGTAAAAATGAAATGATGTATAAACAACTATTGAGCAATTTTATGTACTGTCCAAAAGCATGAAATAAAAATAAACTTTTTTGATTTCAGTTTAACTATGTCTTTTTTTATTTCACTATTTGACAACTAATGGAATGAAAAGATTGTATACTGAATTCAACAAATATCCTCTATATATCAGAGTTTTCTGTACTATAGCAAAAAGGTACTCTGAAAACAGTTTTTGTTGTTTTGTCCTTCCATTCTGCTTTATGCTTTAGTCATTTATAAAAAATAAATATTATTTGTTCCCTTTCTTCTTATTCTCCTTCTTCTTCTTTTCTTCTTCTTCTTCTCACTTTTTTTATCTTTTCCTTCCTTTTCTTATTTGTTTAGTGTTATCCTCAACTTCTGTTATTTACTGTTACATCTTTTTCCGTTCGATCGTTTTTATGCCCCCTTTTCAAGAAAAAGGGGGGTACATGTTTATTGTTTTTGGCCTGTCTGTCTGTCATTCTGTCCCAAAACTTTAACCTTGGTCATAACTTTTGCAATATTGAACATAGCAACTTGATATTTGGCATGCATGTATATCTCATGGAGCTGCACATTTTGAGTGGTGAAAGGTCAAGGTCATCCTTCAAGGTCAAAGATCAAATGTATGACTTCAAAGCGCAGTAGGGGGCATTGTGTTTCTGACAAACGCAGCTCTTGTTTAATTCTGTTATCAACATTGAGTTTTCAGGCTTTAAAACGTATGTTTATAAATATTTTATTTGGATGCAGCTTTTTGAGAATGATTACAATGAGGAAGTCGCTGGTACTCGGTCATTGGAATCAAAACATGTACGCCAAGTACCAGAAAACACCGCAGAGATGGGCACCAACACACCACTTCCACCACTTCCTGTGGTGCAGAAACAGGTATACGATCCCTGGATTTAAATCAGCGCTGCCTCATTAGTGGTCCATCCTTAGTTCACATGTTTTTGCTTTTATCCTGTTTTTAACTCTACTAATATTCTCTTCACATGCACAGTAGTATATGTACATATTTTAGTCTTAAGGGCTTAAGGTGTTAGGTTTTGCACCTTTTTCATCACTGTTGATAGGATTTTCCTGAGTGGATTGAGTAACTCGGGTAACCTATCAACCTATTTCTTTTTAACCCCCCACGCATGGCCATAATGTATCAGTAATGAACATAGCCATTATTATAGAAGAAGAAGAAGAATGATTTGAAAACATTGGCTGAGCAGCAGCATTTGAGCAAGACAGAGGTGAATGAAGTTGCCCAATACCTCGCTGCAGAGAAGGCACCGACTACACCCCTCCCTAAAAAATTGGATGTCTTGTCAAAAAGAAAAGGTCAGTTCTAATTCAATTTTGATGCTTGCATGTTGATTTCTTCTGGTCTCCAAAATGTTGTTTTTGTCCCCTACCGGTTTCACCGGAGGGGACTTGTGGTTTGCGCTCCGTCCGTCAGTCCGTCCGTCAGTCTGTCACACTTTTCTGGATCCTGCGATAACTTTAAAAGTTCTTCATATTTTTTCATGAAACTTGAAACATGGACAGATGGCAATATGGATATTATGCACGTCATTTCATTTTGTTCCTACGTCAAAAATTCTGGTTGCTATGGCAACAAAAAAAATGAAAAAAAAATAATCTGACAATGGTGGAGCCGGTAGGGGACATCATTGCTTTGCAATTGCTTGTTAAAACATGCCCCTGCAGTTTTTGCGCAAATGAACATATGAAATGACATATGACCTATGTTTTGCAATCAAAATCTGTAGTAATTGTTACCATATTTGGACATCTGTTATTTATATGTACCAGTATCCAACCAATCAAAATGTACTTTATATTTAAAGTAAGATTGACCATATTAAATAAAATCTTATTGGCTCACTTTGCTGCGTACAAGACAATCAGACATAATAACATACTCAATGAATACATAAGCCCACAATAAATTTATTTCCATGTAAACTGAGTGAAGCTCATTCAGGAAATACAGATGTAGGTGCATGCTATATATTAACTGGTACACATTTTGACAAGGTTCAAATGGGGATAGACAGAAGCCATTAGAGCAGTTAATTTCATAGAGCAGTTAATTTCAAAATCCCATTTCATTCTTTTTTGTCACTATAAATCTAGTTCTGTTATTGATTTTTTAAATTCCTTTGATGTTTTTGAACTATTACATAAAATGTGCTTGCTTTTTTTTGCTTTTTGTGTCTAAAATGTAAGACAGCTCTGTATCAATGTTTTTTTAAACTGGTTCATTTACCGGGGTATACCAAAATAATGACTTTATTGTTGATTCTGAGCTATATTACATACCTCCAAACATTGACTGATATAGACACCTTCTGTTCTGGTATTATTATGATAAGTAACCAAAATTTGCTTGTAATTTAAGATTTAAGTTTACAGACTTTGTATTGGATAACATATATCCTCAAAACTGTTGTGTCCCATAACGCCCAACTCTTATTGGTATTCTCCAGCTCCTTACATCATGCACT
The DNA here is from genome assembly GCA_007657795.1 of Dreissena rostriformis. Taxonomy (NCBI): domain Eukaryota; kingdom Metazoa; phylum Mollusca; class Bivalvia; order Myida; family Dreissenidae; genus Dreissena; species Dreissena rostriformis. Next base: position 230,524 of record VMBQ01000464.1, on the reverse strand, counting down.
GTATTGTTCACAAACTGAAGTATCTTTCATAAAAATTCTAAGGCATTGTAAAGGGCCGTAAGTGATCGCAAATGAAGATGTACGTACTAACAATCTTATAATCAATTATAATATTGTTAATGTTGATGTCTTATTATGTTTTCAGGAAAAATACAAAAGATGGAGAACCTGATTCATTCTCTTTATGCGAAGATGAAACATAAGATTAACAAGATGAAAAGCAAACTGAATATCACCACAGTAGCCCCATCCAAGTTGGTCCAGCCTACAACAGTGGCAGGGCCTACAACAGTTGATCTGCTCACAACAGTGGCACAATCTACAACATTAAACCCGCCTATAACAGTGGAACAGTCTACCACATTAAACCCGCCTATAACAGTGGCACAGTCTACCACATTAAACCCGCCTATTACAGTAACCACGCCTTCACCAGCCCCTTTGCCATGTAACCTTGGGATCACAACTGTAAGTCATTTGATAGACTGGTAACAGTTTCACACCAATAAGTGATTTCATTATTTGGCTAACTTGGCATTGGACAGTTTTAGTGACATAAAAAGCTTTTTATGTCCATGGTATTTTGAAGTCTTATCTTTCACAAAGTACTGAATATGTTTGAGTAATTAAACTATATTTACCAGGTAATGAGATATATGCCCATGTCAAAGAAGTGCTTATGTGATTAGCAATTCAGAATAATATGTACATGTACATGATAAAATAATTGTTGTTTCCATTATTTTGCTAATAATGCATGTTTTAATAAATACATCAATTAACAGTGAATATCTCCATAATAAACATGGATTATACTTATATTTTTGAAAAAACACTACTAGTCAACCCTTTATACTCAAACAACTACAACAATTACTCAATTATAAATGTGACATTTTCAGACACCGGAACCGGCGCCCTCTACCGCTCAGTCTAATAGGGCTCCAACTCCAGCAGGTCTTCCTAAGCGTGCATTAAGCAGCATGCGTCAGTGGGACACAGATGAGGATTTGGAAGCCGATCTGGATGACGAGGATAGTCGACGGTTAACCAGGTTTGGGTATGGGCTAGGTGGTCGATGTGATTGCAAGAACTACTTTCTTAATAATTCCCTGTTGCTCCCCTGATACTTCCATGATAATTTTGTGAAATTTCATGATACCTTCGTCCTGCTTCTCTGATACGTTCCTAAAAAGTTCCTGATACTTCCATTGCTATATACTTTGGTGATAGGTCCCTGATGTTTTCTTGTCAGATTCTTTTATACAACAGAGCAGGACTGAACGTCTAGAACAAGCCAGCTGTTGGTATAACAGCCCAATCCCCTGTAGACCAAGTACCATTAAACTGCTAGGGCTAATAACACACGTCTATCCAAGCTCTGCCATACATTATTTTTAACAATACATTTTATGTTATTTTTTTTTTAGCTCATCTGAGCAGAACATACTCTTTGTGAGCTTTTACGATCGCCTTTTGTTTGTCATTCATTGTCAGTCATTCCTCATCAACATTTGCCTTGTTAACACTCTAGAAACCACATTTATAGTCAGATCTTCATGAAACTTGGTCAGAAGATTTGTCCCATTAATGATAATTGTTCTAATGATATCATGGCTGAGTTCAAACATGGTTCAGGTTTGTTGAAAAACATGGCCAGTTTTCCTTATATGGCTGTAGTAAAACCTTTTTCGTCTGTGCGCAGGTCTGTATATATTGGGTGGATCTTGCACAAACTTTATTGACCTTAAAGGGACATGTTCACAGATTTTGCCATGTTTTGAAGTTTGTCATCAAATGCTTTAAATTTTTTATAAATGTAAACTTCGGAACTTAATAGCTCCGGAATAAAACAAGAATAAAAAAAAAGAAAGAAAAAAGTAATCCAAACTGGGGCTCGAACTACTAACCCGTGGATGAAAAGTCTAGCGCTTAAACCACTCGGCCATCCATACTGATATGGTACAATGTGTTTTTTTTATACGTTATATAAACAATCCTCGTAATGTCACAAAATATACCAAAAAAGAACTCTTTATAATTTTCTGGTTTTTAAATCGTAAAAAGAGGCATATAATGGATATATTAAACATGGTAAATGCATAGTATTACTCTTTCCTTGCATATCATAACTACAACAAAAATTTGCAAATCTGAAACCTTTTTTTCAATTTTGTCAATTTACCAAAACATGAACAGGCCCCTTTAATGTGTAGAGGATCATATAGAAAGAAACTTGGGCTACAATAAGTACATGTATTGGCATAATTATGCTCATTTTAAGGTCACCTGAGCACAAAGTGCTAAATGTGAGCTTTTTTGTTCGCCTTTCGCTGTGTAACGTTTGTCACACACAATCAGCATTTGCCTTGTTAACACTCCAGAGTCCACATTTTTTGTCCGATCTTCATGAAACTTTATCAGAAGATTTGTCCTAATGTTATCTTGGCTGAGTTTGAAACAGGGTCATATGAGGTCAAAAACTAGGTCACCTGGTCAAATTAAAGAAAACGCATGTTAAGACTCAAGAGGTCACATGAAAATGGTTCTGCTTTGTTAAAAAAATTGCTGCCAGGGGGTGGTGCAGTTTTCCTTATATGGCAATTCTAAAACCTGATTAACACTTTAGAAGTCATATTTTCAGTCAAATGTTCATTAAACTTAGTCAGAACATTTGTTCTAATGATATCTGGGCCGAGTTTAAAAATGGTAACCATTTGTTGAAAAACATTGCCGCCAGGGTGCGGGGCAGTTTTCCAACATTTGTTCTGAGGATATCTGGCCTGAGTTCTAAAATGGTTCCCTTCTGTTAAAAAACAAGCATTGTTCCTCCCAGCTTGACGCAGTGACCTCCAGTAGCGTGGTTTTAACCCTTTCGATGCATAGGGTCCTGCACTCCACCAGCCCAGGGGAACTCCACAGAGCACCATCACACAAAGATCAATTGTTACTCATCATTGGAGTGGAAAGGATTGCACTGTTGTTATGCTCACTTTGGCCCAGTGCAACTGCATCAGTCTTCAGCAGTGTTTTATTTAAGGAATTTTCCTTTTATTAGGAGAATTGTCGGCAAATGCTTTAGAGCGTCTCCCTCCCTTGGTTTTTATGTTTGAGTGATCCTTCTCATATCTCTTAGCCTCGAGGAGAGATGGCTGACATTTGACTGTCCTCTACCCTTCAATCTGCCGAGCTTGGAAAGCCCTGTCAGGAGTTAACATTCCCGCTGGCATAGCTCTCCAACTCCAGGAGTTAACATTCCCGCTGGCATAGCTCTCCAACTCAAAATACACCCAAACCACAGTTGTAGAGATTATTTAAGAAACATGTGATTTTAAATCAATTTAATGTCTATGAAGAATTTCAGTCAAATTTAATGCACAGGTAAGTAAATTCAATTCTCTTTTCACACACTTGTTGTTGATTTTTCTTCAATATGAATTTGTTTCTTTCAACGGAACTCGTGCATACACAATATTGTTTTACCTAATGTACATGTTTGAATGTAAAAGAAAATTGCAAGCTTATATTTTGAGATGAAATAATGTTTTTTTAGGAATTTGAATAGTTGTAATTGTTGTTGTTAAAGAAGTTGAAGCAGCAGTAGGCTTCAATGGTAGATCACATACAGTCTGATACATATATCATTTAATATTTGCACTAACAGTCTATTGTTTAACTTTTATTTACTCTTTATTGTATAAAACGCCTCAAGGAAATGTAATATTCCCAGTTTCACTTACACCTCGATATTGAATACTGGTTTGCTTAAGTTTCTTTATAAAAGTAACTACCAATATAAATGTAAGCTCATATCATCACACTTACTTGCAGTTACATAAATCATTTTTAAAGGCATAAACTGTATACACTAACAAATATATACTCTTTGAAATAGTCTTACTGTATTATAAAAGCAAGAAAAAAAATGAATAAAAATATTGCCAGCCCAGGAATGTGCTACCTCTAGAACATGAAAGATATTTGATATTGGCTATGTATTTTAAATGCTATGTTAGTAATACAGCTATTTTCCTAATAATGAACCAAAAGTGTCTCAAACACTTTATTATTTTACTGAGTTCAATTGCTAATTATTTATAAATAAGCTTATGTTTAAAAAAAAGTTCCCATTCGGAGGGCCTGTTGTGCTTGTTTGAACATAATGTGTACATTCTTTTCTTGTTCAAGTGTGACAATGTTTCGAAAAAAAGTTCATTTTGCTGTGAACAAGCCCCTGAAATGCTTGTACCTTTTCTTTAGTTGAGTGAGCCTTAATTTGCTTTGTTTCTTTGTATTTAATACTCATTAAATTCCACTTTGTTTTACGCCTATACAAAACAAAATAAAGCTCTCAAACTAAATATCCAGAAAACTATTTACCGTAAGGCAACACAAACTGGATAGTGGACGAAACAGAATAAATGCTATCGATATTCAGTTGTAAAAGATTCTGTTTTTATCCCCGCCAACATTTTTCGGAGGGGATATAGTTATAGTCTCTGTCAATCCTTCCGTCCAAAACTTTGTTTAAATCTATTTAATGGATTTACTTTAAACTTATAATATAAACAGATGGCAACTAGGAGAAGTGCAAGCCGAACTGAGAAATGGCAGGCATGTGATGTCAATTTGTTGCTATTTTTAGGAACAATATCTATCATTTCACTGTTAGGTCTGTTGAACTTGCATGATACACCCCTGATACTTGCCTTGTGAAAGTCCTTTTACCATAAGTGATAAGTTGTGACATTAAAGGCCCATTCCGGACAGCTTTCACACAAGCGCTGTGTATGAAGGGTTTTTATTCGATGTTCTGCAGATTTTTAGTCTATAGTTGTTAAGCGTTAGACTTAAATATCTTAAGATGAATTGTGAACGCAGCCCCTGTGTCTTGCAGTGTGATTTCTATGTGTTTCAGACGCATCCATGTCAAAAGTGGCAGCTCACCGAGCAAAAAGTCGACGGGCGACAAACAGGCAATAGGCAAAAGGAGAAATACTAGAAAAAGTTCCGGTGTCACCATTCTAGAAGACATGGTACATATCAAAGAGTCATTAATGGTTCTGAGGAAATTTGTCAACAGAATTGTCACTAAGGTCGCCCACCGGACAACAGATGCATCGAACGAGGCGATGGCTGATATCCGATCAAACAGTGACCGAATATCGGAACTGAACAAGACTCTGACTGGGAAAATTGACGAAATCCGATACAACATCTCAAGGCTGATGACGTCACAGAAAGTCATGGGAGAAACAGGGACGACAGTGATGACGAACATGATAAGCTTGCTGCAAAGGATGTTGCCAATGGTAATCAAAAAAAAGCTTGAAGCAATACAAATTTCAGACAAGGGACTTTCTGTACATACACAGAAAAGCGACACGAAAAGTGTGCTAAAAAAAAGTAAATTATCACTCACAAAACTGGCTGAAAAATTAGATAAAAAGGCAGAAAGAGAGAGAAAGAATGTACCAAACAAAGAATCGCTGGAAAACAATACACCACATAGTAAGAGGTCAATGCCCACTAAAACTAAGGCCAAAAAAACAACAAGGAGCCTGGACACTTACTTGCAAAGATTATAAAAGTGTGACAAACATACCTGCGCATGCTTTAAGGGACAATTCATTCAGCTAAGCTTTGTATCAACAACAATAAGTGGAATGCAGCCTTATCACTTGCTCTAGAAGGCAGTTTAAATCAAGGCACTGAAAGCTGTTAAAGTGAAAGAGACACCATCACTTGGGGTGTGGACTATGATGATTATAAATAAATGTAATTAATATTAATAAATTTAAGTTATAGTAAATATTTATAAATTTAAGTTATAATCTCTAAAGAATTGTTATAATTCCAATTATTAATTAAAAATATCTTGAATTTGGCAGGCATACTTCTTCGGAAAATAAATCATTTTAATGTAATTATTTTTTCAAGCGTTATTACACCTTTCATTTTGCCTTATGAAGCCTTTCTTTCGCATGCTATTACACTTATCAGCGTTATAATGCATTTGTCTCCCTTATTATGTTATTTGTATAGAAACTCCTTTTTTGCATAAAATTGATGTCACATTATTTTATTAATATTGCAAGTTATACATGTACTTCTAAGCTTTTGAAAACATTTGATCATGCGCCATAAAGAGCAAATATCCTCACTATCTTTAATACTGGGAATTAAAGATGCATGTCTGTTTTGATGCTGCTTAAGTTAGTAAAATAACATTAACAGGGGTATTACTTTAGCATTTTAATGTGCATTCCATAATAATTTATAAAAAAATATGCAATCTGCACAGGCTAATCATCAGGGATGACACTTTCCGCTTTTATGACATTTTTTGTTTAAATGAAGTCTTTTCTTAGCAATAATCCAATTTAGGCGGAAAGTGTCATCCCGGATTAGCCTGTGTTGACTGCACAGGCTAACCTGGGACGACACTACGCACAAGCATTATGCCCAGTTTTCTCAGAACATGTCTCATATATATTAATAAAGTCTTCATCTTAAGAAAATCAATTTTGAATGCATCATCAGAGGGAATAAACTTCTACAATTGCGCCGCATCATGCGAAAATGGGTCTTATACAGTCTAGTCAGAATGTATCCTTTCGGCGATTAAATCAGGCAAAGTTTTGTTGTCTCATTAGTGGACAGGGTAGCTTCTTACCCGACTGAGCGGAGTGGTCTGGAGCTATGCTGGCCGCATATGGCATAATGCCCATTTTCGCATGACGCTTTTCAATTATAATGAATATGTCTACATAGAATAAGCCACAGACCAATTTAATACTAATTTTCAATAATAATAAATCATGACACATAAATTAATTCCACTTAAGTTGTGTGCCTCGTACCTCAACTTAAAAATATGTCTTAATACTGATCAGTAATATCACACTTATTATTGAAACGCACTTCAAACAATATATACAATAATACAACCATAGGAAAAGATATCATGTCAAAAATAATGACAACAGTCAATATAGAATTAACAAGTTTGCAATTCACTTTGTCAACTTCCTAATAAATAGGCCTTTTCCAACAAAGTTTTAGTAATTTACATAACAGTTCTAATATACAACAACTGTACTGGCTAGGCACCAGTTAATCAGTGATTTTCATGGCATTTAGTGTATAAAAACAGTTGAACAATAAGATAAGAGAAATGTTTTATTTAAAATGTCAAAAAAGGATTATGAAGTACACATAAAACAATTACACATTCTGTAAAAACATATATCAAAATACATTGTACATGCTCTTGTATAAATATTTAAAGATCATTTTAAAAAAAAAATAAGAATTTCAATGCCATAACATTTTACTTAATTGCAAAATATAAAGCACATATTGGACAAAAAGTACATTACTAGGTGCGATAAAATAGGCAAGAGAGGTATGTTATCTACGTCTCTGGTATAACATATCATATTTTGTAATTTTTTGTATCGTTATCAGAGATATAAGTCAATTATTAAGATTGTATACTAATTAAACAGAAAAATAAAATTAATACATTTATAACAATGTGCATGTTACTCCCACTATACAAAATTGTTCATAATTACTTCCTTGGTTAGGCTTTCCAAGGCACATCAACAAATTAACTAAAGTCACGGCTTTAATCCGCAACGGCCGCCAGTGTTCCGAGAGGAACCGAACTCTTCTGAAGTCGTCCGGCGTCGTACGAATAACGTTCGGCATTCTTCGGGTAGAAGGTGTCGTTGTGGGTGGTACTAAAGTTCCGTAGATTCGAGATAGGAGGCAGGATGTGTGATTTCTTTAGCTGAAAATATGCAAAACACATGTCCCCAAAAGTTATTAATCAAAATGTATGTTTCAAAGTATTACACTTTTATATTGGGAGTTTCAACTGCCTATATACACAATGCACCTAGACAATGTTAAACATAAAACGTGAGGAATGAACTACACTTGAAATATATGTATCCCGGAAAAGCGACCTCTTGGAGAGAAAAAAACTAATCTGCTGGTACAAATAAAGCTGAACCATTTATAATAATTTCAAAATCACACACCGCATCAACCGTTAGTATTTAAATTAAGCTATCATTGGTTGATATCAAATGGACCAGCATTGTTTGTACCGGGGTGATTAGTGGGTTTTTCTAAACTCGTTCGAATTATCGGGATATGGGCGCATGGCTTTAACCTGCACGCAGCTAATTATGGTTACAAACAGCTTACATTTCTTTCCATTTCAATGACTTCGAATCCATGGACTACACAATCACCGTATGATCTCAACTAATCAGTCTCTTTTACATTTTCTGCGTTATTTGCGTTATATGTGTCGTGTACTGAGAAAACTGGGCATTATGCTTGTGCGTCGATTGTCATCCCAGATAGATTAGCCTGTGCAGTCCGCACAGGCTAATCAGGGACGACAATTTCCGCTTTTATGGAATTTTTCGTTTAAATGATGTATCTTCTTAACGAAAATCCAGTTTAGGCGGAAAGTGTCGTCCCTGATTAGCCTGTGCGGACTGCACAGGCTAATCTGGGACGACACTTTACGCACATGCATTATGCCCAGTTTTCTCAGAACGCGACTCATATTTCGCATTGTTTTTCTATTACAGTATATACAATGATTCTGAATCTTGTTTCTACCCCGTCGCACTTGAACATTGTCATTGTCACAATATGAGAGAACGCTCTTGAATATTTTAGCAATACCATAAGTATTTGTAATATGGTCTTCATATATGATGTATCCGTAAGTTTACGTGTGAACGCCTTAAAATGCACTTACGTTGTCAATGGCGACCGGGTTAGGCGCGGTTCGAACCTGGCGCGGGTCCTGGTAGTCGCTAAATGCCGTCGTGTTGTTCCGCTCGCCACCTGGAGGAAATCGGAATTGAAAGTAGGTCATTAGTAAGGGATAGAACCACGGTGCATTACATAACTGTTTGTATATACGGTAGCTCACCAACCATGTTCTGGTCCACGCGCATCCCGGTTACTTTCTGTTATTAGATCCTGCATCTTGTGAAATACGTGCTCGAATTAAACCTAGTATGCATATTGGCCAACATTCAAGCGTTTAATTTGTGCTTAAAGAGTTTATAAGTGTCAGGTAAATGTTGCTATAAAACGATCATGTAATAAAAAAAAAAAAAGAAACGGTAAAGTGTTGAATAAGACAATCCAGTGGCAAATAAGAGATCTTAATATTTGGAAAGATGTGTCAAGCATCACACAGATGCAACTAACAACCATGACATTTCTTATCTTGAACTTTAATGGCAAACTATTAAATCTCTAATTACAATATTCACCAATAAATATCCATGTTACATGTCACCTTTGGCTTCCGTTGGTTGTGTGTTTGAGATTAAAACTTATTATTTTAGTATTACAATTAACATGAGAATGATCGCTTTCGTGGAATAAATTCGTATGTTCTTAAAAATCATTTGAATGCACTTTCATCAAAGTACGTGTCTTCCGCCTAATGTCTTCGGATTGATTTATCCTTTAGGAATAAGGGACCCACACTTACTTCCGTAATAGTTAAGCGGAATGTCGCTCTCCTTGTGGAAATTCGCCCCATTGTATGAGTACGGTACGGATTTTGCCGGGAACGCCCCGCTGTTGGTCGTGTTGTAGAAAGCGCCCCCTAACGGCGGCTCTCCGAACCACACGTTGCTCTTCGTGCGCAGATTCGCACCGGAAATTATGTGGTTGTGGATACCCCGCGGAGGCTGTTGACGCAAGACATACAGTTCATTATGTTGTAACCGGTGGTTATTTCTCAGGGCAATCAGCAGACTGACACAGATTAAAATATTCTGCGAACAAGTCTCTTTAAAAACGTACACATTAAACAGCAGCACATGGACATATCTGTTCTGACGATTCATATTCTACTGGACATTTTCTACTGGACATATTCGACTTTTTGTTCAAGGAAATCGTATATGCTTCAGTAATTGTGACATGAACTGCTATAAATATTTCCATATATGTTTTTTAAAGCATCATTTCTATAAAACTTGTTAAAAGTTGTGTGCTTACGTTGCCATGGTAGAATCTGCTGGTGGTCAAGTTGACCCTCTCGCTGACTCTCGCGCCGTCCAGATCTCCTTCCGGAAAGTCGCTGTGGTTTCGGTGCTTATCCGGCTTGAAACGCTCCACTGCCAAACAAAATACTATTATATTATAATGAGTATGTACAATTTAGTAACGATTGATTGTTTCGCTCAAACCTGTATTTAGTATCACGCGCTTGCATTGAAAGCCGTAGGCTTATTGAGATACTTTGAGAGTCCGTTTCATGGGTAACACTTAAACGTTAGTAGAGACCATTAAAACGCTCCGAATTTGGGGATCGAACCCGGGATATTCTGACATTCAGGTGGAAATCATATCCACAACGCTTTTTTACCGTCCGACTCAGCGGGAATATTCTTCAACAAGTACATGCGATTACTAATTACAATATCGCCAATATGGTATTTTTCAACCAACAACTGCGATGCCTAGAATAGAAATGAAATGTTAAATCAAGCGCCAATCCTGGAATTGTCTTTAACTAGCGCCTTTCGTGTCTGGAATATCAATTTCGATATTTAAGTCGTTCATATCATCTGGACCATGATTTAACAAGCGCGTTTGAAACAAGTAATTACAATGATATCACTAAATCAAGCGTCCAGCTGATCATAAATATTCTTAAACAAACGCCTGTGATGCCAGGAATGACCTTGATATCGCTAAATCAGGCCTTCAACTCACCTGGAATGACGGAGGGCAGGTAGGAAGCGGTAGCGGTGCTCCTGTAGTCGTTCCACTTGAAGTGGCCATCCTGTTGCTTGAAGTTCGTCTGGTTCAGCAGACGGGTGACGCCCTCGGTGCTGTAGGGCGGTCGGTCGGTCTGACCCGCCAAGTTCTAAACGCGGTCGCAAATAGAATACATTTGGGAATCAAAGCGCTGATGGCGTTGCAATTCTGTTTGCGAGGGAACAAGCCATACTTGAATTTTTTAATTATTATAGTTTTTTCATCCAAAGAAACGTTACCTGTATGATATTTTTAATGAAATACCTTTTAAAAAAATGCTAGTTTGTTTCGCCGTTTTCAGCAATAGTTCATTCATATTCATATTCACGGCGGTCAGTTTACCAACTCACACCTTCCTTGCTTAGTTAGTGTACCAGTACTAAGTGCAAATATGTATGCCAGTAACTGACAACTGCTCTACTTGAATCAGAGGTATGGGAGAATGGCCGATCCCCGCGCATGATATGTGTCCGCGATTCTCGATTTTGTAGCCCAGCGTTTTTTTAACTAATAGTCCGAGAGCCCATGGGTGTTTATTGCAAGTTTTGAGGCCAAGATTACTTTTTTTATTTTTGAAAAGGGNTTTTATGGAATTTTTAGTTTAAATAATGTCTCTTCTTAGCGAAAATTCAGTTTAGGCAGAAAGTGTCGTCCCGGATTAGCCTGTGCGAATTGCACAGGCTAATCTGGGATGACACTTTACGCACAAGCATTTTGCCTAGTTTTCTCAGAACACGCCACATATATCAATTTACCACCTCGGAGCTTGAACAGAAAGAATTAGCTCCCCCGATTTCTAAATACCACTACAGAATCATGTGTGCTTGCGCAAACGGTTTTAAAACATAATGGTGATCGCAAAAATGTCAGTCATTTACGTTAAGTTGTAAACAGTCAATGTTAACAAGAGACTTCGCGATTGATAAAGGGACAACCGCGGCGCTTTTAACGTTTATTTTATATTAAGACCTTCGTGGTCGGCATAAAAAAGCTTTAAAAGCTACAACTTGTTATCAAATGGGTTTTACTATTTTCAAATGTAATAAGAAACGTTTAATAGTTCAACTGAAATCTCTTATATCAACAAAAAGTATATGTGTGATTTTGTGAATAATGTTCTGATAGCAGCGTTTGATTCTTTGGAATTTCGTGTTAATTGATAGGGCCCCAACCGAAAAAGAATCGATTTCGCGAATCGAAAAAACAAATTAATACTCGCGGGTCCGGGACAAGGCTTTTGCCCACGATACCGGGTCGGATTGTTTATTCACGACAGGGATAATAGAGGATTTATTTGAAGATATATTCAATAATTGCAGTAAAATTGTCTTACAAATTTAAAAAATACAGTTTAAGTGTCTTTATTTAAAGCATAGTTTTCATTCTAAATATAAAGAATACACGTACAAACGCATATAAGTCGAGGTTTGGTATTCCGGTAAAATATTTTGGTCCAATACATGGTGAATTTCTCAAACGGAATCGACTTCAAACGGCAAACGAAGCAAACAGTAATAAGATTATCCATTGCCTTTACCCTTAAGTTTGAGAAGCTTTCATTAAGGTTGAAAATATGTTGCTGTTTACTTTGCTTTGTATCGTTCTACCCAGTAAATGATGTTAAAAGAATGTCCTTAGTGTCATACAATACTAACATCAATTTTCAACAAGGTGGTGGATTCTTAATAAAAAGTTGCTCGCTGCAGTATTTTAATCATTTTTTGATCAATTATACGACTTCTTCTAATAGATTAACTGCCAATATTTGAGGCTTAACGAACGCGTTATTAAATTAGTTCTTTTTTTTTTGCCTTTACTTATTAAGATCCTGACTCGACCCGACGCGTAATTTCACGGTTTTTTATTTGACCCGCCGACCCTTTCCGAATAATTTTTTAACACGTTTGAGCACTATTATTTGCTGATGCAAAACTATTATTTGCTGATGCAAAACTATTATTTGCTGATGCAAATAAATTGTAATATTACATGGGAGGTAAATCTGGATTGACTTACTTGGTATGATGCATTCATTGTTGTCTCCCTTTCAATGACTTTCATGGGATCCCCTGTCGGAACGTTATAGCTGGGTGGCTGTAAAATATAAATGTGCCTCGCTCTGTGAAAAGGTGGTTTAATGCATGTGCGTAAAGTGTCGTTCCATATAAGCCTGTAGTGACTGCACAGGCTAATCACGGACGACTCTTACGCACATGCGTTTAACCCCTTTTACAAAGAGCGCGGCCCAAATCAAATGCTCGTACATTCATATCATAACTTTATCATTGTAACGTAATCATTACATAAATGATTTGAGACATCAGATATCGGTTCTGCTTAATAAAATTACATTGTTTTCGCTTTAATCGAAAATTAAAAGCAAGCTCTAGTGTAATAGCTTTGATAAGTACCAGAACCGATTCTCGAAAAACTCTTTGTAACGACAGCATACAATTCCGCTTAGACACTTGACTTGCGACGTGTCTACCTGACGCGACATGCATCATGTTCACTCCACGTGACATGCAGCGTTTGTTGAGTGTTTAAAGCTATGTTTTACATTTTATGAATGAACTTACATAAGTCACATTAACTAAGAATTACTCAACGTTACACGCCTGATACGTGACATTTATTGTGTTTACCGCACGCGACATGTGTCGTGTCAACCGCACGTGACAGGCACTCACCGCGGGCAGGGTGGCCACCGGCTTTTCATAGCGGCCCAGGTACGTGTCCATATGGGTCGTGTTGAAGTGAGTGGAGCGCTCATCACCCTTGATCGTGGGAGGGCCTCCTGCGTGAAGAATATTAATGGCATCAACTTACATACCTGACATTACCGGTAACCACTAGTTTTGTCATCAATTAACAGACGTTGAATGAACTACTCCAATACTAGTAATTACCGGTAACCTTTGTGTAATCAACTCACGAACGTGTGTGACTTACACTAGTATAAGTGAAATATTAACTTACATTACTTGTTGTAACATTAACTTTAAAACGTGGCACCAACGACCATGATATTGCTTCGCCGAATATTGTCAGTTCGTCTGATATTATAGTTTGGTAATACATACAAGTGTTTAGTGTTTGCATGGTACATACACTAAACTCCATATAAATAACTGCATTTGCAAAATCCCATCTATCGGTAATAACAATAGGAGAAACCTGGCACATCAATAAACAGGCGACATTAACATGAAATATGGACAAAAACATGATGTTATAAACAACGCGGGAGTTAATTTCTTATCGTGTTCAGTTGTAAGGCCCTGCGCGTCAAACGTATCAAGTCTGGTAACAAATTGTGTTCCACAATAGATGAGAGAGAAATTCAAATATAGAGTCGCACAGCAGACTTTCTTATAACAAATGCTCAGCATACTCCGCCATTTAAAGCTGTTCAATTGAATATTTACATATAATTTCTGGGAGGTAGTCACCATGCCCAAAAGCAAAAGCAATACCACACCAAAATTGAACATCTTTCAGTAAAAAGTTAAAAACTAAAAGCTTGATATAGCAGCTGCAATTCAAAATTCAAAACTTGTGTGAGTATAGTAAGTAATTTCGGTCGGAGTGCTGGGACACACTCCTAGTACATGGTGCGTTTAAGGAGCGGAAAGACCTTATAAAGCTCGATATAATAATCAGAGAACGGGGTTAAATGCGTGTGCGTAAAGTGCCGTCCCAGATTAGCCTGTGCAATCCACACAGGCTTATCAGGGACGTCACTTTCCGCTTTTATGATATCTTTCGTTAAAATGAAGTCTCTTCTTAGCGAATATCCAGTTTAGGCGGAAAGTGTCGCCCATGATAATCCTGTGCGAGCTGCAAAGGCTAATCTATGACGCCACTTTACGCACATGCATCAATCCCCCTTTTCACAGAGCGAGGCTCCAAAACAATATTTTTGTTTTGTTTTTGGTTAAAGAGTCTGTGCACGAGTCTGTTAAAACCCACAGCCAGGATCTATCGCACAGTTTGCATGGGGTATTTAGTACTACCTACCAAATGCAATAAAGATTTAAATGTCAGAATAATGAACCGCTTTAAATTCCGTCCGCGTGTTTAAAGTCTGATATGGAATTGTTTACACAATCTACAAAATACATTGTTAGTAGCTGTTATCCGTTAATCTCTGGTTCTTTATGATTTTCTTTATGATTTAATCTGGCCAACGTGCCATGTAATAGGGCGTTTGAACATTACATGTACATTCCTATAGATAGGCAATGAAGTGAATATAGCTCCCACGATCGAAAAAGCTATAAGAAAAAAATGTGAATATTGCATGTGTTATTTTATCACAAACATCAACTCAATTGCATTTTTTTTCACAGTTTCTCGGTTTATATAGTGCTTTTTTTGTTGTTGTTTAAGCGAAAATAATAACATGTAAAAGTAGAATGTATTAATCTTTACTAAACAGTATTTTTTAATATTTGAAATTTCCAGGCGAAACGCAAACAATATATTTTTTTTAAAGAAATTGTATGCATAATATCATGAATTACAACTGTGTGTATTTCTTTGTAATGTTATATGTATCCAATAACCCTTTCGCGTGCTAACGAAACCTTCAGCTTTATTCTAATCTAGATGTTAAACAACTTTCTTTAAAATGTCTCGATAAACTGTTCGTTTTCCAAAAAAGCACCTCAGAGAATCACACGTATTGCCTCTTTCTAAATGATGATGAAACGTCAGCCTACAATCGATGATTCCTGCAGCTAAAGCTCGATAGATCGAAGTCTTTACAACTCTTCCATTTTCTGTTTTCAATACATAATTAATGTCTGTATGTTGTAAGAACGTGTATGTGGATACGCCAATTAGATGACCATTCTCTAGCGGTCCATTACGTTAATCGTTTTGGTCCGGATATCGATTTCGACACAATCGATGGTGGGGTTCTTTCACATTGGGATACAAGATAATACTAAAGATGGTATACGTTTTTATTGACAAATCACAGAATTGCACTCATAAACGACATGGGTTTCCAAGGAGCTGTTCTTTGAGAAGTTCTTTAAAGTGCGCGTCTGATCATAATGCCGCAATATGAGTCGCGTTCTCAGAAAACTGGGCAAAATGCATTTGCGTAAAGTGTCGTCCCAGATTAACTAACATAACTACCATAATA
Source organism: Dreissena rostriformis (assembly GCA_007657795.1). Taxonomy (NCBI): domain Eukaryota; kingdom Metazoa; phylum Mollusca; class Bivalvia; order Myida; family Dreissenidae; genus Dreissena; species Dreissena rostriformis. The sequence continues at coordinate 214,551 of VMBQ01000464.1, read as the reverse complement.
CCAGTCTAATCAGGGACGACACTTTCCGCCTGAACTGGATTTTCGCTAAGAAGAGACATCATTTCAACGAAAAATTCCATAAAAGCGGAAAGTGTCGTCCCTGATAAGCCTGTGCGGACTGCACAGGCTTATCTGGGACGACACTTAACGCACATGCATTATTCCCAGTTTTCTCAGAACGCGACTCATATGAGAAACTAGTCCTTATCGATCATATATAATTTATTTTCGTATAGGTATTCGTCGATTTAGAAATACTAAACTTTTACTCATAATCATACTAATATTAATGTAAATGCAGATCATTGGCCCGTGTCATGCGAAAATGGGTCTTATGTCATATGCAGTCTTCGTAGCTCAAGAACAACCTGCGGATCCGCGCAGACTGGTCAGGAGCTATCCTGTCCGCTAGAAAGTTGTGGTTTTGTGGTCTCATTAGCGAAAGCTCCTGTGGACGCGCAGACTGGTCTACAGATACGCTGGTCGCATCTGGCATAAGACCTTTTTCGCATGACGCTTCTCATAAATAATGTTTAAAACAATAGCACCGCATTGCGGGTGCCAACGCTCGGCTGTGGGTGCTTGGATTTTGTTTTTTTTTACCTTTGCCATTGAACGTCATCATTGACCTTGACCTTTTATAGTAAGTAGGCTATTAGCTTGTAAAAGCCTTTTTGCTGGATAAATGTCGTTGGTATTGTTGTTGTTGATTTTGTTGTAATTATGATTAGACCCACATCGCCGAAACCATCGATTCTTGAAAGTGAGTACACAACACTAAACACAAAAAAGTTCGTAAAAACTATGTGTGATACCCGTTAAAAAATTAAAAAGTATTCTTTGTAAAATATGTTTCACTGAAAAAAAACATCGTTATTTTAATATAATGATTTAAATAAAAGTCTTGATTATTTAATGTTTAACATATTTCTTAAGGCGTATAGCTTGGGTGAGCAAATACGGGTAGGAATTAAGTCGGGCATAATAAAAAAAAAGTTCGGCCGACCTACCTACTTTATTTTTAAATTGTAATGTTTGTGGAAACAAACATCAATTTGGCATCATAAAAACTCACCTTCGTGCATGGACGGTGCCCTTATAGTTTTATGGATTGTCGTATCGTGGCCCTTATACCGCTCCCTATAGTCTGTAAGGGGCTGTAACTCTTTCTCCCTATCCCCCTGGGGTATATAACTCTTATGCGTCCCAGACCCTATGACGCGCTTATAGGTGTCCCCCATTTTAGGGGTGAAATACGAATTATGGACAGTCTCAAAGCTGTGAAACTTATTCAGATCTCTGTCCATTTTAAAATTAGTTAACCTCAACTTTCCGCTTGCGCCTTGTATTTCCGGTTTGGGCACATGTCTGTATTCAAAAGATTTCGTCGTTTCCGACTCCCTTTCGTTAAAGAAACTCTGATCGCGATGCATAACTTCTGACAACGGCGGTGGTTCCGCCCCTTCCGTGCGGCCATATTGTCCGTACGGGGGATAGTCGGTTTTGAATATACTGCGCATGCGCTGGTTTGTCAGCTGATTATCCTGACCAATCCGGAAGCTGGTTGACTTAAGGAAAGCCTGTCCGGTTTTGGGATTAATGATGGGTGCTCCGACTGTACTGCTCATTTTGTGATCTGCAACAAAAGATTTTGACTTAATTTAAAATAATTAAAATTGACCACACAGCTACAAGGCTAGAAAACGACGGGACGGCGTGTTGGTCTGTTAGCTGTTACACTTATTGGTTATTGTTGTGGACAGCAGTTTCCACCTAACAAAGAATATAAATATTTGTCTTTGATTCTATCTTGATTCTATTTATTTTTTTATTCTATATAAACGCCACTACGCCAACAAAAGTCTTTTTTTAAACACACATCTTTTTTACTTCCACAAGCGGAGAATATAAATTTTACAAATTCTGCTTTGTGCAAATGTATAAACGAACATTGCGAATCCGATTGCGCCAACTTTTATCGACTGATTATTCAACAGTGCTCATTGCATAACAATCAATACGAAATCAACTTAACAGCGCTATAACAGTTAAGCATACGAGCATTTGGCCGGTTGCTTTCTACACTAATCTTAGATTTTAGTATTAAGAGATTAATTTATTATATTGAAAATCTAGAACATTTAAAACTAAATTGGTATGCTGTGAATTTATATGTCTAATATTCGCATATACATTAGTATGTACACATAAATAATATGCCTTTAACTCCATTGATGTCAACGAATAATAATTAACCAGTCGTGGTGGATCCATTATATGAAACTTCATAACAATCATTTTTAGTGTATATGAAGCGGAGATTTATATTTTTCTTAGCAATAGGAATGTTGTATGCATTATACGAGTAAACAATTATGGCGATTTTTTTCGTTTGCTGAATCGATATCGATTTCTTGTGTCAAATGGGCATTCGTGGCTTTTGTCGGCCATAATAGAATGTTTCAATATGTTATAGCGCCTGATGTGGCGACACAAAAAACTGCAGGCACACCAAGATCTTCACCCGATGCCGTGTGTCCCATACAGTACAGTATATGTAACCCACATTATAATACTATAATCAGTAATGTACATTGTGAACATAGAAACATATGTTAAGCATCTTTTAGCAGGACTGTACTCCAGAGCACGCTACAGGGAGGTCGCCGTCGAGGCCGTCAGAAGAAAAGCTGGATTGACCATGTTAAAGTCAGAGTGGACGCGTCCCTCCCCATGGATGAGCTACTCCCAGCAGCCCACAACAGACCTCCTGGCGGAGGATCTCTGTGTCACCGTCCCCCAACTACCAGACCGGTTACGGGAATGATGATCATGACGGTGGTAGTTATTGTTAAATGAATTGTTCAGAAACAGCTTTTAAAGCTGCCGTCAGAATGAAGACAATTATTTGGATTACATGTGCAAGCATAACAAATTACGATAAAGAACACTTACGAACCTGCTCTATTCCATAGTTCATATATATCGAATCCAATACAAACAACGTCCGCATAACAATATAACCAAATGGGTAATGATGTCAAAAACCCATTAAAAACATTAGTGTATCGCACTATAATGTCGAAAGTGAAAACTGCTGCCGAAACAATTGCGCGACTGTCATAAATACAAAGCGGCGGAATTTGATTATTAAATTTCTGTTTATGCAAAATCAATTCAATAGAAAGAAACAGCTTATAGTCATCTGATAATTAATTTATTTTTATTTCACTATTGAAATAAATAGTTTATAACTACGTGATTGGTTTATTGGTTTATTGTGCTAAACTTAATAAATTTTCCAACAATATCCGCCGCAAAAAAAAATATAGAGAAGAGAAGAAAAAAGTAATTATCAAACAATCAATTAATTTAAGTCATTTTAAGCTTAACGTAAATATTAATTTAATAAAATTTAATCAAATACATGATCAGCCTAATTAAATTAATTAATTATGCGTGAATATACAATTACTTCAACTAACTACATAACATTTATTTTCATTGAACATTCTTACCCAACAGTAAATATCCTGGTTACTAGAAAAATATACTCTTTGTAATTAAATCTTTTCCTTTGTTTATTGATTATCGAATAATTGTATTCATTGATTAAAACAATTAAACCTTTCGTCGCTCTAAATCTTTTGAACGTTATCACCACGGAGATCAAGGGAGGCGACTCAATCACAGCGCCGCTCTTTAGAAGAAGGTAAGAAATTTATTATCTCGATGAGACGCTTGCTTGTAAGAAAATTTATCTATTTCATTTCAATGAGCGTTTTGTCAACTGACAATGCAAAATTTGCCAGCATGTCAACAAAGTTAGAAATAAATTTTACTCGTCTTTTGAAAAGATGTGAGACAATTGCAAGTCAAAGAGACACTTGGGACTGGCGACTGGAAAAGGTAATAACTTGTTTTAAGATAACAATAGTTCGTTGTGGTCGCATCAATGACCGTTCAGTCTTCATTGCCATTGGCACTGGTCTCCAAGTCTCAACAAAATTACACTTTTGTGAGTTCATTTTATCACACGACGCCGTAACAACATACAATAACGTAAAAAATGCACATTTTGAAAATGGCTTTTATGAAGATATTTTTTCAAATTATTTCATTGTCTAACTTATTGAATATAGTTATTTTTATAAATCAATAAACAAATGTTTAAAAAAAAAACGTGATGATTTATCCATTTTAAATCAAGGCAATTTTGATAATGGCATTCTTGTTTCGTCATTTGTTTAGTTACTCTCAGTGGTCTTTCAGTAATAATATTGATAAATATTCAGAAAATTATGTGGAACTTATCAGAAAAGTATTTTTGGGTGGAAACAAAAAAAAAATCTCCTGAAAAAGTTTCATTTTCTGATATGTATTATTTTTAAATGATACATAAAATAAGTTGAAGTGACTTGTTCATACCTGCAAATATCCAGGGGTGTAAAATTGAAGTCAAAAGGGCCTGATGGCAAGTGAATTCCTATATTTTGTACTCTGTTTTTTTTTTTAATTGTTCTATGCTTTGGCAAAGTGTGTCATTCGAAGAGCGCTTACTTAAATCAAAATTAATTGTTTGTTATAATGATTTTCTGCAAATTCATTTTATAATTACAGTATGTGGAAGCACTTCAAGACCAGCTGGGAGAAATGAAAAGATCAACCAGGTAGAGAAAGCTTAAAGAGCCAATCTGCAAATACTTTAAAACCATTCAACTTGGCAGAAATCATTTTAATGAACATCTTATTGACACAAATACAATACATGTAAGCTTCATTGAAGTCAGTTAAATAATAACAATTTGGTTATTCAACTTTTAAAATTTCTATAATAGGTGATTACTGTGGAGTAAGTACACTATGTGTGTATCAAATGTACAGTAAAGTATGCATTCAATTAGCACCAAGCGATTTCGAACATGAACATAATCAAAAGTTTTTCTTAAGTAGTCTTGTACACCAAGAGTGTCGGGAACTTTACAATCTGATTCTTAATCTGTGTTAAATGTTGCTGTGTATAATCCATTTGCAGCAAGCCAAGCCAGGACGTCATGTTGGAGTACACGCGCAGGGTTGACTTCCTCAAAGGACTGTTGGAGGCAGAACAAAAGGTCAGACTGAAAACTGCACTGATGTTGAACAACCTTGCTAATTATTGTAGATATAATGATACAGTTTGGTGCTTGTAATATGTACAATATAGACATAGTTTTTCAGACACTTTATTTAATCCTTATAGTCTACTGTTGTTGTTTTTTTCCAATTAACTTTAATCTTTGTACTTAAAATTTTCTAAACATGGCATATATTTATATGAGCCTTGCTCTGAGAAAAAGGGGCTTAATGCATGTGCTTTAAGCAGTCTGCACAGGCTTATCAGGGCTTATGCTTCCCACAGTTATTGTAATTGTTTAAAGGAAATATCTTCTAAGCGAAAATCCAGTTGAGGCTAAAAGTGTCATCCCTGACATGCTTTAAGCCCTATTTTCCCAGAGTGAGGCTCATATAATGTTTAACTTCTGCGTGATATGCATTCATTACTTACATTTTTAGGAGAACATATCAGAGAAGGCATATGCGACTGAAAGACTGGCCCCTGTTTCAAACATTCACAAGGGGTCCGGCATAGCCCCTAAGGAGGTTCATCTATCAGCCATGACGCGACTACAAAAGGACATGCGCACTGAGCTACTGGGGGAAGACAAGCCTGGTAAGGTGTAGAGAATGAGCCGGTTGGGACAGCATGGTTATGTACCCTTTTTGTGCACACCCTGCTTCCTGTCTTGGGAGGCCGAGAATTGATCCTCATTCTGGGAAAACTGGGCTTAATGCATATGTGTAAAGTGTCATCACAGATTAGCCTGTGCAGTCTGAACATAGACGACACTTTCCAATTTTATACAATTTTCATTTTAAGGCACATGCATTAACCCTGGTTTTCCAAGAATGGGTCTCAATTAATGTTGATTATCTGATGAAATTTCACAATTGATTTAAAGACTGGGTCTCTTTCCAATGCTTATGAGGTGTCAGTGAGGACAGGAGAATACGATAGAAATTGCTGGGACTTTGAGTTGACACTTAAAGTGTGCATATAAGATTTTACTTTTTTGTTCAAAAGAGATTTTAATAAATAACTATTTTGAATGAAAGTTGAGAAGCTATGGTACTAGAAGGTCAACAAAATTCAACTTTTATACAATTGCAAATAATTTTATTTGTAAAGGCGAAAACCAACTTGTATAAAAAAGACATGTACACTTTTGGGAAATCCTTACTGTTTTGTGAAGATATGTTCATACAATCTGCACTCAATTTTTTGTTTTGCAACAAATACAAGTTAATGTGTTGGTATTAATGCTTAGGCTTAGTTATATTTAAATGATTATGAGTTTCAACTTTTACTCTATGATCTATTTAGTATTTATAATTGCTTTATATATTTGAATTCCCCCTTTTTTGTAAAAAGGGGGTATTTTCTTTTTGGCCTGTCTGTCTGTCATTGTATGTGTGTGTCTGTTTGTCGCAAAACTTTAACCTTGGTCATAACTTGTGCAATATTGAACATAGCAACTTGATATTTGGCATGCATGTGCATCTCATGGAGCTGCACATTTTGAGTTGTGAAAGGTCAAGGTCATTCTTCTTCAAGGTCAAAGGTCAAATATATGGGTCTAAAAGCGCAGTAGGGGGCATTGTGTTTTCACAAACACATCACTTGTTAATTTACTTTTTCATATTCACATGTTGGTTTAAGATTGAGAAAAAAAGAATGTTGACATTCAAATTGTTTATATTCATTTTAAAGCATTTCAATGATTAAAACCCTGGATGCAGTAAATTGTTAGAAAATGTCAGCCCAATTGCTCAGAGTCCTGACCCGTCTAATTTCATTTCTGAAACATGATGCTTTATCAAATCATGGCTCTGGGATCAAAACTTGCCACATCCAGTGTTAAATACACTTTAAACATCTTTACATCTAAATCCATCAAGCCCAAAGGTTTTATATTTGGTATGTAATATTGTATTGTGATTCTTTTCAAATTTTGTTCCAATAATGTCCCTGGGGCCAAATTATTTTTTCTTTCAACTTGATTCATATGAAAGCAGCATTGGCAGGTACAGTATTCATCACTTCTGTGACATGCTCTAGTTTCTTCTCTTTTATTGTTATAGGTGATGGCCTACGGCAGAGAAAACAGACAGATGAAAGTGATATAGATGCAGTGCTGAAACATCATCGTAAAGTGCATGAAAAGCTGACAGAGGAGTTGTTACATCACACTATGAACCTGAAAGACTTCGCCTACTCTGCCAGCAGTATTGTCAAGAAAGACATCAAGGTCAAAAGATTGAGATTTTGATTATAATTTTTTTGTGATTGATGTGTTCGATTGATATAAAAAAAGTCGGGGTATATTGGTTTGCAGTAGGTCAGTCGCTTAGATGGTCGTTCCATGGACCATAGAAAGGAAGACTATTACTGATTTTTAGATCAACAGTTAAGAGTCACAGGGTGTTGTAACTTAAAAAAAATATGCATGATTTCTTTTGACCTGTAATAATCTTAATTATTATTGTGATTACTTTGGGAAAAGGCAAAATGCCTTTTGTTTTGAAGTAAAGGTTCATAGGATCTTGTTACAAGAAATTTATTTCTCAGGATATATAGGTAATTCTTTGTCTTATAATTGTATATATTGGTTTTGCTAGGTATTTTGATGATCTTTTTGGTATTAAAGGGACTTTTTCATGTTTTGGTAAATTGACAAAATTGAAAACAATTGTTATAGATCTGCAAAATTTCGTTGTTGTTATGATATTTGCGCGGAAATAGTAATACTGAACATTTACCATGCTCTAAAATATCCATCATAAGCATCTTTTGACGATTTTAAAACCTGAAAATTATAAAGCATTACAAACGCAAAACGATTGAATAATTTGGAGTGTTCTGTTGTTATCGTTATATTTTGTGACATTATGAGGATTGCTAGACTTACTCCAAGGGTCAGTGGTTTGAGTTCTGGTGTGGATTACTTTTTTTTTCTTTATTTAATTTGTATGCCCAAGGTAGGGTATAGCAGTTGAACTGTCCGTCTGTCTGTCCGTCTGTCTGAAAACTTTAGCATTGGTCATAACTTTTGTAATATTAATCATAGCATCTTGATATTTGACATGCATGTGTATCTCATGGAGCTGCACATTTTGAGTGGTGAAATATCAAGGTCAAGGTCATCCTTTAAGGTCAAAGATAAAAAAAAATCAAAGCAGCGCAGTAGGGGGCATTGTGTTTCTGACAAACACATCTCTTGTTCTTATTGTTTTATACTGGTGTTATTTACTTCTGATGTTTACATTTATCAATTTAAAGCATTTACTGACAAACTTCAAAACATGCCATTATCTGTGAACAAGTCCCTTTAATGTATGGCTATATGCCGCTATATTTTCAAAATGTATTTGCTTAAAAGTCTCATTTTGTAATGAAAGCTTACAAATCAAAACTATTGACAGAGCATGTGCGTGCTATGTTGCCCATTCTCACAGCCGCTGTGTTCCTTTCAGACCCTGGATGACACCAACAAGGTGGCAGACAAAAACCAGAGTGACCTGCAGCGCGAGTCCCAGCGCCTGGAGAGCAAGACCCGCGGGTGCAGCTGGTGGATCTGGATCATGCTCGCGCTTGTTACCCTCACCTTCCTCTGGATGATCATACTCATGAGAATGTTCCCTGCACGGTCCTGAGTGGAAGATGTTGTGACAATCGTGTTTATGCTCACCAGAATGTTTACAGCCAGGTTCTGAGTCTGTTATGTTGTGAAAATTATGCTAATGCTCACCAAAATGTTTCCAGCCCGGTTCTGAGTCTGTGATTTAAGGACAATTATGCTGATGTTCATCACAATGTTTCCTGCAAGGTTTTGAGTCACGTGTAAACCTGATTTTGTGACATAATTATGATCATCCTCATAAGAGTTTTCACGGCAAGGTCTTGACATGCTGGTAAGGCAGATTTTGTGAAATTAGTATGACGATCCTCAAGATAATGTTCTCTGTCCAGTCTTGACTCAAGTGCAAATATCATGATTATGCTGATAAGAAAGTTTTTCGTGGCACATCTCAAGGGTGGAACGTTTGATATATTTTATCCGATATCGCATAGCAATCTTACTTTTTGACATAATTTTTTGTCACTCTGGTGAGACTGTTCTGTTGGCAGGGCTTAAGGGTCATTGGTTTGACATACTTGTAAGATAATTATAGAAATCTTCAAGATGATATTCCTATTCTCGTCTTTAATAGGAATCAGGTTACTCAGAATTGCGAAGATTCTCTTCAGAATGTGTCTAGGTCACACATGTTCTTATGTGTCATGTTCTGAGAAAACTGGGCAAAATGCTTGTGCGTAAATTGTCATCCCAGATTAGCCTGTGCAGTCCGCTAATCAGGGACGACAATTTCCGCTTTTATGGAATTTATGGTTTAAATGATGTCTCTTCTTAACGAAAATCCAGTTTTGACGGAAAGTGTCATCCCGGATTAGCCTGTGCGGACTGCCCAGGCTAATCTGGGATGACAATTTACGCACATGCATTTTGCTCAGTTTTCTCAGAACACGCCACATAGAATCGTCCATTTGAAAATGTCCCCTAGTATATCGTGAGGCATGAGCATCACATACATGACATTGTGACCCAATTGTGATTTTGAGAACCAGACTTACCTGGAATTATTATATAATTGAAACATATCATGCAAAGATGAGTCTCATGTCATATGTGGCCAGCATAACTTGAGACCAGCCTGCGCAATTTGCTAAGTCTGGTCAGGAGCTACACTGTCCGCTATAAAGTCATGCAAGTCTCATAAATGGATAGGGTAGCCTCTGACAAGACTGTGCAGAGTTATGTGCGCTTGAACTTAGGCAAATTTTAGAAACCTTCTTATTGTACATGTTTACATTTGCTAATGAAACTATCTCTCAGTTTCTCTGCATCAACCTGAAACTTACTTGATATGTTGTTTATACTATGTGAAGGTCATGATGTTATTTTCATGTATGTCGCGTTATTATGTTCAGAATAAAGTGCCCTTGAACTTAGGTAAATTTTGGATGCGTACGTCATTGTATATGTGTTCATTGGAGTCTAACAATTCTCTCTGTGTTCTGCACATTAACATGAAAACTGATAGATATGTTGTTTATACTTTTAAAAGGTGCAAGACGTTATTTTTGTGCATGGACTCATATTCTTTGCAGAGTTATTTACCCTTAAAGTTAGGTACCTTTTTGAATTGGATTACTACATAATTATACATGTGTACTGGTGTCCCCTACTAGTCTTAATTGTTCATGAGTTTTGTTTTTTTTAAAGTGGAACTGCTTATATTAGACACTGTGTTTTTGTGTCAAATTAATTATTATTGTTTCATTTCCATATAAACTAATGCTAGATGTCACCTTTTTGTTACATAATGATATAATTGTGACTGTTTTTGTGGACAATATTACAACCATGGAAATGGAGCTTTTTGAATCATGTTTTGAAAGTATTTAATAATTTATGTATTATTCTGCTACTTAAATGTCTAAGAGTTGCGGAATTACTGTAAGGGAGACAACTCAAAAATTATTATTGACGTTGAGAAAGAATTCCCTCCCCTACGATTTTTCATTTCATCTATTTTGTAATATCGCTTCTGATTTGAACTAATTTAAAGACTGAACCAAATAATAATCATTATGCACAATCACAACACTTTTGGTATGTATTTAGAGGTTTACGATTAGTTGATACTTGCCATTATTCAATAATCTCCTAAGGTCAATATGGACATCCTCTGGGGATGGTCGCATAATGGTGATCAGAAACTTATCATTGACCTCAAAAAAAGCTATTTATGTTTAGTTTTCTATGAGAATGTTCAGGATTATCGGGTACATTATCATTTATAGGATAGCAGTTAGTATGAAGTATTCATTGTTGTAACTGTTACAAGCTTGTAGAAAATACAGAACTACAGGTATTTGTTACCGTTTTTTTCTTGTTGGATTGTGCAATTTATTACAAATTATTTGTATTTATAATGTTATGTATCAATGTTTGGTAAGATTACATGATTAAATATATCTATCCAGTTCATGGTAGACAAGTAAAATGAACAATTGTTTTACACTTTAAGATCCTCTGGGCATGGATGTTTCATGAATGATCTATTTGAGTCAGTCACTCTTAGTCATCGTTTGGTGTCTTTATCATCAACGTCTTTAGCATTGTACTCGCCTGAAACCACTTGGGGAATTTAAACCAAAATTCTCCTCTCCCTTCCTCGCATTCAAGTACCGGAGTTTTCAGTTACTGGCATAATTATGTTCACTTGTTGCAGGTAAACCATCTATCCCTGAAAAACATGTGATATGGTGAACTGACCATCGTAATATTATTGAAAACGGCACACAAAAATCAACTAAAAAAACAAACACATACTTGTTTAACTTGTAAACCATGGTTGCCATGGCACCAGAATCTTAAAAACTGGCAAACTCAAAGATTTTCTTGTCTGAAACCACTGGCCGCATTTCAAAATAAGTTTACACAAATGTTCTTTGAATGACCCTGTAGAAGATTTTTTCATATAATTTTCATTTGTTTATAAACAAGGCCTCCAGAGGCGGGGTTTATTGAAAACTTTGTAAAAAAATATTGCGTGTAACCACTTGATGGATTTCAAAATTATTTCACTCAATTTCTCTTGGGTGACCATCACCCAGATTTCTTTAAAAAAAAGAAAGATCACTTGCCCTATTGGAAACGTCTTGTTCATCTGTCAGCAAATACTTTGGACGTTGATGTGGCCCTTGTTTGACTATGAACATGTACACATTTATAGAAATTATTTGTGTTTGTTAAAATAATAGCTGTCCATCATTATGCTTCTTGTTGTAAGCGTTTATCTTAAACGGACTTGACTTGTTCAATGATTTCCCTTTTTTAATTATCAATGAAAAGCGTTACATACGCTTTTTTTCCCGATTTCGATGGATGATTACTAATAAAAGAACAAATGTTTAAAATGTTCTTATACAAATTTGTGTTTTTTAGAGTTGACTATAATACATTTTTTTTTAATCGCTATTTTTTTTGGTGAAAATTGTCATTCTGCAAAACTGTAAACAAGTCCAGTTCAATCAACTGGTAAACAACAATAAAAATCGTTTGTATATAATACCATATCTCAAGAATCAAGACTAACCATTTAATTAATTGAATTATCATGATAGACATAAATTGAACTTTCTTCAGGGATCGTCCACAATAGAGAGCACGTTCAGATAAATAACAAAAATAAGTATTGATGCAATTCAAGACTTAAAGCCCCATTCTACCTAAAATAACTCAAAGCATTTTAATATTGCATTAGATGTTATGAAAGTAACTGACTTATATACAAACTATAATCAAAACTATTTCGTTTGTGAGAAATGCATTTAATTACGTTTGAATGTTCGAACGCGATTCGATTTACTTTGGTCTTTGGTAATTTTATGCTCCCAACGGGCGGCATATAATTTTCGCACTGTCCGTCGGTCGGTCGGTCGGTCTGTCTGTCTGTCTGTCTGTCTGTTTGTCTGTCTGGCTGGCTGGCTGGTTGGCTGGCTGGCTGTCCATCCGTCATACTTTTCTTGTCCGCTCTCTAATTCCAGTAGTACGATCTTCACAAAACTTGGTCAGAAGTTGAATCTAGATAATGTCTATGCAAAGTTCGAATATGGGTCATGCCGGGCCAAAAACTTTGTCACGGGGTCATTTAGTGCGTTTCAAACATTCAGCATTGTGTCCGCTCTCTAATTCAAGTAGTTTTCATCTGATCTTCCCCAAACTTGGTCAGAAGTTGTATCTAGATAATCTCGACACCAAGTTCGAACATGCGCAATTTCTTACTTAAGTGTAGAGATATCTCAAATGCTCGTTGAGAAGATATATCGCAAATGCTCATGGAGAAGAGATATCTCCAATGCTAGTGGAGAAGAGATATCGCCAATGCTCGTTGAGAAGATATATCGCAAATGCTCGTGGAGAAGAGATATCTCCAATGCTCATGGAGTAGAGATATCGCCAATGCTCGTTGAGAAGATATATCGCAAATGCTCGTGGAGAAGAGATATCTCCAATGCTCGTGGAGTAGAGATATCGCCAATGCTCGTTGAGAAGATAGATCGCAAATGCTCGTGGAAAAGATACATCTACAATTGTCGTGAAGTAGAGATATCTCAAATGCTCGTTGAGTAGAGATATCTCAAATGCTCGTGGACTAGAGATATCGCAAATGCTCGTTGAGTAGAGATATCGCAAATGCTCGTGGAGAAGAGATATCGCAAATGCTCGTGGAGTAGAGATATCTCAAATGCTCGTGGAGAAGAGATATCTCAAATGCTCGTTGAGTAGAGATATCTCATATGCTCGTGGAGTAGATATCTCAAATGCTCGTGCAGAAGAGATATCTCAAATGTTCGTTGAGTTAAATATATCTTAAATGCTCGTTGAGTATAGATATCTCAAATGCTGGTTGAGTAGAGATATCTTTAATACTCGTTGAGTAGAGATATCACAAATGCTCGTGGAGTAGAGATATCTCAAATGCTCGTGGAGTAGAGATATCTCAAATGCTCGTGGAGAAGAGATATCTCAAATGCTCGTGAAGTAGAGATATCTTTAATGCTCGTGGATTAGAGATATTTCAAATGCTCGTGGAGTAGAGATATCCCAAATGCTCATGGAGAAGAGACATCTCAAATTCTCGTTGAGTAGATACCTCAAATGCTCGTGGGGTAGAGATATCTAAAATGCTCGTGGAGTAGAGATATCTCAAATGCTCGTGGAGTAGAGATATCTCAAATTCTCGTTGAGTAGATATCTAAAATGCTCGTAGAGTAGAGATATCTCAAATGCTCGTGGAGTAGAGATATCTAAAATGCTCGTTGAGTAGAGTTATCTCAAATTCTTGAGGAGAATAGTCTAATATCTCCAATGCTCGATTAGTAGAGATATATCCAATGCTCGGGCAATAGCTTTATCTCAAATGCTTGCTCAACACATCAAGACAATAGAGAGGTAACTTGTTCTCTTTATAAGCGTATTCATTCATTCTAATTCAATCAAACTGGCTACTCATCTTCAGTTTGACTATATCACTTTACCATCGCCACATTTCAGCAGGAATCATTCAGCGACCGCCTCTACCTGGTTAAATCGCTGGAATGTTCTGTATCAGCTGGTGAGCGATTCCATGTACGAGCGTTCTCTTCTATCGCGCATTGCCGACGTGGATCATGTTGATCAGTGGAGATCTGACTGATCGTTAGTGACGGTCGGGGAGCTTGTGATGGCATCGATGTGGGTGTCTCTGGAACTGGGAGGCATTAGTTGGCGTCCTACACAGAGGTGGTCAAATGTAAGAGAATGTATCCACAACTGAAATTCTTAACTGTAATATTCTACAACGTCACCGTTTACTATGTCACATTCAGCTAACCCACATTCTACTATATGTCATATTCGACCAGGTCACATTCTAACACATACATTGTATTATGTTATTTTATAACAGGGGAAATTCTACGTTACGGTATACCTCGTTACATAAATTAACTTTATTTTCGCATTTACTTCGCCCATGATTATATTCTACATAGTCACAGTCAACTACTTTAAATTTACAACGCTCACCCAACTACGTTATATTTTATTACGTCCCATTCTTTCCCGTCCGGTCTTCTTCGTCATCTTCTTATAGATCACTTTTACTCAGTTTTAAGTCACATCCAACTACGTCGCATTCGACTTCCTCACATTTTCTTTTTCACATTAATTCACCTCACATTTTGTCACATTTTAATCTACTAGGTCTAATTTTAAATTGTTAATATGCTAGGTCACACTTTACCATGTTACATTCAAATTTGTAATTTTCTACATCACTCTACGTCGTCACTTTTTCTTCGTCACTTTCTACCACGTTTTAATCCACTACGTAACATCTTACAACGTAAAATATTCTACGTCACATTGAACTACGTCCTTTTCTACTACTTCACAGTCTACGTCGCTCTTTTCTATAAGTTCGCTTTCGACTTCTACACTTTCTACTGCCACACTTTCTACTACGTCACATTCTGTTTTGTCTCATTATACCGCGTCGTATTCTTCCACGACCCATTCTATTACGTGACATTTGACGTTGACCCTTTCTTCTATGTTTTATTCTACTTCGTAACATTTTTCGTTGTCAAATATATTAACATCAAGGATGTGTTATTCTACTACGTCACATTCTATTTTGCCTCGTTCTACTACATGTAAATTCTTTTTATGGAAACAAAATGTGTTGTTATTGTGTTGTTGCTTTTTTCATTTTTTTTATTTTCATTGTTGTTTTTGCATAGAAGTTTTAAAATACAGCAACGCCTTAGGTATTAATAAGGTAACTGGTTTGGATGGCATACAGTCAATATTTGTTGGAGATGGGCCGCCTGTTATTGTTGGTCCCTTAACTAATATAATAAACTTTTCTCTTATACAAGATGGTGTACCTGATGATCTTAAGCCTGTTAGAGTTTTCCCCCTTTTTAATAAAAAATATAAATTATCCGTTGGTAACTACAGACCTGTTTATAACATAACATAAACGTTATATATTCTAGAAATGGTTGTTCGTTACCATACTGATGCATATATTAAGCACTTGATGTATGACTTCCAGTCTGGTTTCCGGAAAGTGTTCTCTACAGATACATGTTTGATCTAGTGAACAGATTTCATTAAAAGCTAACATGATAAAGGTAATTCTGTAGGTATGTCACTATTGGACATACAAAAGGCGTTCGATACTGGAGATTATGCACTTCTTCTGATGAAACCTCAAGCGTCAGGCCCAGGTCAAGATATGGTAAGCTGGTTAAGATGCCTATCGAACAGACAACAATGGGGTGATAACATTACTTGGTACATCTGACCACGTCACATTCTATCATCGCATATACTACTGCGTCGCGCTCTGCTTCGTCATATACCAACACGCCTCCACATTCTACTTGCGTAGACTTGAGTTAGTGCAGAAAGAGAAGAAACAATACTATGTCTGACGAAGTTAGATTCGTAATAGTAAAGGCTCCCATACAATTATCCAAACGAAAATGTTCTGCAAAGAAGACTCTAATTGTGACTCCGTTAAACAAATTAAATAGGTAAAACACATTTTGGCAATAGGTATTGCGTTTCTTATTTAATACTTAGAGAAAAATATTTTAAATTCTTGTAGGGTATACGAATATTCCTGAATTAACCGCCATTACACAACCAGCAACTAACCAAAGTGTACAAGTATAGAGCTTATATCCTATCACGTATTCTCTTCGTGTTGTTCTCTATGCTTTGAGTTTGACATATAACTGTGATGTATGTATGATTTCTAGAGTCTTTACACACTTGATGTCTGTCGCCACTGTACATAAAAACACTACCTTCTTTTTAAAAAGTGACACAAAAAACCCCATCCCAACGTCTCTTCCTCGTTGTCTTTGACTCGTCAGTTATGTTTTTGTTGCAATCCGGAGACAAATAAAAATACAAATACTCTGTACCTTAAAATGAAGTCCACACATGGAACTATTTGTACATACAACTGCCCAAGGGAACCGGAATTGCAATAATAAACAAACATTACGGATACACTAAACAGCCATTCTATTAAAATACTTTACTTAAATCTCATTAAAATGGCTTTTTGGCTTTCAATCATTGTCAATTTTCTAGCAGCTATGGAAAAAAATCGTGCATTTTCGCAATCATCACAAAATGTGATATTATATATTGAATCATAACCTTAAAAATAAATTATATAAACGCCATGAAAGCTTAATCCACGAGTCTTATGTCGATGAACAGAACAAACAAGATAGTTACAAATAACTTACATTAAACGGACGTTTACGCCTCCATTTGGACTACTTACGACGACTTTTAGGATCATTTTTTGTTCATCCCCAGTGATTATAATACGGGTATATTACTTTCTACAACGTCATACAGACAAAGTTACATTTCTCTTCGCAACTTTCTACTATGCGATATTATGCCATGCGTTTTATTTTTATCACTTGTTTTACTTTATAACATAAAATCCTACCCAGTTATGTTGTATAACGACACTCTTTCTAACGTCACGTTATACCTACCGCTGTGATATGGAACGCCAAAACTGCCTTTTGTTTAAAGAAACTGATATGTTTGGGTTAGTTGTCATTACGTTATGTTCGGTTCATTCGGATCTCCTCGGTACAGTAGTCTTAAAATCGACTCACACGTGCGCTTATAAAGATAGGTCTTTCTGATCTTATTTCATTTTTTTGTTAAAAGTTACATGTTTTTAGTTCGAATTATTTACTCTGTTGAAATAAAGTTCTTAAATCATTATGTTTGTCTGTTGTTAATATGACCATTTTTACTTGCGTATTAATAACCCCTATGTACATTTTGGCGGATTAATAGTATTACTTTGCCGGTCAGTATTTTGTTTCATCGTTCACATGGGCGGAAAGATTAGGCCGGAAGGTTTTATAAGTGGCTTTAAAAATGCAAAAATAAAAAATCGCTCAAACTTATAGGGGTTGAAGTTTCATATTTGTCATGCATTAAAGTCCTCTACAAAGATTGGTAACACAGTGCCCCTGTGGTAAGAATGGTCCCGCCCCAGCATCAACATTTTCCATAGAATATAGGAAATCCTTCTAATACTAGTACCCACTCCCATACTCCTTGGCCAAATTTGATTCAAATTTACAGGAGACCACCAACCAAAATAGCTAAAATTGAATCCGCTAAGTTGAGTAATTAGGTCACAGGACAAAGAAAGGGCTTTGGAAAAAAAAGCAGACTGAAATTTTAACTGAAATCATAAAGTTAAGCATTCAGTTTTATGCCGAATTAGATCAGNCTAACATAATGTCACCTTAACTCTACATAATGTCAAATGAACCCAACATAATGTCAACTTAACCCAACATAATGCGAACTTAACCCAACATAATGTCAACTTAACCCAACATCATGTCAACTTAACCCAACATAATGCCACATTAACCCAACATAATGTCAAATTAATAGAACATAATGTCATCTTAACAACCTTACATAATTTCAAATGAACCCAACATGATGTCAACCTAACCCAACATAACGTCACCTTATCCCAACATAATGTCAAATGAACCCAATATAATGTCATTTAAACCCAACATAATGTCAACTTAACCCAACATATCGGTCTATTTCAACATAAGGCAGTTTTGGCGTTCCATTCTACGCCGGACAAGCGTGATCGTATTCGTCTATTCGGCGACGCGCAATGCATGGACCGAACCCAACACGCTACACATGTAGTCAATGCGGCTAAAATGCGCCCTTGCGCCGCACAAAAACCGACCAAAATTAAGCTAGTATGTTAGTTCTATTATTGCTATAGGCAGGGGTGAAAAGTGTTTCCAAATCGGACTGTCAAGCATGATAATTCGCCCGTCCACCGATGTGTAAATCGAAATGTCTTCTCGTGTAATATTGGCACTCGACAAACTAAATGCCAAATTCAACTATCTTTCATCTCTTTCTCATCATGGACATTTTATCTACCCTTTCAGAGAAAAATTGTTGTTCTGTCATATTTTTTACTTTTTAAAGTTTCGTTTATTGAGGTTAACGTGAGTATAACTGAAATGAACGTCCTTCGTAATGGTTGTCTCATTCGTGTGAATCATTAGCATTATAATTCTGTTGGTATTTTGTTAACTTCCAAACTGTATTGGAATGCGGTTCACTCATAGTTGGAATCTCAGACGCAGAGATCCTTAATAACGATAAGATCATTCAGAAACCATATGGGACCTGTCCGATTGAAGAACCTTAAACATATTTGATTAAACGCCAAGACTACTTTTGATGTGTTATGTCTCTCAGTGTTAAGGATTTTAATATATTGACACAAAAGTTTGCGTTCATATTCGTTTTGTAATAAATATCGTAGATTAATCATGAACAACAACATCAAAATCATCATTGTCATCACATCCATCAAAACCACCATAATCATCATTTTCATCATCATCTTCATCGTTATCAACGTCACTGGAGTTATTTTATATTTCCCCTGTTTTCAAAGGTATACAGAACACTGAAGTTAAGACCTGTCTATGTGACAAAAATGCGACCTACTGCCGCATTGAAAGGTCGACCTGTGCTTTGCGCGTCGCCTTATAGAAAACCCGTTCCGTCTATGATTTTAGCATCGCCTCATAGAAGAAACCGTTCTGTCTTTAATTTTAGCGTCGCCTCATATAAGAAACCGTTTTGTCTATAATGTTAACATCGCCTCATAGAAGAAACCGTTCTGTCTATAATGTTCGCGTCGCCGAATGCACGAAGCCGTCCTATCTATAATTTTCGTTTTTGCCAAATATACGAAGCCGTTCGTTATGATTTTTGCGCCGCCGAATAGACGAAACCGTTCTGTCTGCGATTTTCGGGTCGCCGAATAGACGAAACAGTTCTGTCTACGATTTTCGCGTCGCCGAATAGACGAAACAGTTCTGTCTATGTGACGACACCTCTATCCGGCGTCACCTACTGCGCGTTTCATTTGATCTTCTCACATTCTACAACGCTACATTGAATCTCGCTGCATTTTGCTTTCCATTTATTTTTCGAAGCGCCACATTTATTTATTTATTTATTTATCTATTTTATTATTATTATTGATCGAATCATTTCTTATTTATGTATCTATTTTTATATTATTTATTTATGCACTCCGTTTACATGCATGCATTATTCACTTTCAATGTTGTTGCAATAAGTACATTGTTGGTTGTTTTATAACGATATATTATCATGTTGTGTTTGATTGCATAGCACAAGAATAATTACATAGAAGATTATGTCAATATCAAGATCAATGGCTTTCTGTGCCAAAATATAAGTTACTACCGATCCGAATTCCAAAACAATGGCAAACCAAATTGTATTTATACAGGAGACAGATCAACCGTTTTGGATTAATGATACGTCCCCGTTGACAGCGTAATTGGTTCTTAATTGGATCGCATTTCATCGGATGAAATACAGACTACCAAAGGAGAAATAATAATCTTGCAGATGTGCAAAAACAGGACAAGCAAATTGATTAATTCGTATCTGAAATGCTCCCCTATGCCTTAAGGAGGTTTCTTTGCACTGGAGAATGCGCATGGTGGAAGTATTTTGGCAACGAAAAAAACGAATTTACTTGTAGGAAACCACGACGATAATGGAGTTCTTATTGTGTGCGTGTTTGCTCGAGTGAATTGTGTAGGGTCTAACAATGTATTGAAAGTCGTCTAACATCTTTCCTAAAGTAAATATTATTTATAACTTCGTTCTTATTAGCCAATCATTGCTTTTACACGTACTTGTGTATCCTTTATTCTGATTGTTTTCTTTTCTTTATATACTGGTCTCAATATGCGTTAGCGTTATAGCTTCGGTTAATTATATATTAGAAAATACCGAAATACCGGAAACAACTTAGTTACGATAATCTCATTTTTGCAAACTCTAGAAAATGAATTTGTCCGAAAAGGTTACATCTTCTATGAAACCACGTCTTCTGCATATGTTATTGTTTTCTAAGACGATCAGGAATGTTTGAAGAAGATATTTAACAAGTTCATATAATTGAACGCGACAGTAGAAAAGTGTACCGGTTGAAGAACTATCGCTTGAACAATTTCATTAGAAACAAAAGCTGATAATGTAACATTATGCTTGCAAGACCTGCTATTTCCCATAACAATTTGTCTTCATTTTGTACATAACTACGTTAAAGAACGCTCTGAAGAGCGTCGGCATTTTAACCGGCGTTTATTTTTTTCTTCACTGATATACCCCGAAGTTAAACAGGTGGATAGTTGTTTCATAAAAACATGTTGTCAGACCCGTACAACCTCCTGTCATGAAATTTCCCGGTGTATTTTTACAGCTGGCGAGGGTTTGACGGTTATTTGTTCTCAAAACAAATTATACACATCAGATATTGTTCGTTTCAAGACCAATATACTTGTTTTGAAATCGATCCTTCACG
This sequence comes from Dreissena rostriformis, assembly GCA_007657795.1. Taxonomy (NCBI): domain Eukaryota; kingdom Metazoa; phylum Mollusca; class Bivalvia; order Myida; family Dreissenidae; genus Dreissena; species Dreissena rostriformis. The sequence goes on along the minus strand of VMBQ01000464.1, from coordinate 193,374 downwards.
TTCGAATTCACTTTAAAGCTGGACAAAAACCGTTGAACTTGCATGTGAAGTATCGTTATGTACGTTCAAATCCGACGTTGTAATACCATGGATAAATAAAATGAAACTCAGTGATATATACTTAATACGATTTAACTAAATCAGTTCCGCCGGCAAAATGTCCGTTAGTTTGTAAATGTTTGTACAAACCAGGGCCCTGCTTGTCTAGACATGGGTTCGCGTAGCGGTTTTAAAGTTTTCGGATGAAATATGTTTGTTACAAAATATGCAACATTGAATTGTAGTTTTGCCAATTTTAGTCCAAAAGCCATTGTTACGGCTGTTGTCTAGTTTGTTTTGCTCAAATCGTGTCCACTTAATTCGATTTCAGGTCATTTCACATTAGTTCTGCTACTTCAGACAACAAATCGCTTCGTATTAAAGAAATGAGCCTCGTTCTGGGAAAACGGTGCTTAATGCATGTGCGTAACGTGCCGTCCCAGATTAGCATGTGCAGACTGCACAAGCTGATCAGGGGCGAAACTTTCCACTTTAAATGGATTTCCGCTAGGAAGACACATCATTGAAACGAAAAATACATTAAAATCGAAAGATGTCGTCCATGATTAGCCTGTGCAGTTCTGTGGCAACACTTTACGCGCATGCATTAACCCCCGTTTTCTTATAACGACGCTCAAATATGTACTCACTCTTCTATATTCTCGGACATATGTCCTATATGTATAGAAAAAGTTACTTTTTTATTTAGTATGACACCATTGGTTCAAACAGTCACTTAACAAACGAAAGAGCTAACGAACAAGCCCCGTGATTATTGTGGCATAAACAGTATCAAATGAAAAATATAATGAGCGTCAATTACTAGTAATATGGCATAATTAAATCGTTTATTTATGAATTTTACCATTTACAGTGGCCTTGTCCCGGTAGTATTTGTATTAATGGCAAATGTTAACTTTCGAATATTATGTTATGGAGATCTCTTTTACTATTATACGTAATTCCGCTCATTTTATGTTTGTTTTTATACGCATGTTTGCGCGATCTTACTAATCTTCAAAAACAGTTACTGCACTAAATTTTATTTTTTTAAATGAAGGCAATAGTTTACAGATGGCTAACTTAGGTTATATTTTTAAAACACTAAAACACTTATGAGCTTTTTTTTCATTTATTTTACAATCAAGACAAACGATATATATAACAGATAATAATGAATGAGATAAAAAGTGGTCATATTCATTTATGATATCTATACATGTTTGGTGGAAAATGAGTAAGCATTCTAAACAAAGAAATGAGAAAATATTTCTATAGCACTAATACTGTTCGCAAAATGTCATTTGCAGTAAAAACAGTGGACACGCGTGTAATTATTGAACATATACATCAAAGTGGCCACGAAAGCGGAACCCCTTAATTAGGCCCTGTAAACCCTGTCGAAATTGCTGCACTAGCAACTAGATGGCGCTGTTTTCAATTAGCGTCCGACCAGCACTAAACACAGGGTGTCGCTTTTGTCGATTTCAAATTAGACGGAAATGAATCCCTTTGCCAGTTTGAGTGGCAAATTGTCGGTTTACTTTCCGTGTGTATAAATATGTCACCTTGCGCATGCGCAATCTTACGGGAAGTTTTCACATTGCTTTCAGGCTTAAGCGTTCATCTTCCACAAATTTTACTATCACAAATGGAAGGACGCACTGCAAATAGTCACTGTCTATGAAAAGAAGCACATTTGGTGTGTAACAATTTCAAGAATTACCCAGTCGGAGTGATAGACGTCTACACACGCACATTCATCTACGAAAGTAGTCCGCTGTGAACGAAAACACGTGCTGGATATTCTTGCGAGGGAGATGACAACATGGCTGTTGCACTCCGGAACTATGGGTAACTCAGAGTGTCCGGTACTGTCGCCTGCTCAGTTGCAGTAGTGGATCTCCTTCTTGTATGTGCACTTCTGACACTCCACTCTGCAGCACCAGAAGAACTTGCAGTCGCAGTCTTCAGAGAACTCCTTCACGACGGTGTAGTAACCCCGACCGCAGCACATCAGGTTACACCCGTCGAGTCCGTAGCTGTCCTTGTTGCACTCGCGACCGCGGGTACCCAGGGATCCCTTCTTTATGTTCGGCTCGCAGAAGTCCGGGGAGTTCTCGAGATAAACGAGATCATCGCGAGACGGTCGCTTCATGTCTGGGCTGATCGGGCGAAGCTTCAGCTTCCGGCGTTGGACCTTCATGAGGCTGGCGCCGTCGAACTTCTCCTTAAGAACGGTCCCGATGTCCCGGAAGGGGCGCATCTTCTTCCAGCAGACCTTCACCGAGCAGGAACCGGAAACACCGTGACACTTGCAGACAAGATCAACCTCCTCGCGTGTGGCCTAGAAACAGATTAGAAAACAAGATAAGATTCAACACATGATGAAATTCGAAAAATCAAAAGCAATATTTTACACCAATAGTTCAACTCGCACACGAGTTTTATTATTTAATAACAAAATTGAATTGAAGACTTATTAGTTTTGTTGTACTAGTAGCCTGTTTAACAAGTTTCTTGTTTCATTAACATACTGAGCAAGCTTAACAGTGGTACATAATCAAAAGAAACATTTTTGTATACAATCTGTTAATCAATCATGAACTTTAAAACTGACGGTAAAATAAATATCTAATCAGTGCTGCTATCCGAGTACTCACCAGTCGGCCGGCCTTATTGTTCCACAGATTCATAAGGCTGAATTCCGTGTCCACCTCCGCCGTTGCCACTTTCCCGGCCTCCGCTTCCGCCTTCTCCCTCGAATCCACGAACTCCTCCGCGAATTTGGCGCCATAAAGGAGATCCTCCGAACAACCGCCCCACTCGAATTCCCCTTCCGTAGACTGAGTGCGCACCGTGTCGTCACATCCGCAGCCGTCGAGGGAGCCCTGTGCGCAAGCGCGGGTGACGCTGTACATAACGCCGGCAGACGAAATGGCGTAAATGTAGGCGGTCTCTCGGCTCTCTGAAATAAGAAAGACGAGACCGTCAGTTATAATTATATGCACATCTGATTATACGCAATCGGTATAAACCGTTATGCAAGTTGGTAAACCAAATGACAATTATGAGGTTACAATTATCTCTTTTACATCTTTATTTTAGTGCTAAATGACAATGACTTTATTTTATAAAACGCGAATCCCAAAACGATGTTTGTGACGCATCCGGGTTATAATGTCACTGCCATGCATGTAAGTCACCCGGGTTACATTCCACTGATATCGTCCTTTGAAGAAACTGACGGGTAATAATGTTTCCTTTAATTAGGATATATAGAGTTTCCCTCTAATACCCGCGAACATTCGGAACCACACAAAACATAAGTATCAAGTTGCTATTGACAAGATAGTTGAATCTAACATTGATTTATGACGTATCGCACGCGAGGTCGAATCTTTTACAAAATGAAGCAATTTTATCTGAAATATGCGTTACTGTCATTAACAATTTGTCAATCAACTGGCTTGCCAAACAGTTCGTATGTCTTGGAGCGATTTAAACAGTTGATAAAATAAAAATCTGATGCATCACCGACGTGGTCGGTGGACGAAACCAGAATATGACAGGAAAAAAATGCGAAGAATATTGTTTACTGGTAATCGACGATTATTGTTATATTTCACTTATATGGTTGCTGAATACTAAATCACAATATTTACAGCTGCATAGCGAAAAGTATTAGGTTGGGATCGATCAAGTTAGCAAAATATTCGCGAATTGTATTTCTATAGAATAGTATCCGTTTGTATTATCTGTGCAATAATTTCATAGCTATAATTCCATTTTAAATCTTTTGATCTCTGAGTCTGTATGTACAAGACATTAAAAACATAGTGCCCCTTAAGCAGTGGCTGATTCAATTAGTTTAAATGTTAATATTAGTTAAAAGCCATTGATCACGTTCAAATTGGCCTTTTTCATTATTACAGTTTAAACGATGAAAAAATATTGTGACAATTTCCATAATGTAATATAGACTTTAAAAAAGCCCGGATAGTAATATAAGACGGCTAAATAGTGTAGCCATAGATAAAATGAATTGCCGTCAATCATCGACATTTATCGCGGGAAGCCATATTTTTACTCGGTCGCCTATAATTTGGTTTCTTTTAACTTGAAAGCTACTATTTGGGAGAAAGTTCTTATCAACCTCATAAAGGAATAAAAGCCGGTATTGAATTATGACTGATAACTTTCAAAGGGTGCGAATCTAAATCCGGGACCATAGACACAACTCTGTAAGTCTTTACTCCGATAGTGCAAGATAGTGTGATCAGTGGTCAGGCTGGCTTGAGCCGATGACCGGTGTCCGTCAAGCTGACCCAACGAAAGTTACTCTGATAACATACAATAACACTGATCACACTCAATTAAGAAAACAACTCGTATCTAAAACTTCGTGTATTTCGCGCGAAATTTCAAATAAATCTAGCCCAGGAAAGATAAGACACACCAGAGCGCTGTCATGATTTTCGAACGCACTCCCATTAGAGGTCAATGGCTTGCTAATTTTGATGACAGGCAACTGATTTCGTGCATAGAAAGCCCAATTAAGTGTTAACGCTTACTAAGTATGATCAACTTATTGATGAACACAATAATGACTTTTTAATGAAACCCACGTGAACAAATTCCATTTATTGATTCCATTTAACACCTTCATCGCATTTACGGAAGTCTTTTGAATGTCGATGGCGCTTACACACGATTCAATTCCAAAAATAAGAACTGGTGAAAAACTTACTTATTTTGATGACGTTGCCAAACACGTCGGTGTTGTTGAACGTCGTGCAGTTCCAGCGGCGTCCCTTGAACTGAAACTTGCATTCCTCGATGCCCATGGAGGCCCCAGCGCCAATGACGTCAAGAAGGCGTTTCTCCTTTCGGCACAGCTCCCTCTGTCGCGCGTCCAGGTAGGGCGAGTTGTCGCAGACGGCAGCCGGGTCGGAGATCTGTCGCGTGTCACGTGACAGACTTCCAGATGTTCCCAGAACTCCTAGGTACCTGGAGAAAGAAGAAATGCATGTAGCATACATATACAGTTATTATATCTGAAATGGTAAAAGGTTAACACCGTTAATTTTTGCAACTCAAAAAGCATAACGTGTTAAAATGTTTTATTGCGTTTAAAAATTGTTTAATTCCAATTGAAGGTTTTTAATCAGGCCCGATTTGTTAAACGGTTCATTTAACCGTGCAACTGTTTCGAGTTCTGTTAAGGTGTTAACTGCTTAAACACTGCTCTGAGAATTCACTTGTAATAGAATAACTGAATTAATATGCCCCAAGAGATCACAAATGTTCTGTGCAGTATAATTGGCTATTAGTGATGAGTGATCGCGAGGTAAGCGAAAACATGTGCCGATAAGCCTTCAGGACGGGTAACAAATGGCCGAGGATAAGTGTTGAAAGAATTCCAATTGTCTTAATAATTGCCTTTTAATTCCAGTATTGAAAGAAGTCATTGGTTTTACAATGAAAAAAAAATCTGAAAAAAAAACAACAGAACTATAAATAAAAACGGCCATGTGTTTTTGTTTCCGAGAGGATATATTAGCATTATCTGCGCTGTTATGAACAACTATAATTAACCCTAACCAGGCTGGTAGAATCAAACATCGTCTATAATACCCGTTCTCCTTGTCGTATTGATAGCATTGCTATTATACGAAACTATGTTTTTAAACACGCGTATCGTCATTGAATTATTTGTGGGTCCAAAGTTCTTTAAATATAATGACAAAAAACAACAACTGCTATTTCCATTTTCTTGGACCAATAATCAAAGTCAAATATTTTGAATGTGAAAATGGTAAAAGCTATAAAAATATCGGTTCCGAATAATCTCTGACGTGAAATACCATCGTAAAAGTTTTCTGTTGCTCGACTAAGCAGTAAAGGATAGATTTCTCAATCAATATTAACACAAAATATCATGCAATTATCGTGTTTGCTTTTTGGTTAAGAATGTCTTTGAAGTCGAAAAGATGTTAAGGTGAAGATGTTCAACTTATTCTATGATGATAAAACATCTTCACAAATGTCAATAGTTCGATTAATTATGCGCGGAATAACAAGGGGGCTGAAACAACTCCTTGTCTTGCTCCGACTCTATTCATAACTCTATCAAATGCGTCTTAGATATCAAAGAAAGGAGATTTGTGTTATTAGAGTTGTCTAGCGAATGCTTATTGCACGAAAGTCCGAAAGGGTCAATAACTTTTTTCAATAAACACGTCTATTGACTCCAGCTTTTTGAAACCTTAAGTCATTTCATCCACCGAACATTTCCTATCAGCAATAATCAACGTAAGTAAACAGTGTAGGTTACAGGCCTTTGTGGCCCTCAGAGAAAATGCAATTTGTTGGAGTGTCGCTAAATAGTCGTCAAATATTACACATGAACGCTAATCCGTGCTCTGTTCTGTCATCAACACACCATGATTACAGCGACAGTCATGTTTGGATTCAGGAAATACAGGGAAAAGAACCCCTTGTGCACGATAGCATTAGTTTACGTAAGACGCAGCCAAATCCCTTCAGTGACCAGATTATCCTCTATCCGAACAAAGGTTTCACATGTCCTCTCCATTAACAAACGGACATACGCGTCAAAATTGTCACGGAGATATGAAAATTTTGCCGTTCTCACGTTCATTATCGCCTAAATTTTAGAAATTAAATTTTCAAAAATATACCACCAGTGAATTTATCTTTTTATTATCTTATTCATTTCACAATTATCGTTATCTTGATGTTTAATCAGATTGCTTATGTTGAAAACAACAATAAACTCTAGACAAAACAATTATTAAGATACCATCACTGTTTTAGTTTGAAATAAATAAGATCATATTTCTGCAAACTATCAAAAAAGACATTGGCAGACTAATGCACAGCAAAAAAAAAAATAAAAAAGAGTAAATATATCATCATTCATTATGAGGATTGCAATTCAAGGAGATGAACCCAGACGAATTCCGCAAAACATAATAAATGCAATAAACGAAGCATAATTCCGTGGCATTTCGACAGCGATAATAATTTATTCTAAACAAATTAAAGCCCTAATTAAATGCGAACTAATCTCATGTAAGATGATAACGTATAGACAGTTATTGTCTTTTTACTTTAACATTATCACGGAAAGGTTGTCTGCGTTGTTTCAACACATATAATACATCTGCAGAAATATGCTATTACGTCTTATTGTTTGGAAGAATTTCGCTTTTTTGCGTAGTTTAGACAAACTAATTAAGATAATGACAGACATTTAAAAGTTTTCTTTTCTTTGATTAGAGTGTCAATTTCACTTATATTAACCTATTCTTCTGCGTATAAATAAGTGAATTAATTCTGACAACCAAAAACAGCTCTTAGCTCTAAAAGAAAACAAAATCGGGACTAATAAATCCACAAAAACAATAAGATGTTCACTTAAAGTTCACTGGATTTAATCTCAATACTACGTCTAGCGAATAGAACAAACTGAGAGGAAGTTTCACTTATCACATGGACCGAAAAATAAGTGTGATAAATATTTAATTAATTTGATATTAATTATCTTTATTGCTGAATAGATTTCCGTTGTCGGTGCGTTTGTATCGATGATTTAAGGCGATATTTCTTTTATTGAATTGATTGAATAATTTACTTGTTTGCCAAACAAACGGATACGTTTCCTTTAAACGTACCGATAAGTGCTAGGTAACTAGGTAACACCTCTGGCCCAGAAATAATTATTCAAGTCAAATTAACAGCACATTTATGAACGAAAATAAGAACAAAAATGCCAACAACGAGTCAATTACCCACAATAATATTTTCCTTTCCGCATTCATACATGGAATAAATGATGTTAACATTTTATAATTTACAAAGATGTTCTACATTTGATAATCAAACTATTTTTTTTTAATAAAAAACGACATAAAACAAAATATTTCAAACACTTTCCGTGTTATTTGTTTCCAATTCAACTTTAAAACTGGGCAAAACAAACTCAGACGTAATATTAATAATTTTTAATTTAGATCTACTCGATTCATTCAATAGAAAACCAAACAGGTCCATAATTTTAAACGTGTAAGATAACAAAAAAACTTACCACCACGATGCACGAGCTTGCTCCACCACGAGCACAACCAAGAGAACCGGAAGTAACCGCATCATCCTCATCAATGTTCTAGCACCGAATAGTAAAGTCCAAACAGCAACAGTTAATCAATAAGAACGCGTGAAGTTTACAGTAACTCACTCCCACTAAGTGGCAAAGTTATGAATGGATATATGTATCCCGTGCACAACGCGGTACGAGGTCTGTGGTTAGTCGTCGATAATTAACACTGAAATACTTTAACGTCACCACAATAGAAGTGTCTTCTATCTGCTAATCACTATTATAAGCCGTTATTATGTTACCTACAATAACTTATCTCAAATCTTCCGTCTATCAATTATTTCCAAAATATAATGTCTCCACGCACAGAACACAATTGAAGATAATTTGTCAAAGGTCCAACCATCGAACCTATCTGTCAAAATTATCTTAACACGTTAACACTACAATGTCTATTTAGTAAAAATCCCAAAATAGCACCGTTTCTTCAAATTCACAAAGTGGTTGTTTCGTTTCTAAAACGCACAGTTTTATGATATCTCAGTCAAAGCTAGAGCGCTAGTTAAACGCGGAGTGCGACGTAAAGGTGAAATTGGAAAATTATAGTATCCCATTTACTCAATTGCGAGTCGCTGACCGTGACGCTCGATTCTGATTGGTTGACGGGAAATTCAGGTGTGACAACTCTTGCCAACGGGACTGTTTTTATTTCGGCTAAGCCAAGGAATTCGTTGAAAAATTAATGCGATATTTAATGCTAGAATACATTAATAAAATTAAAATTAAAAATACAAAGAAATGTTGACCGGGGTTAAAACAACAAAGAAGTAACAAATGGGTATTGTCTCGTGTTTGTTCAAGTCATATGTCACTGAGGTGCAAATGTAACATATTTCGGGGGATTAAAGCCTTGATTAGTCATTGTGACTATGCATTAAATATGTATGACTTGAAGGAAAAGTACTTTATAAAACAATTTTATTGACTTATAACTACCATATGCTGACATTTCATGCCACATGTTCAGGTTTGTTTATTGAAAGTTAGCTGAAAAGTAAAATGTCGAACAAATAGATGTTGTTGACTAAACTTTGAATGCCTTTACATTTGAGAGCATAAATCAATTAAGAAATTAATAATTAATATTTTATTTTTTTACAGTATGTCAATAGCAATGGCGATCGTTTTAAAACCAACATCAATATTTGTATAATAAGAAAGTCTTTTTTGCTAAAAAAAATCACGAACATTATTCTGTTCTGTCATAATTTAAATTTAAAGACCAACTTGATTTCGTTTAAATTGAGTAAAATGTTAAAAATATAACATTCATAAATTATTATTTGAAATATATGGAAATGTCAACATGTCGTGTATGTCCAAGAAAAAATGTTTTCGACAATTCACAATTAATGAAAATGTTCTGAGTACTTGACCAGACCATATTTTATTGACACCCAGATATTCATTACTCACCAGGGATTGTCATAAAATAATATTTCTGCAGCATGTTTTGAATAATACTAATTAAGGCTTCAAAAATTAGACCAATAACCATCCGTCATCCTTTACATGCTGAAACATGTTAGATCATCGTGTTTTTTCACTCCTAGCAGTCCGGGGATAATAAACGTCAGCGACGTAACTGACGTTCTATTTCCAACGTTACGTGAGACGTTTGGTTTTGCGCCATATTGACGTGAATGACACCGTGTTTGATTTACTTGCACGTTTGTTGTTATATTTCACATACACATAAACGAATAAGTGTCAAATCACTCGATCCGTGTATCAGTTATTATAGAACACGTTTGTTTCCACTTGTCTGGGTTATGTGTTTAATTGTTTTCTACGTGAGGTTTATTATTTTTTTGGACATCCCCTCCTCCTGCCGAACTGTAAGTCATATTTGTTCGGACGTTAACCCATTTATGCCTAGCGTCTAGAAAAAGGCCTTGGCAAACAGCGTAGACCCAGATGAGACGCCGCATGAGAGCGCTGTTTGCTTACAGGAATTTCTGTAAGAAATATTGTAAATATATAAATAAATATACTAGACATCCCTNGCATAAACTGCATGTTGCCTTTTTTCTTGTTTATTGCCTACCAATGTGTTAATATACCTTTAAAGACATCTTTTAAGTAAACAAAATATGCAGAATAAGCAGCTCATTTCACGAAAAGAAACTTTCATCAACCAATAAATCTCTCTAATTGTTCGGATAGTGCCCTATGTTGACCCAAGATACACTTCTAGATCGTGTTATAGTTGAATTGCCCACAATGTTTTTTTCACTGATTCTCCCCTATACCGCTCCCCCGGGCTGTCATCGGCACAGCCGGTTGACGGTCGGGGCCGATACCATCTCGGGAAAACAAAGGCAAAAGTAATATTGATACATATCGTAGTATAAAAGTTTAATCTGTAAAAACATCAGTAAATTGGCCACCATTGTCGACGATAGTAAAGAGTGCTGAACGCTGTTTACTTTGAACGTATCTAAAGTTCGAATTTTCGCCCCAGGGGACAGGTTTCTAATTTTCATTCAAACCGTTTGCCTTACGTCTAGGTCTTAGATTCTTTTCATTCTTCTAGTTAACAAAATGTGTCTTCGAGCACAACACTTGTTTTCATTTTTTGCATGGTGACTGTGCCTCGCTCAAAAGACATTATATAGTAGTAATAGTAGCAGCAGCAGCAGCAACAGCAGCAGCAGCAGCAGCAGCAGCAGCAGCAGCAGCAGTAGCAGTAGCAGTAGCAGTAGCAGTAGCAGTAGCAGTAGCAGTAGCAGTAGCAGTAGCAGTAGCAGTAAATTTATTTAAACAAGTTCAGTGGATTCAACCTTTCTTTCGTTTCATTTGATGTATACCGGTATTTGTTTTACCGCCTGTAGCTTAATATTATCCCATTAGTTATATTATGTTCCAATAGTAATTTTCCAATATTACAACAATACCTGGGATCCATACATGTTTTAACATTTCAATATAATAATGTTTGTTTATATTAAAAAAAAACACCGAGTAAATGTAATATTATGTTCTGAAATGAAATCAGTTGACATGTATTCTGTGCTTAGGAGTAAGGTTCAATCCCGCTGGTCAGTTTCACGTGTTTTTAATCGATGAGATTGGTGATAAACTCATTTTCAACTGATTCGTATCCATCCTGTTTTTTTTTATCAGAAAGCAATTAGAAACCTATTAAGCTTTTATGGGGTCTTTAAATTTAATCTTTGGAGATAGGTCGGCGTTAAACGTTTAATAAAATACCCTTATCGATGTACCTGTAATTACATGTTTTTGGATATAAATACAATGCGGATCAATATTGACTGATGCTCGCCAGATATTGTCTAACCTGTCGATATGACTCTTTAGTGGCAGAGATTAATAGCGTTATATGAATTCAAAGTGAATCGACGTTTCATTTAAACACTCGATTTTGAAATATTATCGGCTCAATTATTTTGTCTGAGTCTTTACAGTGTCCCATTGTTTCATTAGACTGACCTGACAACAGACCATCATCATTCATCCTTATCGTCTTGAACAAAACAACACAATAATCTATAGTTTATTTTAACATTAAATGCGGTATAATTAACATTCCAGGTATTTAAAATAGACAACGGGCGTTGGAAACGAAATGTCGATTTTGATTATTTGAAATATGCTGGCGTACACGAGACTTGCGAAGCTTTGCTCTAGCGTATTTTTATATTGCAATGCAGCCTATTGTTTATACTGCAATGCAGTGTACAATGTTCATATTGAAATCCCGCGTACTTTGTTCATATTGCAATGCATAAATATCGGTAGTAACCGTTCAAGCACATTACATATTTAATATGACGTACCATTTTTAATATAATTTTCGTCCGTCAGATAATCACATCAGTTACAATACATTATGTTTTTTAATTAATTTTAACATGCTATTTAAGGGCTGATGATATAAAAAAAAAACTAAATCTGGTCTAACTTACGAAAAGTCGACCAATCAGGAACAGTTGTTTAAAGTAAAAGATTGTGTTGGTATTTTTGTGATTGTCTGTTCGTATAAAAATATCTCTTCTCCCTACAACAATCAGGTGGCCGTGTTAAATTGCATCGTAAGATATAGACCATCCGGAGATACGAGGCACAGCGATCCTGCGCCCGAGGGCAGAGTCTACAGTGTTCTAGGCCCCGATGCTGTCATTGTTCGACAATTTGTACGCTGTCAAAACATTTCAAATAATTGACTTGAAAGGCGGAAAAACATACTTGAAATTTGCAATGGTTGTGTGAAATGCTAAAGATCTTATCACGTCAATAGTAACACGAAAAGATGACAATGCAATTGCCAAAGGGCAAAATGTTGCATAGTGTCTGGGTAGTAGAATTCAAAAATCTTTTCACAAACGGAAAAAGAGACGCGAAATATAATAAAAGGCAATAAAACTCAATTAACGAATTAGCGACATCACGCATCTATGGCGGCCGCCCTCTTTACAAGATAGTTGTTTGAAGTAAACAAGGTGCGAACAAACACTTCACACACGCCGGTCTAATTTTGACTAAATAGTATTGATCATGTCCTATTATTATCCAATTAACAATATTCGGCACATCCTTTATGAAATAACCAATTATCCAATCAGTTAATTGATTACAGCTACAATTGGATAATCGTTTTACAAGATGATAAAACAATTCAGCTTGTTTGGCCACTCAAACAAAAGAACAGGAAGAATCAAATAGTCTTTGACAGCCTCTCCGAAACAATCAAAAATTAATTATCATAGACAAACTTTTTTTTTTAAATTAACGATTGTTTGTCACTAATTGTTGACATTCTAAATTGGTATTCGACACAGCATTTTTTTTGTAACTCTATTTAAACTAAGTGAAATGTTTTTTAAATTACCGGTATAAATTCACGCAAACGATTTTCACGTTAAACAAATAAAACCTTATTCGGAACTCAACTAATCAATAAGTAAAAACAACTGTTTACCACATGCAACACCTTGTTTTTTATGTAAAATTACCATTTATAATATATTTATTTTAAACATGTTTAATATTTTGCTTTTTAAGCGTTTACGTTTGAAACGTGTTGTTTGACTTATCAATCGCATGACGTTACTATATTTTTTTCTGAAATGACCTTGCAACGTCAAGTGGTGTCGAGCAATAGCAACAACTTTCCTATTGTATAATTACGTTTACGTATTTCATTCGCATATTAAAAATCATTTGATAGAAAGGTCTGACTCTTTGTAACTTCATACTATGATTTATGGAACTCTTCCAGTATATGTGTAAGTGAGTTTGCTTAGGCTCGCTTCCTAACAAAATTCCTTAACTCGTTCAAAAAATGTGGTACAAAAATGAATGAACTCGTGTCAGATCCTATATTTACTGTTAGCAATATGCACTTGTGTCATATGAATATTCAAAGAATGATAAAAGATTAAGATCACGTTATTTATAATCAACGTGCATACATGGGTCATTTGTATGTGTACCTCATGTAAATTATCAGAAAACAACAACACTTTTTCGAATAACAACTGCCGGTATTGCGTGGCATTTCCGACCTTATCTACTTTTATCTTCTTACTAGACTCGAATGTTGGGACCGAGCTTTGAGTTATTGCTGCAGTTACCAGCTATTAAGTTTTTACTGACGGAACTGCCGTTGTCTTGTGCTGTAGGGATATCATAGAATATCAGGTGGAAACACCACGTGTCAGGTATATTGACCAACAACCAAACTAACATGCGCTGGGTGTGGGCATTAAAACCGGTGCCGCTTGTTTGTCTACTTGTACTGTGAATCCACTTATAATGCAATAGGATCGTGTTCAACACCCCCCCCCCATCCGCTCCACCATACGCCATCCGCATCAACATTGAAACGAAACGATAGCTACATGTACATGTATATGAATTGTGTGGCATTCCATTAACTTGTCATCTGCGTATATGCGCAGACATTCGCCGCATAAACGTTTTGTTCGACGTTTATGCGTCGACATTCATATGCGGCGTTACCAAAAAGTGTGTAAAGCTCGCCAATATTACCATAGCACTGACCTGTATGCATAAATATGTTCTCATACCATTTCAAAGAATCAATTAGTGTCCGTACGAACGCGAATTAAATCGATGGCAGCGTACCTCACACCGTTTCATGTTTATTATTGTCGCATTTCGTGCCAAAACGTACACGATAAAACTAATTGAAATATATGAAACAATACAAGCGAATAATTAATGCTTATGATGTACACGAGTAACAGGTCATTTTGTTTTGAGCTGAATGTGTTCTTGAACAACGACCGCCATTGAACGGAATACCGTTAGGGCCATCGTGGTTACACATTAGAATCCAGAGGGCGAGAATGCGAGAACGCGAGAGTACGACGACGAGAATGCGACAATACGATGACGACAGTGCGACAATACGATGGCGAGAATGCGAGAAAGCGATGGCGAGAATGCGAGAACGCGATAGTACGATGACGACAATGCGACAACACGATGGCGACAGTGCGATTGTACGATGGCGACAATGCGATAGTCATATCGTACTGTCGCCATCGTATTATCGCATTTTCGCCATCGCGTTCTCGCATTCTCGCAATCGTATTGTCGCACTGCCGTCATCGTATTGTCGCATTCTTGTCATCGTTCTCTCGCGTTCTCGCATTCTCGCCATCGTGTTCTCGCATTCTCGCCATCGTATTGTCGCACTGTCGTCTTCGAATTGTCGCATTCTCGTCATCGTACTCTCGCGTTTTCGCATTCTCGCATTGGCGCCATCGTACTATCGCACTGTCGCCATCGTATTGTCGCACTGTCGTCATCGCACTGTCGCATTGTTCTCATCGTACTATCGCGTTCTCGCATTCTCGCCATCGCGTTCTCGCCATCGTATTGTCGCACTGTCGTCATCGTATTGTCGCATTCTCGTCATCGTACTCTCGCGTTCTCGCATTCTCGCCCTCTGGATTTTAATGTGTAACCACGATGACACTAACGGTATTCCGTACCACTGCCACGAAGAACAACGGCGCTTGTCGACCGTTCTATCTGGTTTACACCATTGTGAACGCATAGATGATATTTTGCTATCTTTCAAACAAAAAACATGTCAAGGCAACAATAGCTTCGGAATAATCTAAGATAAATATACACTGTAATATAAAGTTGATTAACAAATTTGCGTTCTCCCAACAAGTGTGTTCAACGCTATATTAGTTTTAAACATTTTCAAAATTATGGATGAAAAGCGCTAATTATGCTTTATATTTGTATCCTTTAATATTTATGATAATCAATAAACGAACATAGTTTATGTTTAACATATTTCTTGCTTAGACATGAGTGTCATTTTGCTGGTTTGAATATAATGTATACATTTTTTTATGAATCTAGATTTTTTTTAAATTGTCATTTTACCAATGACAGGTCTCTTAGAAGGACTAAAACAAGTACAGGACAATAGACACGTGCTTAAAATCACATAAAAATCATTTGAACACGAACAATAATTTCAATAACAGGCGTGCTGACATTTGACATTTTATTACCATTTTGAATGTTAATTAACCGGATGCGGAAAAGGTGTAAGGTGATGCTCGTAAAAGACGTGCCTCTACTGATCACTTGACACACTATACAATGAGCCACGTCATGTGAAAATAGGCCTCAGGACATATCCGGACAGTGTAGCTCCAGATATGCCTCTGCACCCGTATACTTTTATGAGGAGTCGTAATGTCCGCTAATGAGACTATAAAAACCCTCGTTACTTTATAGCGCATATGGCTCGGTCAGCTGCTGGAGCGTCCGCGTCGCGACCGGGGCGAGAGTCACACGCAGAAACTTTTCTTGAAGACCTCTCCGAAGAATCGGCAAGCGGAATGCTAATGGTCTGTAGCTGGATAGTGGTTTTCACTACATCGTCTGATGAGGGTCGGATAGGGAAACTTCTGCAGGCGGCTCTGCTAATCCAGCGGGTACCGTCATCCCTCGAGCCGGACGTCTTCTCTACTGCTAAATTCGCTGTCTCCCAGAACGCGAGGACGGGGGTCCCCAAGCGGAATGCTAATTGTCCGTATGGGATGGAGATACAGTGGTTTAGTGGTTGCCACTGTAGTCGCCAGGAGTGGGACGGGTCTTCGCTGTCTCCCAGAACATGATGATGGGGATTCCTCTTAACCCTAGTAGAGGATGAAGATTAATAGTGGTTAAGGGGTCCACTATAGTCGCCAGGAGTGGGACGGAAACAGCGGGACAGCGGATTTACCAGCGTAGAAGACGGACGGAGCAATCCAGGACTTCGCGGGGGTGGCCTTATGAAAGTGTCACCGGACGGCGATACTCAGTACGCTCAACGTACTGGGGAAACCGTTCTGGGGATCGGGTCGACGGCTGGTGACGTCAAGAGTGACCATAAAGGCGGCGCAGCACGCTATGAGCAGAAGGAATATCTTTGCTTATTTCTCAGCACTCCCTTGGCGGAGTAACCTAGTTCTTTTAAGGGCAACCAGACATGAATTGCCTTTAAATTCTCTAACAGTGCACATTAAGGTCTCATTTTACATCGTGCACTGGCTTATTTGGATCAGAATTATCTCTTTGTCGAATACCTGGGCAGCCGGTGTAAATTTGACCTAATTTGGCTAAAAATTAAGTATTTTCCCTTGAAAGGTCACAGGGGCAGGTCGATTCCTTTTATGTTTACGTGAAGACGCGGAGGCGACCTGTACATAAACTCTCGAATACACCTAGCGGATACGGCAGCACTTGACCAGACTGCGCGAATGCACAGGCTGGCCATGAGCTTCACGGGCAGCATATGGCATAACACCCGTTACCGCACGACATGGGCCACAATACTCATGAATAAAGTGAACAGAAACAGCAGCAAGTCTACATCGCATTATAACGAATTACGATTTTTTTCATGCAAGTATCGAAGCAACGTTCGTCTGCAAGAAATCGGCCTGGCGCCAAAAGACAAACACTACCAGTGTTTATTTTAGTCGGAACCCCTGCCCACCCGGGTCATCGACCGGCTATTTGATCAATAACCCTTTGTAATTTGCTTTATCATTATCGTGGATTTCTATGGTATTTTAGGATATGTACACGTTGGTAATCTTTCCATGGTCAGCAGCTTTTTATATATCAAACGTCGGTATTGAAACGACTAGCATCTTAATAAAACAGTTTAATGTACGTCGGAAAAATTAACGTTTTGAGGAACAGAAACGAGAACAATGAGTTATATGGAAGAGAAAAGATGTGCAGAACAGAACGGTTAATAACTGAGATGTGCGGAATAGAAAAGGGAATTTTGCGGAAAAGAACAGAAAAGAACGGAGCTTTGTTGAACCGAAAGAAAAAAAGCTTACGGTAGTTGTGCGGAACATAACGGAAAAGAACGGACTTGTGCGGAACAGAACGGAACAAAATGAAGTTGAGTGGAATAGAATCCACAAGAATGCAGTCTTGCGGAACAAAAAAAGCTAAAAAATGGAATAGCGTGGAACCCAACGGAAAAGAACTGAATTGTGCGGAACAAAAACGAAAAAACGGATTTGTGCGAAACTGTTACTGCAATAAAAGATATAGTGACAAAAACGTTTTGCGCATCAGAAAGTATAAAGCTGAACGGAATATAACGGATTAGAACAGATTTGTGCGGTTTAGAACGGAATACAAATGTAGATCACAACGGAGTAGAGCGAATCAGAACGAAGCGGCAATGTCCGGATCAGAACGGAAAGGACTTGAGCCAATCAGAACGGAGTTGAGTGGAATTAAAGGTAATCAAACGGAGCTGTGTGTGTCGAACAGACTTGAACAAGAACGGTGATGAACAAAACTGCATTGCGTGCAGTAGACGCGAGGTCAAAGGACTAGAACTTAAATGAGTGGATCAAAAGAGGGACGAGCTAAACAAAATACGAAATGGAGAGGTCTGCGGCGAATATATGCGGATCCCAGAGTGTTAATCGGACCAGAACGCTGAGAACATGAATGGAGTTCATCAGACATGAACAGGGATAAACGGAATATAAGCCACCAGTACGTAGTGTTTCGGACAACAACGGATATAAACGGAACGGAACGAATATACCGGTAAGCCACCAGAACGTAGTGTATCGGACAACAACGGATATAAACGGAACGGAACGAATATAAGCCACCAGAACGTAGTGTTTCGGACAACAACGGATATGAACGGAACGGAACGAATACATGTATAAGCCACCAGAACGTAGTGCATCGGACAACAACGGATATGAACGGAACGGAACGAATATAAGCCATCATAACGTAGTGTATCGAACAACAACGGAGATGAACGGAACGTAACGAATATATGCCACCATAACGTAGTGTATCGAACCACAACGGAGATGAACGGACAGGAACGAATATAAGCCATCAGAACATAGTGTATCGGACCACAAAGGAGATGAACGGAACGTAACGAATATAAGCCACCATCACGTAGTGTGTCGGACCACAACGGAGATGAACGAAACGTAACGAATATAAGCCATCAGAACATAGTGAATCGGACAACAACGGAAATGAACGTAACGGAACGAATATAAGCCGCCAGAGCATAGTGTATCGGGCAACAAATGAGATGAACGGAACGTAACAAATATATGCTATCAGAACGTGGTGTATCGGACCACACCGGAGATAAACGGAACGGAACGAAAAAAAGCCATCAGAACATAGTGTATCGAACCACAACGGAGATGAACGGTACGGAACGAATAAAAGTCGCCAGTACGTTGTGTCGGAGCACAACTGGCATGAACGGAACGTAACGAATATCAGCCACAATAACGTAGTGTGTCGGACCACATCGGAGATGAACGGAACAGAACGAATATAAGTTATCAGGACATAGTGTATCGAACCACAACGGAGATGAACGGAACGAATATAAGCTATTAGAAAATAGTGTATCGGGACACAAACGAGATGAACGGAACGGAACGAATATAAGCTATCAGAACATAGTGTATCAAACCAAAACGGAGATGAACGGAACGGAACGAATATAAGCTATCCGAACGTAGTGTATCGAACAACGACGGAGATGAACGGAACGGAACGAGTATAAGCCATCAGAACGTAGTGTATCGGTCCAAAACGGAGATGAACGGAACGGAACGAAAATAAGCACATCAGAACATAGTGTATCGAACAACAACGGAGATGAACGGAACGAATATAAGCTATCAGAACGTAGTGTATCGGTCCAAAACGGAGATGAACGGAACGGAACGAATATAAGCCACCATTACGTAGTCTATCGAACCACAACCGAGATGAACGGAACGAATATAAGCCATCAAAACGTAGTGTATCGGACAACAACGGAGATGAACGGAACGGAACGAAAATAAGCCATCAGAAAATTGTGTATCGAACCACAACGCCACTACGGAGATGAAGGGAACGGAACGAAAATAAGCCATCAGAACATATTGTATCGAACAACAACGGAAATTAACTGAACGGAACGAAAATAAGCCATCAGAACATAGTGTTTCGAACCACAACGGGATGAACGGAACGGAACGAATATAAGCCATCAGAACGTAGT
>VMBQ01000464.1:114528-173227 GCA_007657795.1 Dreissena rostriformis | reverse complement strand
TATAGATGCAATTTACAGCTATTGTAGTGGCTGAAATATTCAATTGTGGGTTTGTCTTGTGTTGTGGGGAGAAGCCGGAGTACCCGGAGGAAACCCCACATGTCCGGTATGGTGACCACTAACCAAACTCACATGCTTCCGGGAACGGGAATTAAACACGGGTAGCCTAAGTGCGAAGCACGTGTATCAACCACTGCGCTAACCGGACAGCCGGTTATCATCCTAACGAATGTTTTATGTTTCATAATGTTCGGGGCTCAAGCATGTATTATGCGTTGTACGCCAATACTGAGTGTGCGCTTAGCACGTCATATGCACCACTGTCTCTTCAGGACGTTATGTACAACGCCGTTGAAACATTGCATGTTGACAATAGAAATGTCATGTCTTAAATATTCTTACTTCTACGATAAATCTTAAGCTAAGGCAGGTTTTGGGCAGAATGTATTTTTATTAACCCAATGAAGCTTCCGCGAACATTTACAAATTTCAAGCAAAATTAATGTCAGACGTTTGTGTCTACATGACTGTATCACGTCATGAGAAAACATTCTTCATTAACTTTTCAATGTCTTCATATTGATACAGAATTGTTTCAACAAATTATTCCATGCATAACCTATTATATATATACATGTGTATATAGGCATATTGTGTATTCATTAGTTGCTGTCGAAATTCTAATGGTAAATAAGGTACAGGCATGCAATTTAGAGGGTGCGTTCTGTAAACATGTTTAAGGGTTTCTTCAGTAAACATATAAAGTAATATATGTTCACATTTTTATTGTTAACATAAGGAACAAGACATGTGTCCACAGGGCACGTATGTCCGCACATTCCATTTTTGTCTCAAAAGTCCGCTTATGTAAAAAAAAACAAGCTGGTAGTCATATGTGCTAACTTAAAATTGCATGATAATTGACAACGTTGAAGCTCGAAAAGGCTGCTTTATTGCCCTTGACATTTAAGTTTGTCCTTTACCTCTGATGAAGGCAGACAGGTTTTACCCACGAGATATCGTCTCCCCCTGGTGGTCATTCGTGGTATGTTATTTTAAAATGGAATGTTCAATGACAAAGTCACAGCTCGGACAAGCTGTTTTATGGTCAAATTTCACCCTTGAAGTCTAAGTGAGACCTTAACCTTTGAGGAATGGAGATTGTTGTAACTTGCGACACATCGTTTTGGGATGGTTTACATTCATTTTCAAGTCCATCAATATATGGCGAAATTATGGATGAGACACGTCTACTTATAATAGCGGAAATGTGTGCAAAGTTATATTCAAATCCACCAATTTATGACAAAGTCATGGCTGCGACAGGAAATATCGCACAGCCGTGCAGACGGACAGTGCGACTGCTGTTTGCAGCCTTTTTCGACGAGTGGAGGCTTTTGCATATGTAATGTGTAAATGCAGAAACGTATTTAAGTTATTTACGAGTTGTTGTTTTCGGAGATTTGAATTTAACGTTTGAACTCTGTAGATATTTTTCTATGTGCACAAAAGGGATGTGTGGTTTTATTGCAGACAAAAAAGTGTACCGCATATATTTAGTTTTTAACTGTTTTGGACTGCTTCATAATAATAATAATAATGATACTAATAAATTGCTTGATGCCTTTCATTTTAGTATCACTGCATGAATGAAATTAAAACATTAATCAAAAGAGGAGATACGTTTTTGAATTGCACTCCTCTTTTTTTCTATCTCGTTCCCACGACATACTAACTCGAGGGAACGACTTACTAACTCGTGGGAGCGAGTTAGCTATGTCGTAGAAGGAGTTACTAAGTCGAGGGAACGAGATAGAACAAAAGAGGAGTGCATAACTTAATAAAATAGGAGTGCAATGAAAAAAGAGCTATGCAGAAAATAATGGAGGGGTGCATGATGAGCATGGGTAAAAGTTAAATTTATATAACGCACAATTTGATTGGCTGACTTACTCGTGGGAACAAGTTAGCTAAGTCGTTCCCTCGAGATACGGTAGCTAAAATGATCTCCTCTTTTGTTTAATGCACTCCTCCTTTATTTACTGCACCGCTCTTTTTTTCCACTGCACTCCTCTTTTATTTAGTTTCGCACTCCTCTTGTTTTTTCCATCTCGTTCCATCGACTAAGTAAGTCGTTCCCACGACATAGATTACTCGTTCCCACGACTTAGTAAGTCGCTCCCTCGAGATAGAAACAAAGGAGTGCAATTTAAAAAAAAGGAGCGAATGTCACCTCTATGCCACCGTAGTTACGATATTTAACAAGTATTTCACAGAAAACGGAATACAAAAATGTAATAATACAGCAGCTTGGTGTTCTCGGAACGTGTATCAGGCGCCATGGTTGTGTCAGTACCATAGCAGCGCCTCTCGTTCAATTCGACTTCATACAAATACTCGACTGATACAAGTTCCCATTACACAACAATAACGTACAATTCTAGTATATAATGTAATTGCTATTGCATTTTTTTTTGTTAAAGAATTAGTTATAATGACATTTTTCTTTCAATTTTCCCAGTTGATGTTATTTAATGTCATGTTAAATCTAACATCTAACCTCACATGTAAATGGCATTGCGATGATGTGCATAAGACGTGAGTCATTTGAGGCGGCTGAAGTTCAAGGTCGTACTTGAAGGACAAAGGTTTTAGCCTCAAATTTCGTGTCCGCTTCATATCTCCTATATCCTTTAAATGATTTTCATGAAACTTGGATTAAATGTGAAGGTCATTGAGACGATGTGCAGAAGGCGTGAATCAGTCACGCCTGGTTAAAGTCATTTTTATACTTCAAGGTCAAAAGTGTAAGATATTATTTTCATATCCGGCCCATATCCTCTCTACACATTGTTGGATTTTCTAGAAACTTGGATGTGCGGAATGCACGAGTCAGTCACGCCTGCTCATGGTAAAGCTCATACTTGAATATCAAACGTTACTTTGAGCCACTCATTTCGTATTCGGTCCATATCTCCTATACCCATTTACAGATTTTCATGAAACCTGGCTACAATGTTCATTGAGACGAGGGGCAGAATGCATAGGTCATTAACGACTGCTCAAGTTCAAGGTTTTAATTCAAGTTGAAAAGTTTGAGCCTCTAATTTCGTGTCCGGTCCATATCCTCTATGCCCATTGATGGATTGTCATTGAACTTGGAAAGGATACCATGTTTAGGTCATTAAGACGATGTGAACAAGACATGCGTCAATCACGCCTGCTCAAGGTCATAACTCAGTATAAAACGTTTCAGCCTCTAATTTTGTGCCCGGTCCATATCTCCTATACCAATTTAAGGATTTTCTTGAAACCTGGCTTCAATCTTTCCGTTATTGAGACGATGTGAAGAAGGCATGCATCAATCAGGCCTGCTCAAGGTCAAGGTCATATGTCAGTATCTAACGTTTCTGCCTCTAATTTCGTGTCTGGTCCATTTCTCCTATACCCATTGAGGGATTAAACAAGAGATGTGTTTGTCAGAAACACAATGCCCCCTACTGCGCCGCTTTGAAATAAAATTTCTATTAATCATTTGGCAGGTATAGAAATAATCTCCCTTTAAAGCTTGTTACTTCCCTTGGATTTTTTTTTGACCTTGACCTTTAACCTCTCAAAATGTGCAGCTCCGTGAGATACACATGTATGCCACAAATCAAGTTGCTATCTTTAATATTGCACAAGTTATGGCCAATGATAAAGTTTTCGGACGGACGCACAGACTGACACAGTTCAACTGCTATATGCCACCCTACCGGAGGCATAACAAAATTGACTACAATCTTAGGGTCATTTAGACGATGTGCAGACTGATTCAGTCAGTCATTCGCGCCTGCTAAAGATCAATGTAATACTTCAATGTCAAAAGTGTGAGCCTTTGTTTTCGTGTCCGGTCCATATCTTTTTATTCACATTGAAAGAATTTATAACACTTGGCTGTAATGTTTAGGTCATAGGTCATTGAGCCGATGTGTAGGGCATGAGTCAGTCATGTCAGCTTAAGGTCAAGGTTATTCTTCAAGTTCAAAAGTGTCAGTCTTTGTTCGTGTCCATATCTATTTAACCTATAAAATGATGAGACCTAGTCACACATATTTATATTCGTTAAGGTAGCATTTCATTTATTAGCCTGTGCATTCAATCTTAACAATATATGTCAATGTATGATTGATGATTAGTAAATAAAAATCTCAAGACGGTTTCTCATTGGTGGACGTCTGTCGATAAGTTTTTCATGCTGNGGGGGGGGGGGGGGGGGGGGGGTAAAGTTCATAAAGGCAATTAACGGTTATACGGTTCAGTTTTGGAATTTATTTCTTACATTTACGGGGCCTCCCGTATCAGAGTCACGTCCATATCGTCTGTTTGTTCATAATTTCACGTAAATCAACTTCATAAATTTATACAAATGTATAAAAAAATGTGAACATAATAATGGATATATATCGTACTGGAGTGAGTTTTTGAGAGTACAGCAGACAATTATTTGCGATTGTTTAAAACACTTATATCTGTGATTTTCCAGTACCACTTTTTCACAACCGTTATTGGCGTCAAGGGAGACAACTACTATACAAGTCTGCCGTTGCATGTACGAGGTGATCTCCTTTATTTGGAAATATTCTTGCATTTTCATAAACCATACTCGTTTTAGCATTTAGAGAACCAAATATGTTTACTTACAAGGCGTGAATTATTTAACATTAAATGTTCGAATAATTAAAATCTTTGCCACATTTTATATTGTTCATACAGTTCTGTAATGCATGTCGAATATTAGGTCAGTTTTTAGTAAATAAAGTTTACCAGTCTATGCTTAGACAAGAAGCCAGCTTTTAAACGTTTTAATAATTAATTTACTTGTATTTAAATAATTGTGAAATCCCAAGCTACGTCTGCATGTTAAAAATCTACACAAAAACTTTCAGAAAAAATATCCATTAAATTGCAAGTTATTAAGCAGAAACAGTGACATTCAGTTGCGTGTCTGGACCTATCATGAGTTAGTTCTTCTTGAATGCTCTGAGCTTTTATGAGTACAT
This sequence comes from Dreissena rostriformis, assembly GCA_007657795.1. Taxonomy (NCBI): domain Eukaryota; kingdom Metazoa; phylum Mollusca; class Bivalvia; order Myida; family Dreissenidae; genus Dreissena; species Dreissena rostriformis. Next base: position 168,185 of record VMBQ01000464.1, on the reverse strand, counting down.
ATGACCCATGTCCCCTCCCCCACATTTGTACTGTGGAACAAATCTTGTGCCCCCCCCCCTCCCCCAGTTGGATCCTCTCTGGATCCGGGCCTGCATGTGCGTTAGTTTAAGCATGCCCCTGAAAATGACTTATCGGACATAACGAAATGAAATCACTATCTAGGCCTGCATGAAAACAACAAACATGCAATTTCAGTATAATGTCCTAAAAACACTCAAACTTTAAGTATGAAAAGGAAAACGTCTTTCTATTTTTCGAGACAGTGACCTTGACCCAACTGCCGCCAAATGGAATCCCAATTAACAGTGGGTCTGCATGTAAGATAACAATTCCCACAATTTCAGCACACTACCGTTCTGAGCATGAACCGTTTCTATATTTTTTGAATTAATGACATTTGGCCTTCACCCAACGGGCCCCCAAATGCAATCCCAAACTACATGTAAGCTACCTGCATGAAACAGTTCAGTACAATACCCGCATCCTTACTTGAAGTAGTTAGGTAGTTGATTTCACATAGGTTGAGAAAACTATTAATACAAACAAAGCTCTTAAACATAAGTTCATTTATTGGGTCCTATTATATAAATAAAGCACACCAATAGAAAAAAGCACATAATCCACTACATATGTACCGTACATGTAGTTCCAAAATTAGAAGTGTTTCAGTGCTCAGAAAGGAGATACAAATACAGGACGTAATATTGCTGTTGTGTTTTATAAAAATCTCTGTATTTGTGTTATAAAAATTACACACATTTTATGCTAATTTAATGTTATTTAGCACTTCAGAAATTAAAATTAGAACTTACACAAACTAAATAAACGCAGTGCAATGCACTATTTACTGAGTTCCGGGTACTGTTAAGACAATTTTCCATTTATTACAGAAACAATTAAAAGTTGTTCAAACATTCCCAGAAGCTATAGGGTTTGTAGATGTCAGTATCATAATAATGGACGACGCTGAACATGTTATCGTCCCGAAGGTAGACCTTCTGCCCATTGTACTTGCCCACCTCCCAATTTGGGTCGTTGGCAAAGAGTCTTCCTTCCTCATCTCGCATACGCCGCAAATTCTTCAGTAACCTAGAACACATTAAAACAGAGAACTCTGACATAGGTAAGTGTTTGTCTGCTGGATTCTTTTATTAATTTTGCGTTCAAAACACGCTGATGCCCCAGACAGAAAACTTGTCAGTATTGATTCATTGGCCCATTTACCCTTTGCATGCTGGGAAATTTGTCGTCTGCTAAAATGTCGTCTGCTGTATTTCTAAAATTAGCATTTTCTTCAATTTTTTTCAAAGAATACTATCAGAATAGCAAACAGTTTGGATCCTGATGAGACGCCACGTTCTGTGGCGTCTCATCTGGATCCAAACTGTTTGCAAAGGCCTTCAAAATTCGGTTCCAGCGCTCAAAGGGTTAAAAAAGGCTCAGTACAAAATTAAGTCAATGTCAAAATGAGGTCAGTTGATGTGAGTGTGGTGAATGTTGGATGGCATTATCAAAGCTTATTAGTAAGAAGTAAAGATGTTAACTCATTTATGCCGAGTGGACTCTCCCATCCTTCAAAATTTGATCAATTCATTTCCAAAATTAGGGATGTCTGGTATATTTATTTCTATTTTTAGAATATTTCTTACAGGAATTCCTTAAAGCAAACGGCATAGACCCTGATGAGACGCCGCATTATGCGGCGTCTCATCTGGGTCTACGCTGTTTGCCTAGGCCTTTTTTTGTAGACGCTAGGCATAAATGGGTTATTACAACAGTTAATGTAGAACAAACAATTTACCTCAATTAGTCAAAGTCCACAAGTGGGTCAATGTTAAGGCCAAAGTGAAGTAAGTTTGATGTGGGTGTGTTGATAGTTTTCATAGATAACATCCATTCAAGCTTTTTAGCGAGTAGTATTCATGTTGGATGACATGTGTCCTTTTCGTTTAACAAAGACTTTGGACCTTGTGAAATAGTTCAGTAAGTGCCATGGGATAAAAAATAAAAATACTTCTAATATCCAACAATTGAGGGATTCAAAACTCATTATATGGATGGGAAAACATGACTATACTATCTATATTATGCAGATCTTATAAATCATGTAAATGGTGTTACAATATACAAATCGAAAATAGTTTTAGTTTCCCAGTTTGGCAAAGGTTTTTCTGTTTCCCTTAAAGTCACCATTTAGTATTCTATGTTTGCTGAGAATTATACTAAGCTTTCAAATACAGCTTAAGTTACTTAAGTAGCTTTAATCCAAATGACCAATCGCTATTGGATATGAGCCTGGCTCTGTTAAAATGGGGTTTAATGCATTTGCATAAAGTGTCGTCCCAGATTAGCCTGTGGAGTCCGCACAGGCTAATCAGGGACGGCATTTTCTGCATTTATTGTAATTTGCGTTTAAAGAAAGACTCTTCTTGACGTAAATCGAGTTTTGGCGCACTACACAGGCTAATCTGGGACGACACTTTATGCACATGCATTTAACCCCCTTATCACAGAGTGAGGCTCATATATAACCAACACCCATCATGTTCAAGAAATCCCTGACAAGTAATAAAGTCTGGCTTCTGATTAGCTAAACAAAATGTCAATCAAAACCTGTCAATCAGTTGATTGATATGGCTGTAATGGGATAAATTTCAAATACTGGCGATTCTAAAACCCACTGAAGTGAACTCAGTGAATTTATTTTCTTAAGACTTGTTTAGTTTTTTGAAGATATGTGACATTCATCAGAAGCAAAATAAAGTCAAAAAAAATTCCCATTACAAAAGAAAATTAACAGTATTCATCCACTCTCAATGCATGTATAGCTTTGTCACCGAGATTGAGCAAATTTCATACTTGTTATCAGCTATTTTATCTAATGATGTAAATGGAAAATTCTCCTACATTACACATATTGCAGCCAATATATTTTGTTCACCAGCACAAAGTCTGGTGTACCCATACTGACCTGCGGTCATTCTCTGCCTGGAAGAGCACAGAGAGAATCAGTCTGGAGTCGTTTTCTTGAATCTTTTCCTTCCTGAAAAACAGCAGGAACAACACTGAACAAAACAAGGGCTGTTTGTAAAACATGCATCCCCCCCATATGGGCTGTCAGTTGTAGTGGCAGCCATTGCGTGAATACGTTTTTTGTCACTGTGAACTTGACCTTTGACCTAGTGACTTGAAAATCAATATGGGTCATCTGCAAGTCATGATCCTAAACGTAAGCTTTCTTGAGATATCATTCGGAAACCATTTTACTGTGTCAAGTCACTGTGACCTTGACATTTGACCTAGTGACCTGAAAATCAATAGGGGTCATCTGCGAATCATGATCAATGTACATATTAAGTTTCATGATCCTAGGCGTACTCGTTCTTGAGTTATCATCCGGAAACCATTTTTCTATTTCAAGTCACTGTGACCTTGACCTATTGACCTAAAAATCAATAGGGGTCATCTGCGAGTCAAGATCAATGTACCTATGAAGTTTCATGATCCTAGGCGTAAGTGTTCTTGAGTAATCATCTGGAAACCATTTTAGTATTTCTAGTCACTGTGACCTAGACCTTTGACCTAGTGACCTCAAAATCAAAAGGGGTCATCTGCCAGTCATGATCAATGTACCTATTAAGTTTCATGATCCTAGGCCTAAGCGTTCTTGAGTTATCATCCTGAAACCATCTGGTGGACGGACGGACCGACAGACGGAAATGTGCAAAACAATATACCCCCTCTTCTTCGAAGGGGGGCAGACCGACGGACCAACATGTGCAAAACAATATACCCCCTCTTCTTCGAAGGGGGCATACATATGGAAGGCTGCTGGGGTTTTCAGCATAATTGTAGACTAGAAGTCCAATGACCTCTGGCTAATAAATATGAGGGGACAAGAGATTAAGTAAATTATCAAAATAATTAAGTAACTTTTTTGTACTTAATAGAAATCAGATGTTTTGTGGATGTGATAAAGGGACTTGTTCACATTTTGGCAAAATGACAATTTTCACAAATCAATATCATGGATAAAATAAAAGAATACATGAATAATATTCAAACAAGTAAAATAACACTCCTGATTAATTAATTGTTACGTTTATTGATAATCATCATTTAAAATCAGAAAATTAATAAAGTGTTTTAGGCAGGCTGGTCTGGAACTATGGCTTCTACAATGTCCGCTAATGAGACCATGAAACCTTGTTTGACTATAGCGGACACCGTAGCTCCTGACCAGACTGCGCGATTGCACAGGCTGGTCTGAAGCAAATTATATAGCATAAGACTTATTTTTGCATAACAATGCTCAAATTAAATGAAGCAACCTACTCTTGATACCACTACAGTCAACAGCAATACAGTTCAAATCCTATCTTAACATATATTTAATGGACACAATAGTTGTTAAGTCTGCCCTGATACTTGCATGAACTAAAAATTAATTGTCTCTATTACGACAGTCACTTAGAGCTATAGCAAATAAGTCAAAACATCTTTTGGTGTTAAATGGTCCCCAAACTGCCAGAAAAATATATATGGCAGGAATCATCAACCCTGTAAAGCTTACACGAGGAAATGAACTTAAATATACAATAGCTATTATTCGTATATAAAAAAAGAATTTTGAGCCACTCACAGAAACTTAGGCTTGTAGTATTTCAAGAAGGCAGTTATGGCAACAGCTTTCATAACCACAAATGGAATCAGAATCTTGGCACCTGAAATGAATTAAGTTTTTCACCAAAGTTTATCGACAAAAAACCAATGCTTATGTCATATATAACCACAAGCTATTAAGTAGCGCAAAACATTGATAATGCCAATCAATTATAAAAGTTATTTAAACAAGCAAATAATGGTTAGTAAAAAAACAACATACAATAAATAAATCTGATGTTTAACTAAATAACCTGGCCTTTATCATGATGACCTGTAACCAGAAAGCTTGCATTTCATATAGATTTTATGGCTAATGATTGGCTATTCTGGAAGTTCTGTGAGTAAAACAGATGTAATGATAACATTTGGATTTAATCAGAAAAGATTTTAATGATGCAGGGATGGAAACTAACTTTGTACAATTGGTTGCCCGCACGGGCAACCATCTTTAGTATTTGGGTTGCCCAGCTTAAGAGTAACGAGCCCATAATCATGTATATGTCATGTCAGGTGTATCTTATACTTTCTTACAATAAAATAATAGATAATTAAACAACAAAATTGCTGACATTACACACATTTAATGCATTATGTCTCATTATGAGTCTGATTGAATCATTTTCTAGGCCTAAATACATGAATATTATTAAACTGATAATTGATCCATGGTTTTAAAATATTTAATTGCACTAAATATTTTTAAGCTTTAAGAAAGCTAGTTGCCCGGCCGGACTACCAACATTTGAAAATGAGTTGCCCGTGTCAAAATCTAGTTGCCCTGGGCTCACGGGGCAACCACTAATTTCCATCCCTGTGATGACTTGGAATATTTAAGGATTAGTTGAAATGGATAAAAAAAACTCTAAAGTGTACAAATGCGAGTTTATTTATCATTTCAATTGTCATAAGCAATTAAATTAGGTCATCTTTTGAATAAACGGTTTATATGCAAATTAAATAACATGTGACTACCGCCAAGCGCAAAACGTGTGTTAATACCGGAAAATCGGACCCCCGGAAAATGTGTGATTGTCTAAAATACCCAATCTGACGAAACAAGATATCATATTTTTAAGTTATCACAATTTAAAGAAATTAAAAGTTACATAAAGGACAATAGACCCTTTTCACAATTGGCCAAATTATATAAGAGCGCGAAGTCACATGACTCGCAGAATTCAAGAACGAGGCAGAACGTGATGCCATTTCTAATACCACGCAACACCGCATCTAATTTCAACCCATCACACGTTTGAATTATTCAATATTCAACGACGTATCAATATTTTCAACACAAGATAATATCGTCAGTAAATATATACTACCCGTTTGAAGTGTCAATACATGAAATACATTTTCTTGATTAAAGTACTTGTTTTTATTCACTTGTTTGCACACATGTTGACACTCTTCGTTTTAGCCTTTTTATCACGGTGTTTAATCAAGGATCTATCAATTATCTTGTTTATTGATACCGGTACATCTGTTGTTTATTTGCCCCTGTGTTCAGCACAAACCCATTATCTCGTTATGATCAGATACTTTTCCGACAAATACTAAATAACAACAAGGTGTCATAAACCACACGTTGCGGATGTCTGGTCATTAAACACAATTTATGATACCCCCATGTCTTCTCGTGGTAGAAGTATTGCGTAGTCATTTCTTGGGGTAATTTAACGCCACATACTTAACTGTGCCTTAAATTAGATATGTAAGATTTTGTCAAAAAAATACGAAAGTGATTTGCCCAATCAGATTGTCGGAAACTAAATACTGTATAGATATTAGCCAGTTTAATCATAATGATAAAGTGCTTAATACCCAAACATTTTAAATATTTAAAAAATGTAATGCTAAACATTTAACGTCAGTGGGTATCGGTAAAATAAAACTACGGCATTAGGTAGTCCTATGAAGAGTGTACGGTAATGTACGGAACAATTCTCAGACATTTGTTCCCATGGTCAATCGTTCTAACACTAATTTTGACATTCATTCCTACGCTGTTTTGACAATACTGAAAGACATTCCTTAAATAATTTGACATCAAGGAAAATCGTTTTCGCATTATTTTGACATCCCAGACATTCGTTCCAACGTCATTTTACCAGCACGGACATTAGTTCATGCATTACATTTACAGCCCTGACATGGTCCATACATTATTGTTATCCATTACATTCGTTCCTTATTAACATTTACTAGCATAAGTGAAAACATTTGAACGGAATAAAACAATTATAACCGCATAAGTTGATATGTTGTTCTTTATTAAATTATGATGTTATGCATAAGAAAGGAATCTAAGCGGCCTTTTTCATAGCCAGCGTATTGTAGAGTAAGATGTGTGTTTTGGCGTACGAATGACCTACAGAATGAACGCGATTGTTCATTAGAAGTTATATGTTGGAAGTGATTTTTAAGGAATGGGCCATTATTATACATACATATTGTTTTCAAAGTTTGCTAAATCAAAGTTAAATAATCAAAAAAACTGTTTTGAATCGGCTTAGAGTTAACAAGTTACGTAAAATGAATTGTCGACAAACTGTCAGTAAGTTAATTAATTAGTCAACTAATCAATTAAAATCATATTGGTCGGCGCATTCTCAATCGGTTTACTCTAGACAAGATTGATAAATTGAATTGTCGGTTAATTAAAGAAGATATCCTTTGATCGGAATATTGCTCTGTTGTTTAGTTTTGCATTTAAATGTAGGAACACATGTCCGGACCGTCAACAAAGGAACGAATGCCCTGGCTGTCAAAATAATGTATGAACAATTGTCTGAGCTGTCAAATATTGTATGAACGGTTGTCCGGTTTGTTAATACAGCCTGTGAACGAATGTCCGCCTTGTCAAAATGAGCGTAGGAACGATTGTCCGTGGGAACGAATAGCCGAATACCGTACGGAAAAACATAATCAAAACAAGCATTTTCGTTTGACCACAACGGGGTTAAATAATGTTTCCGAAAAATAAAAACAATAATGATTTATGATATAAAATGCTATATATTTATCACCCATAATCACTTTTTAAGAAATTTCAATGTGCATGCAAAGACAGTTCAATTTGAACCACATCCGTGTGTTTTACTTGTACATGTATATAATATTTCTTCAATATTGTCTAAAAGAAATTGTATTTAATGCAAAAAATAATAAACATAACATTTGAATAGTGTCATGTACTTCGCATGTTGTGCTTTGTCTTATGGTTGATTCAACACCTCTTACACATTCGATGGTTCTTGAAAATAAGCACACACAAACACACATACTTTTGAGAATTATAATTACATAATATTATATTTTATTTTGCGGCTAATTTATATCTTTGTTTTGAGCAATTATCGATGTTTAGTCTTCAGACTACCTTTACTCGGATGTGTTAATGGGTTACTTATAATGTGAATTCAGGGTGGTCGGTAGTCGAGTGGTAAAACACTGGTCTACCATTCCAGCGGTCCTGGGTTCAAACCCTGGCCGGGGCACTGGAAATTTCAGAAATGCTTCAAGTGTTTCCCACCCAACTAGAGATGTACTGGTATGAAACCCAGGTAATTCTCGTGTGTATCGGTGCTATATACTGAGCACGTAAAAGAACCAAGGGATCTATTTGCAAAGAGCTAGGGTATCGCACCCGGATTCCTTGTATCCCAAAACTGTCTCTTTCACCCGCTGTCTCTTCAGCAAAACTTAAGGACCCCATTGGAAATAAGTGCTTGCACTTTCATGGGTTATCCTTGACTGCAAGGTCAAAATAAATACATAAATACATACTTGTATTTGTATAAAGATGAAATAAGATTTATAAATATTCACTAAATGTACTAAATATTATGTCGTTGAATTATTATTAAGGTGTTATAGTGTTCATTTAAGAAGTAATTATCAATTTATTGAGTCAACACATAATGTAATAATGTTATAACCATCCCGAATGTAAAAAATAACAATAAACTGATCTATAATCTTCGATATTCTCCACCATTTGCATAACATAGGGAAAGAAAGTTGTCCAATCCGCCTCGTTCTGAGATTCGACGTGTCACATGATATCTAAAAATAGCAACAGTGTAGGTATTGTGAAACTGGTCTATTTGGTTTTCTTGTGCTTGATTATTTTTCGTTTATTGCAATATATCGGTAGTGCGTGTAATGTGTTAACGAGGCAATCGACAGTGGGTTACTTTGTTCCCCACCCACTGTCAACAAAGTGCCGAACAAATTATCATGGTCAAGGTCGGCTCTTTAAGCATTGAACAGTTGCAAATTGTGAAGGACATTGGATAGAAATACATTGCAAAGGTAACACCAGGTCTTTTCTATGTACTGACCATTCAGTGGCTTTCCAACGTACGCTTTAGCCCACTGAATATTCGCATAACCACCCTTAGGTGCTGCATCTTGTCTGTACCCCACCATTTTGGTTGCGGGTAGAACTACTACGAAACGAAAACTAGACCGAATGATTATACAGGTTACATACCAATAATGGTAACAAGCGACTAATAAACATCTACAGAGGAGGAAAAGCAAATTACAGTTGGATAACGCGAAATAAAAGTATTTCTTGCTCTTCTTTTATTTCAGATTATGCACATGTGTTTATAACAAAAATCCATATTTTAAACAAATGATTTGTATATTTTGAATGGCGAATAAAATAGAGCATCTTTAATCTACATGCACAATGAATACGAAAAAAAGACTTAAAAGGTACGCTAGTACCATCGTTCTGTTTAGACGGAAGACTGCACTCAAACGTCACACAATACACAGTGTCGTGCATGTGCATTACCGTAGCATAAGCTGCAGTTACAACCGTGCACCGCGCGTGCACATAAATGATGACGACATCGATGATATGATGAGGTCAAAATTCGACAGCTTAGGTTCCATGACTGGAATAGTGTTCTGGTGAAAGTTTTCATGAACATTTTCAACTGCTGCCCACTTATTTTATTTTACGGCATAAAAAGTAATACATTTATTAACACGACATTCCAACTGGATATTGGCTCTTGTTATATATTTTGATGATCGCGTCGGACTGATGGTTTTCCGGGTCATATAAATGTTATTTCTTCTGACAAAGCGCAGCGTACATTTTGCTCAGGCAAGCAGCTGCCTTGGTAAAACACCACTGATACGAACAAATCCTTAATAGTACAATCTAACGATAGAATTGTCGCGATAGAGCAGTCAACCATGCGTGATACTCATTAATATGATACTAAATTTAATGAAATGACAAATGATTATCAGATACGGGACATGGCTGACTGAGTAAAAGATCACTAGAGTAAATAACGCCATCAACAACGCATCAACTACAGACACGGCAACTGGATTTTTAAAGGGGAATGAATCCTGTGTTAATCGCGATAAAACAATCCCTTGATTCATTTAATCAAACGAGTGCGCGTTATTTGCACGGTCTGGCGTTAAAAAAAAATCCAGGCAAAAATTACAGAAAATACGATGAACAATTTTTGCCATTATAATAAGATGAAGTTGAACAGTATCTCTTGACTAATTTAATCGAACGTGTGAACGCTTAGCACGGTCTGACATTAAAGCTTATATTTAATAATTATGAACCAGATTAAGCGTTATGAAGTAATTAAATTATTAATGTTAACGTCATTATTTAAAGCCTGATGTGAGGTTCGACATCCGGTTTTAACACTCGAATGGTTGCACAGTATGTACAAGGATATATATGACACAGTCCGATTAATAAGTTTTTGTTCATTTGCATGTTTTTCCCTGTGAAGTGCTCTCGTCGTATGTAAATAATGATGACTTACCGTTGGATATCGGTAAATAAGAAATGGCTTGGAGTTCTGAAATGTAGAAATTAAAACACGAAGGCTTTAGCCCGAGTTTTGTTATAGACGTTCTGATATGTAGAAATTAAAACATAAGGCTTTAGCCCGAGTTTTGTTATAGACGTTCTGATATGTAGAAATTAAAACACGAAGGCTTTAGCCCGAGTTTTGTTATAGACGTTCTGATATGTATAAATTAAAACACGAAGGCTTAAGCCCGAGTTTTTTTTATAGACACGAATCAGAACGACAAAGAATGTCCTGATCATGCTATCATGATCTTCGATATTACAATCATTAATACATCATATTCATTCATAACTTGATTGTTACCGTTATCATAGGAATCAATTACAATCTATAATAGTTAGTGCCAGGATGAAGTAGAATACAAGTCATATCAAATTAAAAATGTACAAATTGATTTATTATTGGATATACTGGCATCGTTTGACACATATGGGATTATATGAAAGTATACGAAAGTATACGAATCAACACGAAATATAAAATTACTATGTATGGGATATTAACTTTTTTTCTAAAGCTCGAAACAGCAAAAGATCAAACCTCGTTTACTCGTTAATCAGCAGGGAAAGTCTCTATAAACCTTTAGTTTATGTTATGTAGAAGTTGTTTCCCTTTGACTGTTGACAATAAGGCTCGATTGGTCATTGTAGGCTCAGGTACTGCTTAAAAGTACCTCGGGTACTCTTAAGTATACTACAAAGTACCCGGGGTACGAAAAATATAATAAAAGGTACACCTGAGTATTACCGGGTGCCTTTAAGCTCATTTTCCGTACCCTGGGGGCAAGACAATTAATCACATACAAATGCAAACCGACGCGTTCAATTAGATTAATTTGGTTCCATCACAATACGAGACACAATCTTATACAGAACCAGTAAACGCAATTTAGTTTTTATTTTGGTATTGATAAAAATTAAAAGACAATATTTGGCGTTCTAGCTATACTCTTTTTTCTCCATTTAAGGTTTTGAAATGTATTTTAGCTTAATATGTTCAATTAATCTGGAAGTTTACAAATATATCGTACGTTGCCTTTTTTAGACAGAAATATAATCCAAACCGAATATTTAAATGTTATATATATTTGTATTTAACGTACACCCACTAGATCGATGCAAAGCAGTGTCCTACAACTTTAGTTCGATTCTAAATGTGTAGCAAAGATTCATCAACACCATACCAAACACACATATAGACGCTTTGATAATAATGGGTCTAAACATGTTGTACTTTATATAGAGCCTGCTTCTTGCCATAGGACGGCATGCATTCAGAAGAATCACACTGGTGTCATTTTCCATTTGAGCCTCGCTCTGTGAAAAGGGGGTTTAATGCACGTGCGTAAAGTGTCGACCCAGATTAGCCTGTGCAGTCCGAACAGGATAATAAGGGACGACACTTTCCGCTTTTTATATTTTTCGCTTGAAGTAAGTCTCGTCTTAGCAAAAATCCAGTTAAGGCGGGAAGTGTCGTCCCTGATTAACCTGTGCGGGCTGCCCAGGCTCATCTGGAACGACACTTTACGCACATGCATTATACCCCCTTTTCACAGAGCCCGACTCGTTTCTTTTCTGCGTCAGATCAAATATCAATATGCGTTCACACAAAACATTTTTTTTTTAAATAAAGCTGTATGGCGAACACTAGTTCTTCAGTATGTTAAGTAGCGCAACACCTTTGGCAATGCCAAAATTGACAGCCACATAACGAAATTACCACTAGATGACCTTTGCAAGAATAATGTGTTATACACATGACTAATATATTACCGCTATGCCTCAATTAAATAGCGCCTTGGGTAGAACTTGTACTTTAGTGTGTCTGTTATCAACATGTCGTATCTTCTGTTGCCATTCCCGCGAGACTCGTCTGATGGGCTGTAAATATATTTCCTAATTAAGTTTTTCTGCAAACGTAGTTTATACGGAGACTAGGGAATGTGTACTGTTTTACAGTCAATCCTCTCTGTACTTAAAAAATATACATTTTGAATTAGTCCTCAAAACGTATGTTCACTTTGTTTAAAAAAAAAGCTCCAGTTTTCACCTCAAAATGTTTCAACATTTCTAATCTAACCATGTTGCATAATAATGAAAATAAAACAGCAGAGAAATGCATTGTATGAGAGATGAGCCATAAACGTAACATTTCCAAAGCACAGGTTGTCAAATTGGATTTGTGTTTTTCTATATGAATTAATTTGTGTAACGTGGTAGCGTGTCTCGCGTTTGGTAGCATTGACGTTCGGTATTTTCATTCTACCATGAAACCCTCACCCGATAGATTAAATGATTTTAAAGTCAATGTGCAGCCTTATTAAATCAACTATTAAATACTCGAGCAAATGTAATATTTTTGAGAAAAAGGAGAAATAGGGTTTACACTATTCTTACATATAAATTGCCGGATTCTCATGGTAAACGTTTTTTCTCACCATATCGTCATATGGGTGTATTTAAATGTACTTGTATGCTGTTAATTTGTTATTATAACTACTTTCAATATTAAGGTAACCTAACGCGATAAATGTCATTAAATATACAAATCTAATGTCATTATTGCAGTGTACAATTAAATAAGTTTCATTCTTGAAAGGAAGTATGATAGTAGATCGATATCTCCAAACTTGCAACATAAGTATTTAAATTAGTCCCATCTCATTCCTCTTCTGACCTTCAAAAGGTCGCCGAGTCGTACTGGCTATGGTGTCCGCATAGCGACCGGGAGGTCACGGATTCGGTTCCTACTGTGGGGGCGTTCTTTAGATCTCCCCAATAGGCACAAAGTTCTGGTTCTAGTCCCAAGAAACGGACTCGATAGCGGTTTCTTCAGTGTGTACATGATATAATTATTGAAAATAAATGACATGCGTGTGTCGACCGATGTTTCCAATCTTGCTGCAGCAAACGGAGATCTGTTTGAAATTGTATATTGTTAGTTCAGTTTCTACCGTAAGTAAGAGATGTTTCTTTTAGAACAAGTAGTTTGTGTCGATTAGTTGCCTGAATCGCTTCCTAGAAGACACGCTCTGCCAACCGAAAGGTATTCTCCAATCCATATCCATAAGACGGTTGTTATACACTATGTTACATTATCTTAGTAGCGCATCTAGTCTTAACTATCTGTTCGAGCTAGATTGCATAGTAAGTCATTGGTAGAGACAATGACTGGGTGTCTAGTACGAAATCTTGTACGAAATCTTAATAACTCTCCCTGTGTTGGGATCGAGCCCCGGATAGACTTGAAACCAGACGGAAAAGTACATGGAGGATCCATCAACTATATCGATTCATCAGACAAGTGGTTGTACATATTTTCAGCAGAATAATTGGTAAACAATATTTTTGGAAAATTCACAATTAAGATAATATAAAAAGAAATCCACTGTTTTTATTTTCGAGTGCATATATTTGCTTGTTTTACCATCTACATAATATTTTGTCTACGAAATAATGTTTGGCCTATTATGCCTTCATTTTTACAAAAGCAACAATACACACTAACGAAGCTTTACAATATATATGAAACACGCAATACATTCGAATATAGTTCATACTTAAACACACGTTAATAGTAAATCTCAAATGAAATTGCTATATTAGTGTCTACAGATAGGGGCAATCTATATAATAAAGATATATTTATACTTTAGTGTAACCTTTTAATAGGTCAATGACGTCGTATTACCTTCAATCTTAAGATCTTTTATTTTTATTTTTATTCTATTTCCACTAAGTAATTTATTCGTAATACATGTCTGTTTATGTTAATCAACATAATTCACGACCTACAGGTGCTTTTTCAATTTAAATCATTTTTACAAAAGTCTAAAGTATAAAACATGCCTTCGAGTAAAATATAATGATTTTTTGAGGGAGTACAGCCATACATGACTCGATTATTTAGTATAATGTAAGCTATAATAGGCACTTCTTGATAATTAATAACATATTTTAAACGTGCATGCCGTATTTCAGATCGATATTTTACGTAGAAATGATTGACAATAAATGTATTTTATGATAACGACTGATAAGCCATCTGGACTTCGTTGTCGATGTAAGCATATGCCAGGGAATAAGTAGTGAACATCTTTTCTTAACCTATCAATATGTCAACAAAGATAAAAAAACAAGAACAGCAGCCTTTAGTGTAAAACATGTCTTCGAATCATGAATGATGATTTGTTTTAGAGAGTACAGCAATACATTGACTCGATTATCTAGTATAATGTAACCTATACGACAACGTTAACTGTTTAAATCGCGAAAACTAGGCACTTCTTGATAATTAATAACATATTTAAAAAGTGCATGCCGTATTTCAGATCGATATTTCACGTATAAATGATTGAAAATAAATGCATTTTATGATAAAGCCTGAAAAGCCATCTGGCTTTCGCTGTCGGTGTAAGCATATGCCTGGGATTTAGTAGTGCACATCTATGATTCCCTATCAATATCTCAAAAAGATAAAAGAAGAACAACAGTCTTAAGTGTCAAACATGCCTTCGAGTAAAATATGATGATTTTTTTTAAAAAGTAAAGCCATACATGACTCGAGTATTTAGAACACTGTAACCTTCTGGGGCCGTGTGAAAATGCGCCATATCATCGGTGCATGCATGTTCGTCATTTCCGGTACACATGCACTGCAGAGTCCGCTTTCCTCTAGAGTTATGTTTGGGTTCGTTTTATTTATCTTTAAAGCGGTATGGGCGCATGAATGAGAAGAGATTCAAGCGTATGAAGGAATGTGGAACAGGCAAACATGATACACTATGTAAAACATCACCTAATAGTCGATCTATTGGTTAAAAACATATTTACACAAAGTTGTGACATATATATTTCTCGTACATTTTTTGTTTACTCTAATGTTCATTTCCAATAAGTGTAAAACTATATTATATGGTATACGATTATTTACTATATTTATAACTATAAATTTAAATGTGGATATTACAATATAATACACATAATTTTATTGATACACATGCTATATATAAAGCATTTAAGCACATTTTTGTAGCATATAAATTATTCAAATACTCAACTATACACCCTTTTTAATTTGTGCGCTGCGAACTTTAAATTTCTTGAATCGTGTAACGGGAATCTTAGATTATTCCGTTCAGTATACATACATTATCGGCCCCGGGAATTTGTTGTGATCTTCACTTTTCCCTCTAATCATTTGTTTAAACAGTCCGATTCTCAAATATCAGAAAGGATACATATTCATTAGCAAGGACGTTATCTCCTGAATCTATCACAGCAACGCAAAAAACTAAAGGAAAATAAACGGGGACGACCGTTTTTCGCCCTTCCGTTCGATTCTGCCCGTCCTGTCTCGGGTTCTATATAAGGATGCTCCGAACCGAGGTGTTAAGTATCGCGTTTGGACACTCATACTAGATTCAAGCGCAACATCAGCAGTGAACACGAGCATTCAAAATGAAGATTTTCCACTTTCTCGCCATCACGTCGGTCCTGGTTGGTCTTACAATCGCAGCGGCTGTGCCAGACCAAGAGGGCGAACCAGGTATGGATATTGTTATAGACTTACAAAACAAGCTTAAGTTCTATAATAGATCGTATATTGTATTGTAATAAATTACAAGGTATTGACTGTTTGTGTTTTGGTACGACAGCGATTATGAAAATTATTACCTAATAATCATGTGATATTCGCTGTTATTAAGTCGTATACGTATTGGTTATATCAACGAAAAGTATGAGGCATTTTAATACCGAAATCAAACACATATTCTCCACATAACATTGCAAAGTTTAACATATCCGAACGAACAACCGTTGTCTGTGACAAAGTTAAATTAAGTGCACATGAATGTTGAGTTAATTTTTGTTGTTGAACTAGCTTGAGATCTATTAAATCATAATCTCTCATACTCCTTTTGTTGTAGCCGATCAATCCAATCGGGCGATCGTGCTGCCTGGCTCCCCACTGAGGACTGGATGTAAGTGATAATACATAGATGTTGTAGACTTGACAGTTGAAGTATATGATTTGTCAGACTTTGAAAATAACGCAGTTTTTATCAGCAAATTGCGCATATGACACTCCTAAAACATAGCATCGAGATTTAAACCACTCTTCTTTTTTAAATACAGAAATACAAAATCAATTTAAAGTATACACATACTACTAAATAAGCAATGGATATTGTAATATGACACTATCTGATAACGATAAACACTACAATACAAGGGTTGAGTGCGAAATTATTGATTCTGCTTCATATTACTAAATCAAATACAATAGTTTGATGCTCAACATTCGTATTTTTTAAAAGTTCTTTTATTATCCCAGGTCAATGGCAGGTGAATAGCAACCCGTGTGTTAACAACCAGCTTCAGCAGCTCAACTTCCCCCACCCGAGCGACAGCGGCAAGTTCATCCAGTGCGGCATATACGAACGGATGTTCATCGTACAGTGTCCGGCGGGAGAGGTGTATGAGCAGGCCACAGGCAACTGCGTCCAGCCACAGGTATCTGACCAATGTCCAGCCGCAGGTATCTGACCAATGTTTGATACGTGCTGTGTTCAGCCACAGGTATCTGACCAATGGTTGATACGTTCTGTGTCCAGCCACGGGTATCTGACCAATGTTTGATACGTGCTGTGTTCAGCTACAGGTATCTGACCAATGGTTGATACGTTCTGTGTCCAGCCACGGGTATCTGACCAATGTTTGATACGTTCTATGTTCAGCCACAGGTATCTGATCAATGTTTGATACATGCATTTATATTGAAAATGTTAAATATTATAGGGCCAAAGATTACATTGTCTAATTTACCCTTGTTTGTTGATGTTGGTTTTCGTGTATCTTGTAATTCTTTCTGTAGTTGTGCACTCTTAAAATACATATCAAATAAAAATCTTCTGAACGCATATGCCAAATTCATTCACAGCTACCGGTATGTTCACAACAACAATTAATTTCATTTCAGATCATCAACAACCCACAAGTAGTAAACCTGGTCCCCGGCTCAGTTAGCGTGTGTTCCGTGCAGAACCTTCAGTCCGGGCGTATCTTCTTCGCGGTACCCGGCGACAGCCGACAGTTCATCCAGTGCGACCAGAACGGCCAGGCACGCTACCTGTCGTGCCCTGGTCAGCTGACCTGGGACCAGAGCCGACAGTCGTGCGTCGTGTACGCAAACGGTGGAGCGGTTGTTAATCCGGCGTCGATTTCCGGTTAGTATTGTAACACGCGTACAGCATTGTATCCGCAAGAGTCGCTTTTATACTATCGACCAAAGCAGCGACTTCACACATATATTTGTTGAATAAACATGCTGACGTTGAACGATATCAATCCATTGTAAACTGGTAAATGTATAAGGACATGACTGTGAATATGTCGACTTGTTAAGGACAAGTTTGTTAACAACATGCATTTGTTTCAACAAAAGAAAAACAAAATTAATATTTAATACATTTCTAACGAGACTTCTATAAATATAGATGATATTGATATAGTTATACAGATGTCTCATATTGCTTGACCGCGCGTTGATATTTCAGGTTATCTTACCGGAAACAGCCCATGCACCGCCCAAGCCATCGCAGCCAACACCTTGTTCTTCTCCCACCCGGACCCCACCAAGTTCATCCAGTGCGATCTGAACGGCAACGCCTTCGTGCAGCGGTGCCCGTCCGGTCTGGTGTGGAACCAGTACCTGGAGACGTGCGCCTCTCAGCTGGCGACCCTCAACTTGTCGGGGCAGAGCCAGGTCCTTTACCCCAACAATCAAGGCTAAAGCCAACCCCCGGACAGTTTGCATTCATTTGGTCACATAAATGAATTACTTCACTGGAATAAAGAACCTTAAGCATCATTTAAGTTTGTTGTTGTTTGTCTGAATACCACTAAATGTGTTTCAATAAATGACCAGGGCCCGCATTCACCAACACATTCTTAGACTTAAGAATAAAGAAAAGATTTAGAACCAAGCAAAACAAGTCCAGCGTTTGAATATATACAGGGTTCCAGTAGTAATTATGTCATTCACAAAATTTTCTACGTGAAAAATGATGTACAAACAGGGGGTTAATGTCAAGTATTACTCAACATAAAAGAAGTTATTGAATATTCAAATTTAATGAATATTCTTTATACTTAGACTTATGTCTAAGAATTGGTTGGTGAATACCGGCCCCGATCACGGTTTTGAAATGAAATCATGTATGGGTTAACAGTATATATTGCGGTTCATACTGCAGTAGCAATACTGTATTGTACAAGATATAGCACGACTATATTGCTCTGATGGAAATATTGAAATACTTTTTGTATATGATACAGTATTTCTCTCGGCGAGTTTAGAAACATATGCAACATTTCACTAAACTCGTGTCAAACGTCTCCACAAGTTATCACGTATTAGTGTAAACCTATTTTTTTTAACTCGATTGCATAGAAAGCCGCAGGCTTATTTGAAACGCTCTCGAGTCCGTTTCCTGGGACTAGAATCAGTACTTGGTGTCTATGGAGGTCTAAAGAACGCTCCCAGAGTGGGGATCGAACCCGTGACCTCCTGGTCGCAAGGCGGACACCATATCGACTACGCCACGGCGACCCTTTTAACGTAAGAATTTAATGCAGTCATAACGATGTAGTTCCGACTCGTAGTAATTAAACCACGAGGGCGAGGGCCCGATTGGTTTGATAACAAGCATCGGGACTATTTTCCTAATAACCACCAATTTGCCGAAAATTATTTCGATTCTGCACAACTAACACGCGTGCATTTTAGTGGCGTTAACCCATAAAAACAATTCAAAATGATGTCGGTTTCATTCATTAGCATGGGGTGAATTATCAATGTGACGTCGACAAATGTAGACAATATTTGCTTGTAAAAAAGTTTGCTAGATCGCGCGTTTAAGCACGTGTCTTTAACTTCAAAGTTTCTTGTGATTTCGTGAACTTCATTCAAAACATAAGGCTCTGCAAAAAAAAATGCAGAATAATCCACACATATTTCATCCTTTGTCGATAGAATACAAGTCGCGGGTCGTGGTAGAATGAATAATTAATTGATTATGTATATCAAGTGCTTTCTACTATATCAGGCGAGTAGGAAGCGGCACATTATTGGGAACTCGGATATTGTGTGCTTTCTACTATAGCAGGCGAGTAGGAAGCGGCACATTATTGGGAACTCGGATATTGTACAACAATCAAGACGTATATATTTTCAATATTATTATCATTTTCAACTTGATTTCAACTAATATTAGGTGTGCGAAACCTTTTTACAGAGGCTGTTGCGTTGCGGATAAAGGAAACAGATAGCCGTCGTAATCGAACTCTCCTGGTTTCAATCCTTACTCTTGGACTAAGCTTATGCAGTCCTGCCGAGCCCGAGGCTGCATTTTATGAGGACCCTGACCTTGCCCCATCGTTCGTAAACTTTCGAAAGCTGGGTCGAGTTGTGAATTGGAGCTGCAATTTCCAGCTATTTAATTGTTAATACAAATATCCATTTTTGTTACGATCTTATGCTAGGAAAACGTAGTACCCGGAGGACAACCCACCTGTCTGGTATGGTGACCACCAATCTAGCTTACAAGCGCTGATGGCGGTAACTGAGGCCGGGTCGACTAGTTGAGAAGAGCATGAGAAAATCACTGCCAACATATAGCGGCTACGGTTCCGA
This sequence comes from Dreissena rostriformis, assembly GCA_007657795.1. NCBI lineage: Eukaryota > Metazoa > Mollusca > Bivalvia > Myida > Dreissenidae > Dreissena > Dreissena rostriformis. The sequence goes on along the minus strand of VMBQ01000464.1, from coordinate 147,950 downwards.
GACCTATGTGTATAGTAATTTTATACGCCAAATTTAACTGCTTATCTCATCTCATCTCCGCCTGTGGTTCCGTCTGGGACATAGGTCGCCTATACATCACCAACGTCTCTGAAGGGTGCCTTCTACAACGGGCTGCTGCTTTGGTCTCCTTCATAAGTCTTCGTTGGTGATCTTGTCTGTTCAGCTTATCTTAAGGATCTTCCTGATGTATGTCTTGGCGAAGACCTGTCTCTGCCCCGTAGAGTAGTATTTGCTTCACAATTGTATTGAAAACCCTGATCTTGGTGTTAATGCCTATCGCGTTGGATCAACAGATGTTCTTCAGCTGATGGAAGGCTGCTCGTGGTTTACAACGTCTGCATCCGTTCATCTATGCTTATCACGGATAAGGTCGATATAGGTGAAGCTTTCAACCTCCTCTAGCGCCTCGCCTTCGACTTGATAGGTGTGTCGTTGGATGCGTTGGTCTTTTACACATTGATCTTTCCTATTTGATGATCAGGCCCAGTCTACTGGAGTTGTCTGCAACAATGTTTGTCTTTACCTACATCTTTTGTTGGGTGTGAGAGAAAAGAACCAGATCGTCGGCAAATTCGAAGTCGCCCCACTGCTGCCAAAGTGTCCACTGGATTCCGTTTCGCTTCTGGTTCGTCGAGGTTTTCATGACCCAGTCTATGGCCAGCAGGAACAGGAAATGTAAGCGAAAGCAGCCTTGCCGCACTCCGGTTCTTACTTCGAAGGCGTCGGCTAGCAGTCTGCCGTGAACGATTATGCAGGTCATACCTTCATAAGACTTCCTTTTGATGTTGGTGATCTTTTCTGGCACTCCGTAGTGCTCAAGTCGTCTCCAGAGGCTCTGTCAGTCAACCCTATCGAACTCCTTCATAGTCGATAGTTGACGAAGAGTGGTGAGTTTCACTCCAGTGTTTGTTCAAGAATGATGCGCATTGTTGCGATCCGATCAGTGCACGATCTCTCTTTTTGTGAAGCCGGATTGTTCGCTGAGATGCGGTCTACAGGTCTTTAATTCGGTTCAGCAGAATGCGATTAAACACATTTCCATGGATTTAAAACAGCGTTATCCCACGAAACTTGGAACACGACCTGATGTCGCCTTTCTTGGGGAGTTTGATGAGTTAGCCCTCTTTTCACTCTGTTGGTATTTCTTTTTCCTATATCTTGCGGAGGAGCGGATAGAGAAGTTCCACACTGGTCTCGACATCAGCCTTCATCTCTTCTGCCTGTATGCCTTCAGGTCCTGCAGATTTTCCGTTATTCAATTGCTTGATGGCGCTGCGGATCTCTTCCTTCGCGGGTGGCAGCACTTGATTGGCAGATCACTCACTGCTTAAAGGAAAAGAAAATATGTTATGATACTTATAAGTCTAAATATTAAAAATATTATGATTTAAAGACTTCATCAGTCGCAGTTAAGAAAATCAGCATCAAGGAGTAATGCAAAGGCTTCTTTTTCTGTTATATGTTGCTGCTTATGACTTGAAAATTGATAAAGTTCAATTACTAGCTAGAATTTATTTTACTGTTAATTATATATTTATTTTGTTACAACTTCCAAAAGTAAAGAAAGTGATGAACTGTTTTTAAAATGTAAGTAAAAGTGATGAACAGAAAAGTCGAGAAACAGTATGAAGGAGAGTAATTCTTGTTACCGTTAGCTACCATTATACGATACAGCAAATTCACCAAACGATAGATTATCAAAATGATTAAAGCTGGAGTCTCCGTATTGACACTATCAAATCAAAGCAGTTTGGGTGTATTGGTTTCATACTTTCGTGTTTTTTTAATTATTTTGTTACATATTTTACATCACGAGTCCATGGGATAGTTTCAAAAACATTCTCAATTGTGTAGCTCAAGTCAGATGAGTTTGTTTAGTTTCCACTCCGTTGATCACCGAGACTGTCGGTAAGCTCACGAAAAATCTCAAGTCTCATCAGCTATGGTCAGAATCACATTTTGTTGCTCAAACTAAGGTTTGAGTCAAATAAAACCCAAAAGACATTTGCGAACACGAAGTTGAGCATTGTGTTAATACTCATTTTAAAAATGATTAAAAAACACATCAAAATTGAGACAGAACATTGACTTGAGTATGTTAGCGATACTAGAGCCAGACATAATAAGGGTCGCCAATGGTTACCAATTTATGAGGTATTTAAAAATAACTACGTAACAACTCAAATATGTAGTAAATGCGTTTAACCTCAAGTTTAAAACAAAATCATAAATTATTATTATTATTTTAATCAATATCATCAATTAATCCAGCCTTATTTCCGTGCATCCAATTATGAAATTGCAAGAATTAATAATTCACGATCCTAGATTATTTATAAGTGCAGTTTATGGTCAATTTTATGGAATAGTCTGATGAAGTTGGCATAATTAATATGCGGCGACAATAATTTCATCGAGATTTTGTTGATTGTGATTTTATCTTTCTGATATGATGAAACACGCGGGGATGTTTTTCGACATGCTGGTAGAAGGCTATGTCGATGCTGGTAGAAGGCTATGTCGATGCTGGTAGAAGGCTTTGTCGATGCTGGTAGAAGGCTATGTCGATGCTGGTAGAAGGCTATGTCGATGCTGGTAGAAGGCTATGTCGATGCTGGTAGAAGGCTATGTCGATTCATATCAGAGCTATTAATACAAGGTGGTGTATTTAAATTCTACGACGTGTTGTAAAAGATTGACATGCTAATGTGTGTGTTTCGTTAACTGTTCATTGAGTAAAACAGAGCATATTAGTTTACAAAAGAGGTTATTGTGATATACTTTAACAAAATCATTTTAAATAATATTCATGTATTGTCAATTTTACATAGACATACGGGACTTGTCCCAGATAGGAAAATAACCGCGAATTTGATCTATTAATATAAATACTATCAACTTTTTAATGATTAGCAAATGCGTTTATTGTCTGCAAAGTCTCAACAACATATTACCAATAAAAATAGTACGATGTAAATGTGAATGAGATTACAACAGTTCAACCGGCGGACGTCGACGTCAGTTCACACTCCAAACGTCACTAACTTCACCGTATTTTGAAATAATTAAACTAGTATAACGTTATTCAATGAACTTATGTAACGATGACACATCTAAGATCATTTTACAGTGGGAATTCAATAATAAAGTTATAAGCTATCTTCGCGAACATTGCATCAATGACATTTTATTTCTTCATAAGGTTTGTCAATGCAACAAACTGGCTTCAACTTTAAGTTCATGTGCAGAGACATTTGAGAGAGCCAATCTGTATTTTTAAATGTTTGCATCATTTAAATATATGAATATTTACAATTGTATATAATTAAATTTGTATTAGCTTACAACACTTTTTAAAAGCCTTTCGTATTTTTAAAAAATGTCATTAAAAGACTTTAAAAACAAAGTCACACTAATTAGAATAGTCTGAAATAGTCGTAATAGCAACAATAAAGTAAAATGAAATACTACCTTCTCTGGGACCTCTGGAAGCAAAAACATATTCGTAACCACTGCACAATTCCGGGTTTTAATTTACGCTTGCATTTGAAACGCTACAATAGTAATACGCATATTTTACAAATTATCTAAGAAAAATATTACACACGCTTTATTATTTTTCCGATTTTGATTGAGAATGGTCCATAACAAACCAATACTTTAATGTCATTTCGCTTGTTTTAATATATGTAAATCATTATTTTTTTTGGAATCTCTCGCAATTTGTTTTTGAATCATGTTATTTTGCGAAAATATGAACAAGAACGTTTAAAATCTGATATCACTATATATGTAAAAGCTTAAATTTACCCCCATAGTTCCCATATCCCATTCAAGATTATGTAAATTTATCAATAATCTCAATCTGATTATTATTATTTTAATGATACTAAATAGTTCTCAATCTCACTACTTTACAAAAAAAACTTCATTTTAGTCGTTTGTGTATTTACTATTATTTTCCCACAATCACAATACTGACGTTATATATCCCATCCTTTCTACGAACTAGCTTTAGTTTCTTCGGGTTTAGCATTTGCATGTTACATAATACAATAATCTTAGGTTATTCCTTCGCCACTATGTCTTAATATCTATCACATACATCGAAATAAGAAGGATGCCAAAAATATTAATTTTTCTCCATAACTTTCTTAATAAATAAATACCAATATATTTACATAACACATACACGCAAAATAGTTGATGGTATTTCCTTCTCGTGTTCCCTGTCATGAACGCATGTGCAACATTTTGTGCATTAAAGCTATCTACGACTCATCCTTCTTTTGCAATACGAATTAGTTTGTTAAGTTTGGTATGCTTCAGTCTAGACATGGTCTTGGTTGTAAGTCTGTTTTGGCGGGAGAAGTGACGTGCGGATGTGTTGACGGGTTTGAAGATGGTCGCCAGAACGCAAACACGAAAGAACGATAAATATACCGACCACAACGACAAATAGGGCACCAACACGAGAATTATGACATACGGTCGGTTACTACATCGAACCCATCAAATAGGAAGGTAGTCATCAGAAAAAAATAAGGCCTGTCGTACGTAATGAAGATTGCCCTTTGCCTCTGCCCCTGGCTTTCAATCGTTATCACTAGAGCTGAGTTAAGAGCTATAATGGCTTTCACGGCACATTGCAACAATAACCACCGAAAGCTTTCTTGATCATTTAATTTCATTTGCCTAGTATCTTGGTCCGCATCCATGACAGTTTTCATATCTCGAAACTAAATATAGCGCAAGGCTGAATTGTGACAGAACCTATAACATTCTTGACTCTCTATTACACAGCATGCAGGTGAGCAACACAATGAAATTAAAGTAATTGCTCATTCCACTGTTGTCTAAGATAAACACTTTCTTTATATCTTTTTTCATGTCATAACTGGCCATTGGTATAGCCTTTGCCATGCCAAGTTCTATGATGTTACAAACATCCACAACCTCACTGACAATATTATCAGGTCGCACCAGGACGCGTGTGTTTGTAACTTAGTTGAGGACTGGCAGCACGAGTTGTCGCTACACGTTATGAAGCATGGATTATTAAAACAACGCAATTGCTTTTGTACGATATCAAGAGTTTGTCTTGCACGTTTTGTTAGTCGCGCGTGAAATGTGAAATCGCATAATGATGTACAGGAATACAAGGTTGAATTGTATGACATACAACGACGAAAAGGCAAAATGTTGTGTAGCATTTTGAACAACACAATATGAATATGATTGTTTTCATGTACCAATGTATATATTAGATATACGTGTTCGTATTACGAATACATGTAACCAGTTTCTGAGAAGTAACATTCTAATACCTAAACAAAATATACAAAAGTATATTAAGTATGACAAACGTTGAATCCACATTGGTCAATCAAACGTGAAGTTATATACAAATCATTTCTTTAACACATGTACACCATGTTTACAAACATAATATTTACTATTATAAGTTAACTATGGTAATACCAAAAAATTATCAGTTTACAAAAATACTCCCTAAAATCCTATCCGTAGTAACGTTTTATACAATGGATTTATTGTAAGACCATGTAAATTGTTTCCATTAATATTACGGGTCAGATTTTTTGTTTTTGAACGCATTTTATTTTCACCATATAGTAATACATAGATTCATGTTACATAATTAAAGATTAAAAACTAATGGCAAAGACACTTCAAGTGCCTTCGTACCCGAGATGAAAACTAATTGACTGGCTGAGATTTAAACAACTATTAACATATATTTATAGTCACAAGAACGTATTGCAAGCAAAATAAAATCATTGATTGAAAATCACCAAATAGTGAACAGCGACCAGCCTGCTTGCTACCCAGATCAGTATTCAAGGCCACCATTTACTTTACTCGAATATTCATATAAAACAATAAGTCGTTCGTTCACAATGACTCATTTTTGAAAGTCGCTGTTTGAATCATTTCTCTGATAAATGCATTCGCACCCGTTATATATGGGGCACTATGTTAATTTGGGTTAACACAAAAGCTATTTTTCTAACAACAATACCGGAGTACCAAACAGTTTGCTTAGAGCCTGGGCTTATATCCCATATTATTTAAATACCATTCTAAAGCGGCCACCTCATTTGTGTTTTTGTGTGTGTGTTTGTAGTGTTGCAGGATGAGACGTTTTGGATACTGGGCATTTGGCATTCATAAAGTACCTCGTGCTATAAATCACATTTGTATCCAGCTGGTTCAGCTCAAGCTTTACGTCTTTTATTTTTAAGTCCGTAGAATTATTGTTCAATAAAATAATTCGAGTTTTGCCACAAACAGTTAAAAGTTTTCCTATCCAGTCACGAACGCAGTCCAAGTGCTATTTAAAAAAAAGTAGTTTGACAGCTAAACATGTAATAATTTGTGCGTTAATTGGCTAATAATTGAGTGAGTCTATTTTATTACATGTATTTCATTACCACCATTGGTCACCAATGCATACACAAAAACAATGTTAGTGCTAAGCGTCATGACAAACACTTGTACTTCAGCATGTCTTTGTTATCTATAATTATCATAGTAGTCTAACATTTTAGCAAAATTGGTTGTACCGACTTTGGCAGAAATATTTGTTTCACACGTGTCATATATTGTACCGCTATGCCACAATTAAATAGTTCCTTCGGGAGAACTTGTATAATAGTTTGTCTTTGATCAACCCGTCAGATCTTCTGTTGTCAATCTCGCGGGGCTCTTCTCATGGGCTCTAAATATATTTCCTAATTAAGTTTCCTGGACACGTAATTTATACGCAAGCTATACGGTCGGTAAATTATTTTATTTTCGATTATTTCTATACCCAGAGCAACAACATGCAGTGTTCATTAGACCGGAATATACTTGATTACAATCTATACATTGTTTCCCGTGCATGACACACATTGCGAAAACATATTAAGTTAACGCTTTGAGAGTATTCGTTCGCGTCTGCAAATATTATGACGGTTTGGTTGGAACATTAAATGACGTCACGTCAGTAATAAGCTTGTATATACATTTGCGATAACAATTATATACATTCAGTGTGTCATTTAATATACTATTTTATTTAACTCGTGAATAACAAGTGTTAGAGGTTCAGCAGAGACTCGCCATCTAACACAATTTTATGAACCTGTTGATAATAACAATACAATGGGTTATGACAAATCCCCTCGGATCATAGTGACAAGTAATTGCCATGAAGCCCTAACAGCACCCTGTTATCCATATTACAAGCAAATACATATTTTGTTTATTTTTTATTCGCGGACTAGTTTTATTGTTCATTGATCGATTTATCAAATCTTCTATTTACAGATAAGTTAAACAAAATGCAAGACGAGAGTACCGACGCATCTGTTCATCAAAACATGAGGACATTGGTTGGCTTGAGCAATGCAGTTTTGGTAATGCATAAGTGAAGACTCATTTTCGGCAATATATTCACAAGAAAGGTTGAAGGCAGAGGAGTAAGGTTTTGAACACTGTAAACCGGCGATATTCATTTCCAAGTTTAATGGTGAAACTGCTGAAATAAATGCGAACAAATTTGAGATTGTCAATATGTTGAATGGTTGGAGCACCTAGGTTGTTGGCTACAGATTGAATTGCTCATATACTATAGTTTAGTTGTTGTACAAGGTCTCTAAGTTCAGAAAATCCTAATTGGCGTGTATAATTACGTTCACTTATCACCGAAAAAAACATAAAATGCATTTCAACGGGCAACATCTGTTGTGAGTAATTATACCAACATTATACATAGAGGTATATTCGAAATAACCATGGACGCCATTTACCAAGATATTATTGTCAAACAAATTACATCTCTAAAACAACAAGGTGCAATAATATTGTAATTGTTATGTAACATCGTTTACCGACACTCTACAACGTTTCAGTAAATTAACTTATTTGACGCTTATTCCGGAATAATGACAAGATAAGTAATCTGGAGTCGGTTGCAGAGTTCGTTTGTAGATAAGGGATCGGGAATTGAATGGATGAACTAGAAAAAATGTCCATGTCTACCTGCACTTTCTAGTGGACAGCCGAATCGGTGTCCAGACAACTCGCCCCATTGCCAACTCGCCCCAGGTCAAGTCGCCCCAAAAATAAGACAAGTCGCCCCAAATTTATTGGACAACTCGCCCCAACCGAAAAACAACTCGCCCCCAATTTATTTTCGTATAGTTTGCGAGGCATGTATTTTAATAAATGTGTATTTGATCAGTATTTTGAATATATTTCAATATATTTTATACTGGTTAAATGTTGTGTCTGTTACTTTTGACTATTATTATATACAATTATTTTGTGAATGTGAAATATTTGTTATTTTCGGTCACGGTGGTCGGGACCGGCGAAAATAAATGCCAACACTAAATTGGTTGGGGCGAGATGTCCAATAAATTTGGGGCGACTTGTCTATTTTGGGTAAATTTTGAAGAATAAGTCCAAAGATGTAAAATTACCGGGAACACCGTAAAATCGACTTTCGTTTTATACTAAATATTGTTATCTAATACATATCTTCAATAAAATGTATTATTTATATGACAAAATAATTCATAGCGAGTTTTTAATACATTTGGGGCGAGTTGTTTTTCGTTAGGGGCGAGTTGTCCAATAAATTTGGGGCGACTTGTCCTATTTTTGGGGCGAGTTGACTTGGGGCGAGTTTGCAATGGGGCGAGTTGTCTGGCGACCAGCCGAATCGCACCATCAAGGGTTCAAGAGATGCTGCCAGCTTTGAACTGAAGATGAAAGATCCATACTCAGCATTCCTTTTATCAAAGCTAGATATACATTTGGGTAGAGCCTTTATTTAGTGTCTTCCTTAAGGAAGACTCCATGTCCTTTATCGAAACCCACCGTCCTTACGTTAATCATCTTCCTGATTATCATCAATATATACAGCTAGCTTTGCTTGTGTTTGAAAACATTCAGCTATATTTAACAATATCTAATACCATTATGTTACAGTATTTCACATGATGAAATGCGATTATTTGAATCTAAATTCTTTATTCTCATAACCAGTATACGATTCATAGCAATCATCGACATTCTTTGTTTATATAACGATATCATGCAATATTTTTTAACTTCATCGCCATCAGCGCCCGCCTGACATTCATGAACCATACAGACGTCTTTTCGAGGACTGCACATATGTGTCGTGTTCTGAGAAAACTGGGCAAAATGCTTGTGCGTAAATTGCCATTACAGATTAGCCTGTGCAGTCCGCACAGGCTAATCAGGGACGACAATTTCCGCTTTTATGGTATTTTCCTTTAAATGATGTCTCTTCTTAGCGAAAATCCAGTTTAGGCGGAAAGTGTCGTCCCGGATTAGCCTGTGCGAAATGCACAGGCTAATCTGGGATGACACTTTACGCACAAGCATTTTGCCCAGTTTTCTCAGAACACGCCACATTTCATTCGAGTATCTGTTGTCGGTAGGCGATCAATACAAGAACATGGGAGTTCCATTAACTACATCGATTCATTAGACAAATGGTTGATTGTCAAACAACCTTCCACACAGAGCCACATTAGTGCCCATGTATTCAGGCAGTATACGTCGCCTTTTGATTATTAAGTATAATTTGTAAAACGTATTTATGGATGCAGACAAATTGGAATGTACATGTATTGAACTGTTTCGTTATTGATTTTAATACCATCAAACATAGATTTAAAGGCAATCATGATATGTTTGGAAATTTTTATATTATTCTATGTCTTGCCAATATGTGTCGTGTTCTGAGAAAACTGGACATAATGCTTGTGCGTAAATTGTCATCCCAGATTAGCCTGTGCAGTCCGCACAGGCTAATCAGGGACGACAATTTCCGCTTTTTTGGAATTTTTCGTTTAAATGATGTCTCTTCTTAGCGAAAATCCAGTTTAGGCGGAAAGTGTCGTCCCGGATTAGCCTGTGCGGACTGCACAGGCTTATCTGGAACGACACTTTCCGCACATGCATTTTGCCCAGTTTTCTCAGAACGCGACACATATGGTGTTCCTAGTAGTGGTTCATAAGATAAACTGAGTATAACACTCCCTGACATGTACGACTAAACATATCAATGGAATTAGGATTTCAAGGATTATAGGTATAAAATGCATTCAAATATATAACTATCCTGCATACAGCCTGTCTGGAGGAGATTTTTATGTTTTGTATTATGTACGTTTAATAATTCCGCGTATATCAAGCTCAATGAAAATATGTTGAGGTACATCGACTCTGTCAAAATCGTCTGCCTGCGCGTACAATGTATAACAAAAAAGAAGAAATACGCATCACAATTTTAAAGTTTAATCATTTTTTTAACGATAATACCATCAAACAAACATTTAATTAAAATAACATTCTGAAAATGCAATACCTCGATCGTATTTGTAAATTGTCTACGTTAACAGAAGTGATAAACAACATCAGAAAACAGAATCTCAGTTTCTGCATTTATAATAAGTTTTGTTTTCCATTTGGATTAACAGTTATATTAAGGTCTATAAAAGTGCATTTGCAATTTTCGACAAAATATTAAATGAATTAAAAAGAACAATGAAATATATTTTAAACGTTAAATATTGGGATTGTATAGACATTACAAAGATATATGTGTCGTGTTCTGAGAAAACTGGGCATAATGCTTGTGCGTAAATTGTCATCCCAGATTAGCCTGTGCAGTCCGCACAGGCTAATCAGGGACGACAATTTCCGCTTTTATGGAAATTTTTGTTTAAATGATGTCTCTTCTTAGAGAAAATCCAATTTAGGCGGAAAGTGTCGTCCCGGATTAGCCTGTGCGAGCTGCACAGACTAATCTGGGACGACACTTAACGCACATGCATTATACCTAGTTTTCTCAGACACGACACATATTCTGCAAATAACTGCAAGTTTTTGTACGAAGAAAATAATATGAAGTCATATTTATTTTATTGAAATGTTTTTTATTGTAAATAATATTAAAACAATGATTTGAAATACCATTTGCTCAGCAATGGTAATAAATATATTCATTTAAACTAAAACAAAACTTTTTGTCAAGCAAGCTATTGTATACATGGAGCCTCAATGGGTCGTATCGAGTGCTTTTGTATGCACAGTTCATATTGCTATGTGATATTTAAAAAAAAATGCGATAACTGAAATGTTGTTTCGAAGTTGTAGTGTGGGATATTGTCTGAAACAAATATTTGTTTTCTGCTAAAGACGACCTTAACAGTTTAAATAATCTGTACGAACCATTTAAACAGTATACATATGATAATATATATTTATAAATTATATTTTGACTTAGAAACGTAGTAACGATGTTAAATGGATTTGTTAACAGATTGTCAACACGGTAATGTTCACAGCTTGAGTAAGAGATTAAAATATTGAAAGGACGCTGTAAGTCTGGTACCGAAAGAGCAATTATGACGTAGACTCGCACTGAAAATACACCTTCATTTATAAATAATCATACTTTGAAATTGATGAAGCGTTACAAACCCGATTTCCTAATAATGCAGGTTTCTGCTGTTTTCGTTTAATTTTGTTACAACACATTGATCGCTTATATCAAATATATGTAAAATTATGTTTGGCATTTACTTACACGCTTAAAAATGCAATGATCTTTGAGAAAGTGCCTTTAACTTCTAGTAAGTAATTTATTTGTATTTTTATTATAAAACCTATAAAAACGTTTAAATCGGCGACGAACGTTCCACAAAGGTTTCTCTTCGGAGTTTCTTTTTGCTGTATTTCAATTATTTATTTTTTACATTAATTGTCTGCAAGGTTGATGAATTACCTTGGTCCTGATATTGTCCATGTCCCCTGGGTATCTGACATACAACATCAAACATTTTGAGGATGATATGTCAGCAAGCCAGAACATCCCTAGGGTCAGTAGGGCGTATTTCATCCTGGTAACTAAGTGCAGCTGCCCTGGTCGGCAGTGGTATCGGGTCTACACGTGTATAGCACGCATTAAAACGCATCATTTATTTACGTGAGTACTCGTGCGCTTAATGAAGCGTGGCCAATCAAAACGACGCAATTGCTTTTGTACGATCTTCCGAGTGTTTCGTGCACGTTTTGTTAATTAAAGTCACGTGTGAAATGTGCAACCGCATATGTCCAGGAATAAATCAGGCGAATTGTGTGTCGTTTCATTAAAAAACGAAAAGTCAAAATGTTGTGTAAAATAGTCAACAAAAGAAAGAAAAAAAAAACAATATGATTGCAAACACAGCAATGTCGAAATTAAATGATAACTTGACTTTATCTTAATGTTATCATTATCGTTTTTGTATTTCTGCTTTATATGAGCGACACCAACGCCTTTACAAGAACTCAGCGACTGATCTTTGTCAGAATACTCGATCAATGGCCGTATTTGATTACAACATTCTTGTCTTGGATCATGCTTTTTGATATAATATCCTCCTGGGCTCGCCGCATGAACATGCTTAAATTTGAAAGAAAACATTTGAAATGAATATATTTTGTATGTATGTTGTATGTCGGTTGTTATGTTAACTGAGGACCATATTCAAAAACAAAAGTTTAGTCACATACAAAACAGCACTACCCTACCGGGTCCATGTTGTCGGAGCAAGAACAGGGTCTCCATTAACCAAGCTAGGAACCAGAAGTTTGGTGTGACACAAACAAAACCTTTAATAATATGCATATTCCCCATATAGCCCTGTATCCACAAACTGAGTTACATCCACCTAGCTTAAGTTACAACGGTCGGTCAGACAAAACTGAAATAAAGTGAATATTAACCATATGTCTCTCTATTTACCTACCGAGTTTCATCAACCTAGCTTTGGTACTTTTTGAGTTGTTGAAGGATTTCGATTTTAGTTTTAACATATTTCTGTGACCATATCAACCACAATTATGTTTTGACGACCCCTGAAAGAACGTGTATATTTCACCTAAAGAATGGTTTGCACATACTCGTAAGTCTCGTTAACCTAGCTCAAGTACTTGTTGAGTCATCGCAGGATCCATATGTTTTAAATGGACAGATAGACGGACGGATATACGGAAAAAACTGAAATAACACGCATATGTCTCATATGGCCTTTTATCCGCATACAAAGTTTCATCAACCTAGCTTACATTCTTTGTGTGTAATCACTGGATCCAGACTTTTGTTTCCAATTCTTTGTGTAATAATAGCATCTGTAAACATAGCAACCACAATTTGTGTCTGATTCATCAACCTAGATTGAGTACTTTATGAGTTATCGCAGGATCCAGATGATAGTTTTCAAGTATCTTTGTAACCATAGCAACCACAAGTTTCGACTGACGAAAAACTGGAATAACGTGCATGTTTCCTATATGGTCATGTATCCACACGCCAAGTTTCATCAACCTGGCTTAAGTACTCTTTTAGTTATCGAAGAAAAGGCGGTTCATATATCGTCCAATCCAGGGAATCTGCCTTACGACACCAGAAATTTCGAGGATGGATGTCAGCAAGCCAGAACATCCCTGGGGCGTATTTCATCCTGGTAACTCATTCAGCTTCCCTGGTCGGCAGTGGTATCGGGTCTACACGTGTAAAGCACGCTTTAAACGTATCATTTATTTGATGACTGGCAGTGCGAGTACTCGCGCGCTTAATGAAGCATGGCCAATCAACACGACGATGTTCCCCATATGGTCCTCTATCCAAATACCAAGTTTCATCAACTTGGCTAAAGTACGCTTTATGTTATCGCGGACGGAAAGGCGGTTCACCTATAGGCCAATCCCGTTACAATCGTATGGGGCTAAAATACGAATTGATTCTTTAAACGTTTATTGTAGAAATATAAGTGTTCAATGTAAAAGCCATCAAATTATGATTACATTAAACTGATTTAAGCTTCATGCATATGCACTCAAGCCTATGCTGACAAAAGTATTTTGACATGGTACGAAAAGTTGCGTAATTATGGAATACTATATGGTTGTAAGTCTTGAATTTAAGATGCTAGTAGAAGGTTCAATTCAAAGAATGGAGAAAATACCATAATCACACGAGCGAATTTCATATTTCATATATTTGAAATAAAGATAGATGTTCACATGAAAAACTTAACAGGGTGAATTCATGAAAGCCTAACAGTTTGTTGCTCATCCATGTGTAATAATTAACCATTTAGAGCGCAATATACTGCTACCATCATCAGGTGGGAGCCATATTTCATCGCGGGCTTCGGTTCTACCCACTGCGCCCTTCTATGGTGCGCCAACTAGAGTTGCTCTAGTCTGGAGATGGTTAGCTTACGCTATAACAGCTTCGCCTGTCTTGAAGCAGTAGATGCCTAATTCCCTTCGTGTGGCCTCCGACAGATCCACAGTGCGACTGGCTTTCCCGTCCAATGATTGATTTTGCCTTGTTTTTTTTTATATCCCGGTTACCCCAAGGCTGATGAAAAATCGCCAGAGATACCGGGTGGAAACGCCTCTGCAAACCATTTGAACTGTGAAGCACAAAGCCCTTCAACCTTGATAATATAAGTCGTTTAAGAGGGGTTTGGTTCCCGCTTGCGACTCTCTTCAAGCCATTCTTCGTGTGGTACTGTGCCTTTTAGCAATGGCAATTGCTCAATAGCTGACGACCATAGTGTTATATAAGGCCTCAGTTTGGTATACTTGTATGTGATATCTTTGGGGAACTTCAGTTGCTGCTTCAGGACAGTCCCCATTGATGTTTCCTCTCTCTTCCTGTACTTTCTCGAAAAGGGGGATGAGTATTGTAGCCGTGCTCTTGACGGATTTCTGAACTCGTCCAGATTGGTCCAGTGGGTTTGCAATTAAAGTTAGAATTTTGTCGTGGCGCCATGTTTACTATCCGTCAGTAATGGTGGTCATACATGTTGTGAGAGCATGTTCCAGATTTGTTGGCCTTTCACAGAGCTTGCTGACTGTGGTTTCTGATTGTCACCGGGTTTCGAGGTTTACACATGCAGAGTCATCATTGAGAAACACCTTTAGCACCAAAATGAGGTATTCCATGACTTCGTCGACTTTTATGAAGCTTTCGACCGCGAGTGGCACTATGGCCTGTGGCAGATTCTGAGAGGGTTCAACAATGACGACGAGCTAGTGCAAGTCATCCAAGAACTCTACGCAAATGCATGCAACACAGTAATTCTCAATAGACAGATGGGTGACTTCTTCAGGGCATCATTGGGCGTCCGTCAGGGTTGTCTGGGATGTCTGTTTTCTCATGTCATTTTTAATCTTGTCGTTGAGAAGATAGTGCAGGAGACCCTTCAAGACCACCACAACTCCATCTCCATCGGTGGCAGACTCATCTCTAACTTAAGATTCTCTGACGACATTGACCTCATTGGGGCATTAGCAGTGAACTCCAATACCACACCAACAGATTATCTCAAAGAGCAGGAGCATACGGAATGGAGGGCAGAACGGAGAAGTCAGTGATAATGGTGAACAGCGCGAACAACACCAGCGCAGACATCGCAGTGAATGACGAGAAGCTGTAAGAGATGGCACCAGTACCGCTGAGGTCCGATGGAGAAATGGCACAGCAACCGCAGCGATGGCCGGACTGAGTAGGTTGTGAAAAGTCAGCTTTATCAGCTTTCCCACCAAGAAGGGGCTCTTCATGCCCCTCGTAGTCTCGATCCTGCTGAACGTCTGCGAAACCTGGACGCTTCACGCGGACAAAGAACGCATGATACAGGCCCATCATCATCATCATCATCATCATCATCATCATCATCATCATCATCATCATCATCATCATCATCATCATCACCATCATCATAACCACCACCACCATCATCATCATCATCATCATCATAATCCATGATGAGAAATTGTTAAAAAATGAATGCCCAGGCTGCTACACATGCTATGTTTGTAAAGTAAATTTGCGCAAGGTCCAGCGTTCATCTTGATTACTTACTCCTTTCTCCATAAAACATAAGGGACCTAGCTAAAATATGCACACTCTGTGATAATAAAGTATACAATATTATAAGAAATATATGAGGTTGAGAGTCAATTTATAGTTATGGAAATGAGATCGTCTGATTCTAGATTGTTAACAACAAAACAAACCCATGCCTCTACGACGAGTCTTAACGACATCCAATCAATTTGTGTTCCTGTTGTCCCTCTTCCGTTAAGAAATGACCAATTTGAATTCGTGTGATGACCATTTTTTAATATTTATTTTTTTATTTCAAGTCGTGCTTATTTTGCATGTATGGAGAAAAAAAAACGTACAGCAGAGATCCATTGCAAAAAAAAACTCCGAATAAAATGTAGAAAAAAAAACTCCGAAAAGCCAGTAAAATGACCTAGCCCAAAAACGGAACCATTACAGCGCGCGTAATTTTCATAATGGACGATAATGGCCGACGCAAATTCGCACACCGCTCTCGCATCTTCGGAGAGAAGTTGATCTCCATTTATGCATTAAGCAAAATTACAATTTTCAATTACTTTAACTCATCGTCCATTATCGGCCCTTTTAGATGATCGAGTTAAATCGATTTCTGATCTTTTTTCTTGGTAAAATACAAACGGTGTTGTGTTAAAATAACAGCAAAATCATGTTAAATGCTAAATTGCGCTCTTATATAGATGGAAAACGCAAAATTGTTTTAAATGTTGGCGGTGGTGGAGAAGCATTCTCATTCTCGCATTTGCGTTTCATAAACAATGATCGTTAGGTTATGGATATTACAGTCTGTTGTTTTAATGGTTTAAAGATGTTTTGTTTTAAACGCTGGATTTTTAAATTAATGATGTTAAAATGTTTGAATAATATTACTAATATTTTTTTTTCAATGTGTAAAATATTATAGAGCGTACCTGAAAAGTATAAACTTTGATTAAAAACATGGTTTTAAGTAAAATGGATGAAAAAGAGTTTTTAATTATACATTTTATCATTTTCATTGAGAAATTTGAATTTGAATTTTTAAAAACATTAATTGTATAAGTTATAGAAAGTAAAGGTATAACCTAGTTTTTTGTGTATACAAACTTTTTCACAACTCAAACGTAAATTTAATTTTTTTTTATGCAAAATTGTATTATTGTATTTGATTCAGTAGCACACAATGTAAACAAACGAACAATTTTAGTTTGGTTTATGTTGTAATTGAACATCCAAAAATATAATAATGTTTTTATTTCAAAGTTGTTTGTTGAAATAAAACACAAAACAAAAACATTTTATATGATTTAGATATCGCAATCAAATATTAAATTATAACCGCAGAGGTTAAATATTTAACTATATACAATATTGAGGATATTTAAAAATAAATATAAAAGTATGATATAACCATCACATACATTTCAAAATATAGGACTATTAAAAAAAAAACATATCATTGCAAAATATAAACAAATTTACTTATAAACAATTTCTTGACAAGCTCTATTTCAATCAACAATAGCATCCTAAAACAAATCATATATTAACATTTAAAACAACCCTTTTCCTGTAATCTGTTTCTGTATACGGAATATTACAAAGTAAACTATGTGTGATCTAAATACTGTGAAAAAAATGGATAACAACGCTTCCTCCGGTCGAGTGAGCAAAGGTTCCGAGCGCTCGCGCGTCAGACCACTTCATGGCAGACGACATCGTGAATGGATATTAAATCTAACCAAAGTAAGCTTATGTGTTGTTGTTGTTCCAAACGTTATGTTAAAAAAGTTATGTTAAAAAAATGTATGGCATAAATTGAAAGAAAACGTTTTAATTAAATGTTTATCATAATTGTGTCGCGTTCTGAGAAAACTGGGCATTATGCTTGTGCGTAAATTGTCATCCCAGATTAGCCTGTGCAGTCCGCACAGGCTAATCAGGGACGACGATTTCCGCTTTTATGGAATTTTTCGTTTAAATGATGTCTCTTCTTAGCGAAAATCCAGTTTAGGCGGAAAGTGTCGTCCCTGATTAGCCTGTGAGGACTGCACAGGCTAATCTGGGACGACACTTTACGCACATGCATTATGCCCAGTTTTTTCAGAACACGACTCAATTGATTGGCATAACTAGATATACATATATATAAACAAGTTTGCCAAAAAAGAATATACGTTCCTATGTGCCTTCTTTTATTTAATATAAAACACTATTTATTCGGGTGACTAGATTTGCATATCCAATATTTTGTCAACAAGAACTTAAATTTTCTCACAATAAGCGACATGGTACTTGTTGAAGCTTTTGAAGTACCGATAGTAGCAATGCATAAAAAGTTAACAGAAAGAATAATAAAATGAAATAATCATTTTAGGAAAGAAACATGGAAAAAAATGCTGATTTTATCTTTTAAAACGTTTTGCATTAAAAGCAACTGTTGACGGAAATTCTTATAATTTAACACAATTAATGTTCGCCTATTCGCTAACCATGACTTAAGGATGCCACATTAAAAAAGTATGATTCAGTTATTTGGTCGTGGAATAATTGTATGAATATAGCCCTAACCATTCAATTTTAATTTCATCTTTAATGCACGCAGTCGTTCTAGAATATGTTAAGACAAATTTTAGTAAGGCATGGTTGAATCGGAATATTACGCTGCTCGCAACTTGAATTTGAAATCATCCGTGCTCCAGTAAAAGAATACCAGAAACACTAGCATGCCATGAAACCATATCGCAAAAGGATTGGTCCGAGCATTTACCAATAGCAACGTCCCTCGCCCCACCCCTTAGCAACACTTCCATACTTGACAACAGGAGTGCTCGATTCTGGGAACGTGTTATTCCTTTCACGACGATATCACAGTTTCAGGGAACCGGCTTCGTGGATTATATACACTGACATTTGTTGCTTTTAGTAAAAATCGATTGCCAAGCTCGAGTCACCGGGATATAAAACCGTTACTATGACTACTAATGCATTTTGCCTCTTAAATTGGACCTCTGACGAGTCGTATTGGGCCGTAGGAGATATTTTCCATACATTTCTATGCTTAAAACGCATATATATCAATAGAATGGAGAATAGGAGAGGAGTCGTCAAGTATTTCAAGCAGGGTTATGGAGAAGAATTTCTGTTTTGAAAATAGAAACATACCGTGGTAGAATGGCATTGTTCAAGAGCAGTGCAAATATGTTGTCCTTTTTCGAAATCAGATGTTGCTATGGTTGATGTCTGCAATGGTGTATTCATTCAAAGTGATGTCGTGTTCTGAGAAAACTGGGCAAAATGCATGTGCGTTAAGTGTCATCCCAGATTAGCCTATGCAGACCGCACAGGCTAATCAGGGACGACACTTTCCGCCAAAACTGGATTTTCGCTTAGAAGAGACATCATTTAAACGAAAAATTCCATAAAAGCGGAAATTGTCGTCCCTGATTAGCCTGTGCGGACTGCATAGGCTAATCTGGGATGACACTTAACGCACATGCATTTTGCACAGTTTTCTCAGAACGCGACACAGTGAGTTGTTTCATGCAACATGACTCCGGCCCATGATACATAAGAAATACGAGTGTACATGAAGATTCATACTCATATAAGAAAAGCATAGTTACGCATGATTGGCAACAGTTTACAATATATATATAATGTACGTTTTTGTTTCAAATGCATACCTAATCAACTAAACACCTTGGGGTTTTATTTTTTTACTTGATATGTCGAACCATTTACATGTTTTTTTAAACGTGGTGTGTGTTTTTGTCTTTTGGCATGGAAAATAAAGCACTGACATATGCAATTCTATCATTTCACGGGGCTAGACTCTCTAATAATATGGAATAAAATAAATATACTTTGATAATGAAATAAGTGAAGCAAATTGAAAAATAGAAAATAACATATATTCTAAGGTTTCTTCCGATAATATTTATATTCCGAATGTTTTAATAAAATCCCATATACCATCTTATTGAATGACCTATCAAATTTGAGCTACAATGAATGACAGAAAGCTATGCCACAGAGGACTGCACGGCATTCACCCAGTAGCTAGAATAACAAAATAACAGCGTCAGTATCAATACAACGGAATTGCCGACAGTTCCACTCCCTAGCCATGCACATGCTGTATATAAATATAAAATCTTCCAAACATTTACAAATTATTTAATAAAAGTTATAAAAAATTAATTAAGAAACGGATATGGTCGCTTATATAATCAACGCACGCGATTTTAAAATACTTTCATTATTATAGAGAGTACATGTTAGAGCAATATGACATTTTTTTAAAGTCTACTTTAACATGTTTAATTTTTAAGGTTGATTAGTTAACCGGTTAATAACCGGTAACAGTAAAAGGTTAACCGGTTAATGTTTTTTGTTGCATCCCTAGTTTTGATGTTGATCAAACCTTGCATTGGCATGCTAAAATATACATGTATGTATAACGCGTATAATAAAAAGTTATTGGTTTCTACTATCCCGATGGACCCTTATTCTGGCGAAAACCCAAAACTCTTCTTTAGTTTATCAGATTGAATTTTAAATTATTAACTGCTACATACGATCATAATTAATTGTAATCGCAAAGCTAGCTTTTATATATCAAACAAATATATGTCGCAAAAAGATTTTGAAGTTTTCTGTCATTGGATATTCTTAATCAACGGTGGAAAATGACTTTAGTATAATAAAAAAAAGTAAACAAAAAAAGGATTGGACGACCAACCTATCCCATTATTCTATGTAAATGAAAAAAATGTGTTGCATTAAATTCATAAGCAAACGGTGATGTTCACATCCTGGAAATAGTGTGTATGCATACCATACGCATACCGTGTAGTGTTATACATTCTGCTTGGTGTTTCTTTTGCCGCTTATCACATGTATTTTGTGAAGAGTTTAAAATAAACTAAAATTGTTATTTAATCAACCCACTGAAATCTCATACTATTTCAAATCAAATCGTGGAGTTACTTCAATACTTTAAGTATCAAAATCACAATTCAATTCAAATTAAATTATGGTAATTGTATGGTGTTGTGATGCATCACTCAAAGTTTGCATGTAAAACAGACTTCGGAACGTATTTCCACCACGTTTGAACAGTCTGTATAATAAACCCGTAAGTCCTTTTCAGATATTCAATTTAGTCGTTAACTTATTTTAGTTTGTATTATATACAATCTATATATATTGCTCAGCAACATATATACAACATAACAGAACAGATAGTTTATTTGCGACGTAAGCATATACAGCTCATCGTCAAAAACAATAAAGCAAGCAAAGATACACATAAATACACATGCTCAGCAACACATATAATAACTTATATGTTTAACAACAACGTTATGGTAATGAATGTAATGATTTCTGCAAATCGAAACTCAATACAAAAATAGAATTGGCCATCGCGCATCCAATCTATACGTATCTGAGGGAATTTCATAAACGCATTTAAGCCACGGCTCGGTATCAGGCGTGGCACCGTTATTTAAATTAAATTGCTTCATCGATGTTTGTACTTATGTAATATTGTCCTAATATTGGACTATGCTAAAAATGTTGTGTGACAACATGGGAACTATTCATTATCGTTTATATGATAAGTATTGTACTAAATGTCGTTTAGTTGAACGGGAACCATGGATTACATTTTCATACATGCGGTTAGGTACATTAAAGTCTTCGTCTTAACGGTATCGTATATGTAATTGTTCCCAAATGAGAACGAGCTCATTTTACACATTCCGTGATTTGTTGTTATCTTCGATATTGATAACAGTAGCAATGTAGTTAGAACCCTCATCAATCATGAAACATGGTCTTCTGACTCAATCTAGACATCGAGAACATCGTTAACAACATTGACGACAACAGCACATTTTACACTTATCGTGAACACCAGAATCTTGATAAGTTCCAATCAAGAACCATGTCTTCATTTTGCCATTGCGGATCATCTGTTTCCTTTTTACATGGTCACGTGCTCTTATCTAACGCGTTTGGTGTTTTGCCACTACCTAGATACCATAAATTTGACGCCATTGTTTAAAAAAAGTTCGTAATCACGTGATCAGCAATCGCGCGTGGCAGGATTCATGTTTCGCAGACGATAATTTAAAACGTGAAATCCCAAAAGACATTTTAAAATTATGAGACATTTACGATATGGGTTTACTAGTGTTTCTCCCATCTGTTCTGTCATTTTCTGTGAATCTCATATATCTCGTCTGCCAGTAACGCGTCAGCAGACGACTTTGGTATCGCAAAAAATGGCGGCATTGGACGGGGTGTTTATAAAATAGGAAAATAAGAAAATAATCACGACGATCGTTATGTTTTCTTTCGGTGTATTTTGGTATGTTTGGTGTAGAAAAATGATTAGCAAAAATTGAATTATAAGTTAACAAAAACTTGGCTGGCAAAAGTCTAACAAAAAAAGTAATTGTTTTAAATGTAACTACCGCTATATTCAACGAAAGCTTTTAAGAACCTATGGAAACTCAAAGCTTTATACTTGAGTGGGAATATCAACAAAACATACGATATGTGAGTTTAAATTACAGCACTATCATAATGAACCGTCCTTCTAATAAAGATGTGCGAAATTTCAGCTACAGTTCCTCCTTTTTTTTCACTAAATTATACATTGGTTCTTGATATTCTAACTTACAACGCATCCAATTGAAATGTGTGTTTCTCGTTTATTTATAAGAATATAAGGTAAATAGTAAACTATGATTATTCTAGTTATTCATACGGGCATTCATACCATAATATGTTTTTAAAATGAACTGTGTCTGCACTTTTAATGTTCGTATTGCCTTTTGGCTAGTGCACTGTTCAATGTTATATTGTAAATTTAGCAATAAAACGATTGTATGTTAAACCAGACGTCCTGAAAAAGAGCAAACGACACAGACAGTGCTTCACGAAACCTTCACTTCAAGTCGTTGCTTTCGTTCATTCCATGATTGCATGCAGTTCTCCGATGAACTGCTTTAATCAAATTAAGTGAAAACATCGTAAATCGACGACAGGCTTTGGTGTCTACTGAGGCAGAAGACAATGGCTGTTGTCGTCTGCTTGTGTGTCATTTCCCGCCATCGCTTCAAAGCGACAGTAGCGTGACCCCGAGCGCAGTTCCATGCGCTTTCCACGCCCCTGACTCGGCAATCAGTGGAGTGGGGTGACTTCAATTGCTTGTAATATTTAGGACCGGATGCCGATCGAACGGACACATGTTATTGCTCCTTTAGGAGAAAATCTTTCCGTCTTTTTTTTCCTCTTATTTAAGCATCACTGAGAAAGAGGTCGAGTTAGTCGGAAAACGTCGGTAAACTAGATCTATGAATAATATAAAGTTGAATTTTACAGATATTTAATTAGAATTTGTGAATAGTTACCAAATTGCTTTAATAAATTTGCAGCGTGTGAACGGTTGCCACCAGTCTAGACTGAAGAAAGGGAATTCGACTGGTCCCAAATGACAATGCAATATATGTGTATTACGTTAGGTCGATTAAAAAACTTAAAACGCAACATTTACTATTTGATTTCCCATAAAAATTAAAATAACAATAGCTGTGACATACAACTGCACAAACGGACAAACGGACAAAAACCTTTGTCGTGCATGTAGAAGTCCGAGTTACCATGAACTTACATTGCGCAGCGTTCGGCAACGGGTTACTTCCCTTTGATTGATAATGAGTTCCCAGTTGGGGTGAGCTTGTGTCAACTCAATGGATAATATAATTAATATTTGTTTGGCTGAAGTCGGGATGTGCAACGCAGTGGTGTGTTTAAAGAGCTATATCAACTGCTATTCATATTATCAAAAACAAGATGATATTTTAATAACTACTTGTTAAATGCCTGCTAAAACATTAATATTTTTTTCATAACGCTTGAAGAAAATATGGATTTTAATAATCATTAGAGAAAGTTGTCCCCGGACAGTTTTCGCGGGCGCGGTAAAAAGTTAGTAATTAGTAGATAGATCGTTATGAAATAACTGTACAAAAAGTGTCGCGGTGCAATGATAATGGTACTGTTGTGGTGAAGTGATCGATGTTGATAGGCATGAGTTGGTATCCCACTGGAACCGTATGACGAAACATAAGAGCCTCGCTCTGTGAAAAGGGTTTTAATGCATGTGCGTAAAGTGTTGTCCCAGATTAGCCTGTGCAGTCCGCACAGGCTAATCAGGGACGACACTTTCCGCCTAAACTGGATTTTCGTCAAGAAGAGTCTTCCTTTAAACGAAAAATACAATAAAAGCGAAAAGTGTCGTCCCTGATTGGCCTGTGCTGACTGCACAGGCTAATATGGGACGAAACTTTACGCACATGCATTAAACTCCATTTTCACAGAGCGAGGCTCATATTCTTGGCATTGTATTAAAGTGATGTTGTTGTTGTTGTTGTTTTCATAATGAGTCCANTCACCACCACCACCACCACCACCACCACCACCACCATCATCACCACCACCACCACCACCACTACTACTACTACTGCTTCTACTACTGCTGTTAAGCACATTATCCACAAATAATATGACTAGTTCATTTGATGCGGAGAATTGTTATACAAATGTTCTTACAAGGAGTAAGTTGGTATTGATCATGGGCGAGTCGTTAATGGGGCGAATCTATTCGTTACAGTTTACCGTACAGAAACTCAATGTATACCAAGTTAAACATAGAACAACTAAGTTTATTAAATCCAATATACCTTGATATACTCAAGTTATTTACTGTATACTAATAAACACCTGATTGATGAGCTTTCAAGCACTTTTATCGAAACACAAAACACAGATCGGTTCAATTTACATCTCGAGGGTGGGTGTTGTCAAGCGCTTTTTCGTCTGTGTCTAGCGCATTCTCGTAGTGTCAGGAGCAGTTGATTCAGCTTACGTGAAAATGAAGAAAATTGGGGAGGATACTCTTTTGTTCTGTAATATAGCTCGAACTAACGACTACACCTCTAGTCATAACAACAAAACATGTTGCGATTGACTAAAATAGTATATCTATAATTAACAGCTTATGCTTTAAAACTAGAGTTTGCTTTTCGTTTTATAACCGCTCCTTAATAAATTTTGAGAACAACAATGAAGAGAATCGCATGTGACGTGCGTTAAACAAGCAAAACGGGCAAAAAATCCAAGCTGAACTAATTCTCTGAATCAGACGGAGAAAACAGCCGCTGTGACATGTTTGATATATGTGATGAACACCATGACAGTATAATAAACCAGTAATGATACAAACATTGCGAATGGCATTTACTTAATTAAAAATTAAAAGAAGATTACATTGTATTAAAGCTCGTTCAATTCGTTTTCTTCCAGATTACAGTGTATATCCAAGAAAATACACTTGTATAACTAGTATGTGATTGCATACCTACGAACATTGTTTGAGGAGCAAACAGTTATATTGTATCTCGTTTGTTCAAAGCTTGTTAATACAGTGGGAAAATACTATGGTGCACGGATTATTTATGGGCAATCCGTAGAAAAAATAAGCGTAAAATATATTTTTGTAAAACAGCAAAAACAACGATAAAGTCTACTTCATGTCACAGTAAATGCACAAGCATACCATATTTAGTGTTAATAAAGTTTAACGGAACTCTAAGCAACTTAACTTGGATTCGTAAGAATTCGCTGTACAGGAATCCACAATCCTGTGAATTCTGAAGGATCATGAAAGGCTTATCGACTCCCACAGACTGACAGTGACTCTTTGATTGACAGAATGTACAAAACAATTACTGTCATCAAGTTTGGAGCTGCTATGTAGCCACACCGCGTGTCGCCATATACCCGACAATTCTGATAACTGAAAGTCTGCGCGACCTTCTGGGGTTATTTACAAAGCCCACTTCGGGTATCCCGTGGAATCAACGTTCCTCTTAACGAAAGTCGAAAGCCCTTCACATCACAGCAAGGCGGGAAAGTAGTTCGGCAGCTTTATAATCCTCGGCTAAACACCGGATTGCGCTGACAAACAAGAGGCTTATAAAATAGTTCCACAATCGCGTGTATCTTATCTCGTCGTTGTTCCGAAATCTCTCACTTTGTCACATTTTTTTTCCAACTAATTGCTGGAACGTTATCGCGTCGTGTAATCGCCGCACGCAGACCGAATAACGATTGACCACTATCATGTTATCTTGTATTGCAAAAATGGCACTTCATTCTCGTGTCGACCTCATGAGATAATTACTGATTCTTACTATTGTTTTACGTAAACTTGCCTTTTTATCGCGAGTTTATCTAAAACGGATCACTGTTAAGAACGAGATGACGTTTGAAAGTATAATACGGGGTCTATCAAAACAACCGAGCGTTGCTGAATGACTCGACGGCGCATGCCATGTAGCAGGTTTAGTAGCCTAGTAACGAAAGTATTTTACTATAAATAAATGATAGTCGACTCAGACAGACAGAAAAAAGACAGTTAAAGTCGCCGGCAAGTCGTGCAAAGTCCTTGAACATGAGAGAGAGTACCACGGTGAGGGCTAGAAAGCAACAGTAACACGGGCCCGGAGTGGAATTTAATGAACCCTCGCTGCGATCGAGGAGATTATAAATTAGGGCCGTTGAAAACGAACAAGCGCGTCGAAAGTTTCGCTTATAAGTATATGAGGCAATACAATTGCAAGAAATCGGGTTTTAATATGCATTAAATGACAGCTTTAGTACGACAGGGAAAATATTATTTAATCTAAAAAAACATTGCCCAACGCTTCAACAGCAGCCTATGACAATCCAGAGTTTAGTGCGCATGCTAATGCTATTGATTCTGCTGCTGCTGTTGCTTCTACTGCTACTATTCAATCTTTATTTCTTCATTTTCTTCTTGAAAAGATTATGAATACTTTTATGTTCTTATTAGTTTAAACCTATTTATTTAAGCTCGATTGCATCGAAAGCCGTAGGCTTATATAAACGCTCTCGAGTCCGTTTCCTGGGACTAGAACCAGTACTTGGTGTCTTTAGGGGAGATCTAAGGAACGCTCCCAGTGGGGTTCGAACCCATGACCTCCCGATCGCTAGGCGGACACCATATGTTCTTATTAAAACGAAGTTGTCGCAGTCGCCTGTGTTTTTGTTTTGCTGCGATCTGTGTAATTGCGGAACAAATACTCATAATTCATACGAGCCGGTCTCTGGGAATTCTTACTTAAAGCATGTGCGTAGAGTATTGTCCCAGATAAGCCTGTGCAATCCGAACAGGCTAACTTGAGATGACACTTTCCGCCTAAACGGGATTTCGTCCAGACTTCATTAAAGCAATGTCCCTGATTAAACTGGGACGATACTGTACGCACATGCATAAAGCCCGGTTTTCTCTGAGCCCGACACATAGTAATACGCTGGTGAAATAATACATATTTTAAACAGACGTCAATCGTTCGACTCCAACAGACCGCATCGACCAACAAGCAAACGCGATAATCCCGTTTCCCGTTGAAGGGATTAATCCGGTTTGAAAAAAGGTTACAATGTGTCCGATTTAATTCCATCAACAAACATTGACTATCAACACTGTCGCCTATGAAAACACTCATCGTTTTGTACCTTTAAACTCTCTGAGTGGTATTCTGGGTCACAATTTCTGGTGTAGTCATTCTCCTTTAATCTCCCAAGCCCAGCCAATGATGATGTCAGATTTTCGAGTCTGGTTTACACAGATTTCTATTGAAGCTGTAACTACAGTCACATGTTTTCAATACCTTATTGCATTTCACTGCGTTTTAAAGCGACTAATCCCCAACTCATATATTACCAGGAATCTGATATGTCCAGAGACAGATTTTGTTCTCAAAGCTCTTGACACTGAAAAATCCGCAATCAAACAACAAAGTGACAGAAAATATTGTCCGATAGTATCAAAATTTACCATGTCGACCCATGTACGCCACTATGCAAGTACGCAACAACAACATATATGTAATCAAAACACAAGCCTGACTTGCAATAACTAGGAAAATAAACGCGTGTCATTTCGTACAACGAATGATAATATTTGGATAACAATACATATTGTAATCTCAAGCATCCTTCTACTCTTTATTTATGTATTTATTTATTCGTTTGTTCTTTCATTCAGGCATTCGTTCGTTCGTTCGTTCGTTCGTTCGTTCGTTCATACATTCATATATTCATTTATATATGGTTAGCGTTCACCCATTCGTCATAGTAATAATATCTTTCATTATCGCTTTCAGTCATCCAGATATAGATATCTATATTTAACACGCGAGGTTTTATATCAAAGACAAAATAATCTTTATTAAATGTTGAAAATGGAAAAGAAAAAATGTTTTCAATATCATAATGAACTATAGCTTTGATTTCCATTAATTCGAAAATTGATGATAAAATTCAATTCACCGCATCTTCGGGCAATGTTCTATTCACGCATCAAATACCCGTTATCTGTTGTTAATAAAATCAATTACATGCAATCACCATACTTATCCCTCCAATATAGACTCACCGGTTGATGGCCCGGGGTGGGGCGGGGATGAGAGCGAAGACAGGTATGCATAGACAGGCCAATACCCGCGCTGTCACGCTGGGGAAATACACTAACAATGCGCTGATAAAATCAATAAAACAGAAATAAAATGTGTTTGATTAAGTTATCACTCATATTGTGCGCATTCCTTACAACATGGCCTTGGGGTCTGATTTTGTCAGGGGAAAGTTGAATTCAAAATGCTGATGAAAAAATGAACAAAGCGGAGTTTTATCGAATATGATCGACTTTCAGCAAAGCTTCACAAGGCGGATCAGGGCCTTTGATGTTTTATTTTACACGGGTTTTATGAGCTTGGTACAAGATGTATGTCTGATACGAACAAAATGATACAAAATTTTCTTTTGTTAAAATTAGTATTTATAAGTGTTTAAATAAATTTTAAGATTCAATCAAAATTTGGCTTTGTTTGTTTGATCGATAAGAATCCGAATTGGCCTTTGACTGCGCTCAAATCGGGCCACGGAAAATTATTCCTGTAAATATTTTGGATAGGGATTAAAATTCATGTTTTGTTAGCTTTGAAAACGAGGATTATGCCGTTTCGGTGTGAAATATCAGCAACATCAGTCACGTCCTTGAACTTACACTCTATGAAATTACTTCATAATTGTTTAACCCTTTGCATGCTGGGAAATTTGTCGTCTGCTAAAATGTTGTCTGCTAAATTTCTAAGATTAGCATTTTCTTTTATTTTGTTCAAAGAATACTATCAGAATAGCAAACAGTTTGGATCCTGATGAGACGCCACGTTCTGTGGCGTCTCATCTGGATCCAAACTGTTTGCAAAGGCCTTCAAAATCCGGTTCCAGTGCTCAAAGGGTTAATTCGATATTTTCTTTCCTTACATGTATCTGAGCGACAGTTTTTTTAGTTTCGCAAAAAGATTAACCATCATTTGAATACTTAGTGGTTACTTGTATATTAAATTTTGCACAGAAATCTATAGACTGAATAACTGCGCGTGACCCAAAACTCATTTCATATACTTCATTGTTATATTATATGTAGCATAGGTAGTCTCTTGTGAGACTTTTGCTTATC
The DNA here is from genome assembly GCA_007657795.1 of Dreissena rostriformis. Lineage (NCBI taxonomy): Eukaryota > Metazoa > Mollusca > Bivalvia > Myida > Dreissenidae > Dreissena > Dreissena rostriformis. Next base: position 118,353 of record VMBQ01000464.1, on the reverse strand, counting down.
CATTTTCTTTAATATGTTAAATGTACTTAAATGTCACAAAGTTAGGTTAAAAGGTAGCGAAGCTCACGTGTACTCTATACACGTATGCTTGCACTTAAAATAACCTGACTTACGTTAAACATGAATATAATTATTTCTGTTTAACGTTAGTCAGTTTATTTTAAGTGCAAGCATTCCTTAAATGGAACTAGAAAGATCCAATAAAAATGAAGAAATGCTTCCTCTAAATAATGTGTTTTGTATTCATGCCTTCTTAGATACCGAGTTTTTATTACTATCAAATCATTGTCTTCTGCATATCAATACTACATATATAATATACTACAGCGAATTCTGGTCAATATATTTTAACGCCAACCCAGAAACAACATTTCTGCGACGATAAAAGCCTTTTGCAAAATACAAATTAGTTGGTGATGCTTTTTGCTGTGTTGTTTTGCCTAACACTCAATACCATTTGATTTCATTCAATTTATTTATTTTATCGGTTCTGCTCTTTTAAAGATTAACGTGTTCTTTTACATACATTCTTACTTATTTGGGGCAAGTGTAAAAATTAATTGTTGTACAAACACTGTTATACCTATTAACTCAACAACAATCCATTCCTAACAATTAATTTGCATGAAAAGATATTTTATGTAGTTATCACAGAGATTACTATCTGATCTACTTTATACCATAAATAAAATAACATTATACCATATATATGTTTTACATTCTTAAAAAAAATATCGAACATCGTTCACAATTTTTATTATCTGAACGAAATGAATTTACATGTATGTTAACATAACTAAACACAAACAGCAACGATCATTACAATAACAAATACGAAAAATAAAACAAACAAATCAGTGTCAATAAGAATTCTCCAAAATTCGATAAATGCGAAGATATCGATATTTTCATAACACCAAAAATAGTCGCCGCATGTCAGAATCCGACTGGTTTAAGGACAATATACACGCTCGCCTTTTTCCAGCGCTATAAAACTTTTATCCTATCTGGAATCGAATACCGGTCTAGCGCAACTGTTAAGCGCACGTAACTCCGCCTACGAGGGGCGCGGTTTACAATATATTTACATTAGCTGGACCAATGACAAGCGTTACAAGAACTTTACCGTATTCTGAGAGACGTTAATAACCGAGATGATTGCTATGCATTGTGATATTTGACTTAACACGAATAAAATAGCGTAGTGCTCCGAACTGGAATATTATTCATGTGTTTATTATATTAATATCATTATTAGTATTATTAATATTCTACATTTTGTACTCTGTGTTGCCGTTGTTGATTTTTCTACATTGGCTTTTAAACACGTGTCAAAATAGCTCCGCCGGTATCCGACGATATGACGGCGGATACACAGCTGCCGCCGACGCCGACGAGTGAGTTTATATTTTATTGATTTGCCTTTGAAATGTAGTGTTACCATTTATAGCGATACTAGATTACAATGAAACACATTGATTTGCTGCAACAAATAAATAGAGCAATTATGCTGATTGAGTGTGTGGTAACAACCGAACGGTTTCACTCATGTACGAATACCAGGCAATTTATTTCTCTTTATTTAATTTCTAAACATGCTCATTCAAAACAAACGAAAAGTACACGTGTTTGTATTGGTGATATTGTTTGAAAGCTGTTTGAGTATTTTGTTGGAAGTCGACCCACGTGTATAGTATTAGTAACACTAAATTTAGCTATCAGTACTAACGGCGGTCCAAGAAATAATAGAAACGCTATATATTCTTACAATAATATATTCTCATTTCTAATCAAAAGTCATGCATAAAACACACTTTTCTTATCAAAATTTGTGACAGTCAAAAGGATTCTGTATACTATAGTACACAACTCAACGAACCCTGATAAGAGTTATGTTTATATTAAAGGCTCATTTTTTACATTGTAAGAAACTAAACTCACCGTAATAAATGTAAAGTAGAAAATAAAGATCAACATTGACCATTAATTTTAATTTTACCATGAATGGCAATAAATGTTGAAAAACTTTCTGCAGTGCGTGTACATTTTTAGATTCAGTAACGTGTATATCATGTGACATTATCCTCCAGAAAGTATTGATAAGTCAAACTCATTATACCCGTCTAAAAAAACATAATTTAATCGCAGTATCGCTTTTAAATGCATATTTATAGCATCGAACACCGTCAAATGTTGACACAAACCCTCCAAATAATTTTTTTACCAAATAATTGCATATGCACACAGTGCTTATTTGCACATCTTTCAAAAAGTAAACACTAGTCCGAAGTATGTGCTGTCTCCGTACTTGAAACCGCAGACATCGATGACTGGGTGCTCTTATTGCGTCCCACGAGGAGGGTGGCAGTACAACGCACGGGCTCGAGATATGCGTGCACTCACTACCGTACTTAAACTAGTTCTTGAACATTGACATGTTGGAGAGATGCATGTATTATTTTAATTAAATGCCATCCTACATCTACATGTATGTATAATGTTGAGTCATATTCATATTAAACGCTCTTGTGTATTAGAAGTGCCATATCTATATGTTCATAATTGTTTATCAAGAAGTATCTGGACTAGTTTCTTCGATTCTGTTTTAAATTGAATACAGTCGAAACCCGTTGGCTCGAACTCGCTTGGCTCGAATTTCCGGTTGGCTCGAACTCTACTCGAAGCACGATTTGTTTTTGCTATTTTAGTACTGTAACTTATTTATAAAGTAGGCGTTTAATTAAGGTTTAGCTTGGACCTTATATGTCGCATTCTACTGGTCGTTATGATTTCAATAAATGTGCTTTTTTTCTGATGCCATCTGTGTAATTTTGTTCAAAACCGTAAAAGCTAAAACAAGTAATGTGTTTAGGCATATTTTGGTATCAAGTAATTCTCTGTCACTTTTTGCACGGCCAAACGTCATGCTTTTTTAATAATTATTTATGATGCAGACAAATGTCGACCTAAACCTTCAATGGTAATACCTTCTGGACAATCGGTTATGTTCACTCAAATCCCCAGATCGTTTCCATAATTCATATTTCTAAATGCCGTCTGCGAATCTCAAAGCAGGCGACCGACCGCGCGTGAAATCGCACTGACAGATAACTGTAAATATTTTATGGTCAGATTAAACACTTCGCCAACCTCCGAAGACTCTTCCATGCAGATATCTCCTCTCCTACTGAACTTTATTGTCTATGAACTTTCTACTCGCGCATTTTGACCTCGTTTACGGAGCATTAAAATTTAATAATTGAGATAACAAGTTGATCGTTCAAAGGTCATTACAATGAATTTGTTTCATCATCAACGATTACCCATTTGCTTTCATTTATCGCAAGCGATGCTTTGTTCACAAGATAGGTTAAATAATATTTAAGTAACTGGTTCTTCCCAGAAAGGGGTATCGAGCCACTTAACGTTTTTTTTTTCTTTTGGCTCAGCTACGAAATGTGAATACGAGATTAAGTAAGAAATAAAATACACCGTTAACAGGTTAAATTACACAATACGTGTTTTGTAATTGTGCATTCTTATTATTATTGTTTTACGTTGTAATTTCGGAAATGTTATTTGACATTTACTAGCGTATTTCTGTTGAAATATATATGTAAAAAACATGGATGAAAAACTTAAAACATTTATTACGAAATGAAATTATTTGAACGCGTTAGTTAAACTCGTGAGAAAGAAAAAATAGTTATGCTTTTGTTTTGATGTATTGTGCCATGCAATCTTCAACAACATTTGAAATAAAAAAACTAAAATACTAGTATCATTCCAGAGCGTCGGATAAACATCCTGCCCCCCCCCCGCCCC
>VMBQ01000464.1:88043-114450 GCA_007657795.1 Dreissena rostriformis | reverse complement strand
AACTTTATGACAGAAATATCAAAGGCAATCATGCATCTCTCAAGCTCAACATTCCAGCAGTCAAAATTACTGATATACCTGATAATCCGGACGATTCGCATCGTACATCGCGGTGACTTCGAACGCACATTTGGCTGTAAACTTCAAATTTTATGTCATTAAATTTTGGTAGGTGAATTTTAAGAGAAATGTTAGTGAACTTTAGTCGAAATGTAAGTCAACTTAAGTCGAAATATTAGTGAACCGTTTGTAATGCATAGTCTTACTGAACCCCTTTTGTGGTATGTGTTGTTGTTGTTGCTGTTTCAACAGAAAACCGTTATAATCGGGAGGTGTCGTCCGGAACGAACAGCCACACCATTATAATATGCAGCTTTTCGTTATAGTTGATCATCTTACGTATTTATCAACGTGGTCGTAGATTTATTCTGTATCATTAAGACTACGGTTTTTATAATCGTAGCAAAAGTATATTTTTTTTTTTTTTAATAATATGTCATCCTCTGGAGACGTTTTCTTTATTGCGAGTCGACTTCAGTAATCGACGATTTCAAATCAAGCATTGGTATATTTTTCAACGGTTTAATTGTGTGTCATTTTATAAATAATTTATTCAGAAACTACATCTTAAATTTAAATATATTTTCTGTAGACATAGCAAAGATCTATCAATATTGATAGATCTTTGGACATGAAACAAACTAAGCGTTGTTGGACTACCAAAAAAATACGGGAAAAAATGTTCAAATCTTCAAAAAACATAGTTGGCATCGGAAATGCTCGATTCGAACTACTATTTCGCCATAGCGTTGCATATCTGGAAGCAAACTTCATTTTCTAAAATTACCTCTAAGACAGTGTACGTTTCTGCAGTCAATCAGTACGTGATCGCATCACAAATGACTATAGGAAAGACCTCCTTATTACACGTGTTTCATCTCTACTGACATGTTCACGAGTATTCACCTGACTCGATCAGATAGTGTTCGATTTTGTTTTAATTGCTGATATCACTCGAGTCCCATTCCCTGCCGCATAGATCAACAAGTTCTCACGGCGTTTTAAAGGCAAAGATCGATTTCCAATCAGGAATCAATAGCCTGTGTCATTGATACTCGGTGGAGATGATGCACATTTTCTCAATGGTTTTACTACTTAATGAAAGCTGCAGCGAATTAATTTCAAACAATTAAATAAAACATGTGCGACACAGTGATGCATGCAAATATGTACATTTAATTAAATTCACTAATTGCTGTGTGTCCACTGACCGGGTAAGATAACGATACCGAGCTATCGATTTTAAAGATCTTCTGATGCTGCGACGAAAGTAAATGCCATGTACAAGATAGCTAAGAAAGTTATTTATTAAGCTAATAATGATTAATAAAATAAAATAAAATAAAATAAAATAAAATAAAATAAAAATAATAATAATAATAATAATAATAATAATAATAATAATAATAATAATAATAATAATAATAATAATAACAATTATGGTGATGATGCATCGTCATCATCATATTTATCCTCATCCGTACCATCCTCACCCACCACCCTCTATGAAAGTCTCCATCACAAATGTCATCATAAAAGTCATAACCATAATATGTCTTGTCCTAAATGTTTTCTTCTTGATAATCTTACCCATAAACACCACGGCCAACTTCACCGCCCCTATCTTCCTCATCCTTATCCTCTCCACTCACATGAAAGTCCTCTTTCCATGTTTTCAGAACGCCGACGCCTACCAATGTGTGTCGGATGTGGCTCGCAGATTCTGGACCCCTTCATCCTCCGGGTGGCTCCGGACCTGGAGTGGCACGCTTCCTGTCTCAAGTGCGCCGAGTGTAACGAGTACCTGGACGAGACTCGAACCTGCTTTGTGCGGGACGGGAAGACCTATTGCAAACGGGACTATTCAAGGTAGGGTTTGTGGTATTTTGTGTGAAAGAATTGGGCTTACCAAATCAAATAAATACTCTAGCAAGAGATTTAATTTTTGTTTGGACTAAATAAGAAACCTTAAAAGGAAAGTAAGAACAATCATTCACTTTTAATCTAATCAAACAAAGATTACTTGATCGTTACAGACAACCCTGGGGCAGTGAAGTTAACAATTCTGCCCGACATTCTACATATTGCCGCATCAAGGATAATTAAATGTGCAACAATATATATAATTATATATATTATTAAAACGACACATTTTTAAATAGCTTCAACTTAATTCCGTTTATCATTACATTGATTAGAAATAAAACAAGGTCGATGGCATAATTAAGCGCGAGATGAAAAAAATGTAAATTTTGAAATCTAAATGTCGTAGAATGCGAATACTGTTTTTTATTCATATATCCAATATGAAGCGATATTAATAGATACAATTTAAAACCCTACTTTCAACGATGGTAAGCTTTAAATATCTTTCATATTTTCATGAGACCTGAAAATAGAAAAAACAAATCTATATTCTTTCAAAATATTAATATAAAATGCAAACTGCCTACGAAATAGTTTAGAAACAAAATTAATTGATTTATGTTTACTAATTTCTGTGTCAGTAGTTGATGAATCGGTATTAATATAAATGTTACAATAAATGTGAAACTACCTATGATACTAATCATTGGAGTGTTCATGCACTTCTAACCTAATTTCATATTTTCCTATAATCGATGTATCACACTTGTGTTCTTTTTATATTGATAAAGTGCAATCGCATGCTTGAGCGCAAAAATATAGTTTTTGTAATTGTATGAGCAAATGAAAGTGTGTTGTGTGTGTGCGTGCGTGTGGTGTAACGCCTGGACCACGGATTTTCTCGAACTATGTAAGCCTTGCAAACCACAGATTTGCTAGCTTAAAAAATTGTCTGCATTTTCTGTGCCAAGGCTCGCGCTATATAATGTAAACACTTGAATATAATTCATATTACCTTTCTGTACCCCGTTTATATGACGTGTGTTTTTTAGATGAAATTTTTACAGATACTAGTTTCTAGATTTATTATTTTCGCTATGTTTAATTAAGAATATTCGACATTGCATTTGTAGTTTTCATGGCAAGATATTGTCAAGCGGTTTGTGTTTTATTGACTTATGGTTGCTCGCACGTGTCGGTTCAGTCATACATTATTAGTTTATTATGTGTTAAGCAGTTGGTCCATGTTTTTTGTAACAATTTGCGACTTAATTTCACATCGTTTCAAAATGAATGACCATGATTCCTTGGTCATTTGTCGGTTTAAAAGATTTTCTTTTCCGTGGCGACATATATAAAGACGAACGTTCTACGTTACGTGCAATCTGCTTTGCGAAGTATATTGGTCTTTTATGAACAAATGGGTTTTTAGTTTCCTTTCTGTGGAATTCGAATTTATTGAAAACCTATCACACAAAATTATTGAATATTACATTATTGTAAAAATATTGTCAGAACATAGAACAATGGCTTGCTTTTATCACAAATTTAGTCATAGAAATAACGTAATTAACACGAAACGTGTCTCATGGCCCATGATTCGATTTTTTTGTTTAACTTTAACATGCTATTTGAATATTTTCTTAAACGGAAAACACGTGTATCAAATTGAATAAATGTTCAAATATTTTAGTTTTATCGTAAGTATTTACTGTACAAATGAGTGATAGCATTCATGATTTTTACTGTAAACTCGACAAAAGGAAAATATAAGAATATATACATGTATTTGTAGTTCAAACTTTGCGTTTTCTTTTATCTTTGAAATGTATCATATAATTAAAGCGGAGCTGTCACCTAAAATAAGTAAGCTCAATGATTTGCATTCCTTCGTTATTTATTCTAACAAAGTTCGGTTTTCTTCCTTATACACAAACTTAACCTTAGAATAATATCTACAGCTCAAACATATGGTTTTAAATTGAAATCCCAAAAGCAATCAACGCATTAAATAAGTCATAACACACGCTAACTGATCTATAATGATTTGACAGATACGTTTGCTAGATAATTAACTTTTTATCGTTTTTCGTTTTTGGTCGAGACTATCCGAAAAAGGAAGTTTCAAAATTGGTTGATTTTTTTTTTATTATATTTTCCCTTAATCTTACATCTGGGGCTTGCTGTAGCAATAGAATTGGTGACAAAATAAGTTATTTAAAAAGAAAGCGATTAATATATTTTGTTCTCGCAAATAAACTATAAAAAAATCACCGGCTTACTAAAATTGGATTAATCCTAAGTCAATTCAATACTATGATAATAGTCGGCAGATCAAAGCGCCTCTGGTTGTGATCAAAGACCACAGCAGGAATGGAGGTGTTGATTAAACTTCGGAATAAAATTATTGATTCCATCGTGTAAATCTCATCTTGTAATATATTCTTGGTAATTAAAATCTTCACCATGAAAGCTGTTGGAAAGATCTTTATGGACTTTTAACTTGACAATTTAGCATCGAATAATAAGCCTATGTACGTACATTAAAGAGAACAAGCTTATATTGTCTATCCTGATCAACCTAATGATTTCGCTGAAATTTATTAATTAATTTCATCAGTGTCAACAGAACATATTCAATGCGAAATTATATTATTAGACGTCATATTAAAACAGAAAGGATTCATTTAATATTTTAACCATTTTCCTTGCCACTTACATCAACCATACAGAGTTTTTTCAATTGCAAATTCATATTTTATTAGTATAAATATGATAATAAGACTACGGTATAAGGTGTATATTTATGCGATAATAAAATGAGATAATTATAAATTAAAAATCAATTGAGTTCAAATTAAATAGTTTATATAATTATAATTACTTGCATTATTGAATCAGTTAAATTATTTATAATATGATAAGTAGTAGTATTATTATTATAATTATTATTATCATAACATTTCAGGTTATTCGGACAACGCTGTGCGAAATGTGACCACAGTTTTCTCAAAAACGACTTAGTTATGCGTGCTCGCGAAAATGCATATCACATAGACTGCTTCCGGTGCGTAGCTTGCAGCCGACAATTGATACCCGGCGACGAATTCGCCCTCCGAGATGACGGACTATTTTGTAAAGCTGACCACGACGTAGTGGAAAGAGCGTCAATCAAAGACGAAAATAGTGACTGTGAAAGTAGTCCGTCAACGAAAAGTACAAGTAGTGTGAACAATAATAACAACAATAACACGAACAACAACAATATAGAGAAAACGAAAAATATATTGAACGGCAATATCAAAAGTGAAAAGGGATTAAATAGTGGTAAGTTACTTAATTACACAACTATTTGGTAGCCCTTTTGGATCACGTTTTCTTCTTCAGTTCTCTGTGATTGAGCCATTAAGCGGAAAGCATGTTCCTGGTAGTTATTTTTCACGACAACAGACCATTTCTTCACATATTTCTTAAATACAATTTTGGTTTACGGTCAGTTCGACTTACTGTATTATTTAAAGTGGTATATAACGATTCAACAGGTCTTCTTCTCAACTTTTTTTTTGCAAATTTAAAGTATATTAAAGTTTGGAGCGTGAAAGTGGAATTTCTGTGAATAAAATTCCAGTTAACCCATTTATGCCTAGCGTCTAGAAAAAAGGCACTGGCAAACAGCGTAGACCCAGATGAGACGCCGCATGATGCGGCGTCTAATCTCGGTCTTCGCTGTTTGCTTAAAGGAATTTCTGTAAGAAATATTCTAAATATAGAATAAATATACTAGACATCCCTAATTTTGGAAATAAATTGATCCAATTTAGAAGGATGGGAGAGTCCACTAGGCATAAATGGGTTAAAGATTTGCTTGTATAGACATACATCATGTCACATTCCATCGTCCACTCTCGATTCACCATCACGTTCTTTATCAGTCTCGACTAATAAGCGACAATCGCCTATTTAAACTCTATTATGACACAGTTATCTCTAATCCACATGTTTGTGAACCCGTAGCCCGTGTTTTTCCTCTCGTCTCGTCGACAGGCCCTTCACCAAGACCCGGGTAGATATTTTCGTAGATGCAGTGTGCAACCCGGACACTAATGGGACTTTGTAAAGAAATCCGCGTAATAATTAGCGATCTGTCATGGCGGCCATTGATAAGCGTGGGATAAACAATGACTCAATAGTGGTCAAACTCGGGGATAAAGGCGATTGTCCTCAAATAATCGAAATTGATGACAATTATTAAGTATTATTCGGCCAAATCTGTTCACAGTTGGCGTCTACTGTTTCGAAATTCGTTCCAAATCGATCCTATTTACTAGTTTTCGTTGAACCGCCAGAAAAAAAAACAGCTTGTCATTGATTGCAAAATCAATCTGATGGATAATACCTCCACTTGGTGCGATAAAGATAAAATTTCGAATTATTAAAAATGACAAAATTAAGACTAACGCGTTAAAAATTTCCATCTCTGAATTACAAGATTGATGTGAGCATATATATATACATACGCAAATATGCAAACAGCAAAAACCGCCTGCCATATTCCATTTACCAAGTGCACGCACTTCTAACGGGGATGTTTTTCATTTTGCGGGGTGGATGCTTAGAGCGTGTCACATTTGAAACGCAGCGGGATGCGTAGTGAGTGGTGAATTTTGGCACTTGCAGATTTAAAAAAATCAACCAGCTGCTATTTTTTAGTCATAAACCATTTGTCCCCGAAATGATTAGTTTATATGCGAAGCTGTTACAATAATACCAATTGCATTTGCGTTTTTTCCATTTTCCGGAAGTGTTATGTTTTGTTCATTTCCTGTTCATTATTTTCACGCTTCTTGGGTGGAAATGTAGCCTTGATCGTGTTGTAATATGACTAAATTATCTGCCTTTCTACCGTAAATTGAATGCAGTTTGATTGCAAGAGCGCAACACGGGCTTTTATCAATTCTAATGTTCTTTATGGGCCTAATACCTAAATATTAGACATAAATCAACGTCAGACAGTTTAACAACAGTTTGGCATCGTTTCCGCGGTCGTCTGACGCATAGGCCGCAAAATAAATCGAGATGACAAGAAAACCAGTCTCTTTTCTCGAGTTAACAGCGTTTTTGCATGAGATAAGCATTTGATGGACGTGTAAATACTTCGCGAACCATATATATTCATACGAACATTTCGTTGGACCTGCTTTTGTATCCGTCCTATAAAAGCATCGGAAACATAACAAAATTTGTTAATATTTCGCCGGTGATTGATGCTTGAACACGACTCTACTTATATCTAGTCATTTTGATAAATGTCGTCTGCCGAAAACATTTACCGCGTGACAGATTGGCGCGCGCTCGTAGTTGGCTAACTGTCGTCTGTCAACGCAAGAGTATTCTGCTGTTCTTTTTCTGACCGTTCAACAGATCCTCACTTATCCACTTAAGTCCGCGTTATGACACAATTTCTGGTTTCTTCGGACATTTCCCCGGGGGATATTTTACTCTACAAAATATATGTTGTAGCAACATTTGTGTATTTTACTAAATATCAAATTGCTTCAGTCCTTTTCCTGAGCAGATGTTTTATAATAAACGTGTACATTTACTAACATGGTCTATGATTTAACACACTTTATATTATGAAGGTGCGGATTTATTTGGGCGTTTTCCTCTGAAGATGTTTTGCCCTGTATTTGTATATTTACAAGAACAATATTACTAACCAGCTCTATGATTTAACACACTGTCTTATGCCTTCTGACACATGGTTTGTTTCCGCTGAATGAATATGTCCCCATCATAAATTTGTTTAATTCCCACGTACAAACATACATCATGTCTGAAAGCTGACAAGAAATTCTAAATCACACAGGGGGTTGACGAACCAAGACGCTGACTCAATAGGCTTCAAATGTTCACTATTTATATCGACGTGTTAATCTTTCTATTAAAATTAATTATTGTTCCTATTGTAAAGGACGGTCAGCTAAAAAAAAAAACGTCAGACGCACAGCACATTTATAGAGAGCTGGGCTTGAAGAACCGTTGAAATTTTCTCAGTCACCATTTATATCTACGTTTTATGTATTTCAAAATAAATTTCGTAGTAGAGGATGGTCACAAAAAAAAATCCAGGCGCATAGCACAGTTATAAATAGCTGAGCCGAAGACCCTGATGGATTTTCTCTGAACACTTCCTATTATAACGTATACCTGGTGTGTGATCTAACTACGTTAATGTACATAACGTTGTATGTGATTGGCACTGGTAATAATCCGACTATTTTGGTTCATTCAAAACCCTACCACCTTACGATGGAATTTCTGACCCGACCCACTCCCATATCCCATACACATACACGCATGCTACTCAAAGACCCCCGCCCCCGCAAGAGCTCGTTGAAATTGAATGTAATTGTCCGTTCCCTCTGAAGCGGCCACTTGTGCCCCTAAACTCGTATCCAGTTTGTTTAACTTCTACCCCGTAGTGTGTACTCGCCTGTCTTCGCTCGTAATTGACTCTGACTCTTGAAGTGGTCCATCGAGTCTTGTGAAAGTATTCCCGATGATTTTCGGATTGATACGTTGTACCATGGCAGTCGATGCTTCTACCCTTAATGTTTGCTTATCGTACGACATAGAAGCAATCGATTGGTCATTGATAACCAGAGAGGCTTATCAGTCTCCTTGCGCATGCCTTGCCGACGAAAACGTCGTCTTTGATATCTTTGCACATGCTGTGCCGACTAAATATTCTTGTTTTCTTCTTTGCATGTGCATTGCCGACGAAATGTTCGTGTTTTTCTTCTTTGCACATGCCTTACTGACGAAATATTCTTTGTTGTGAGCGACGCTGAAGTTGTATTTGAAAAGCTACCCTTCGGGTACAATCAATTTACCATGTTTAAGGAATAACACACTTACAAGATTCATTTAGTATGTTTGTAAAATGTTATGTAAACTATTGACTTTTTTTGTGTCAAAATTTACTTGATTCTCACACGCACCGTTGAATACTCAAGGATACTTACTACACTACATATACACTACCATCACACTACCATAACACTTGCACTACACTACCATCCCACTACCGCTACACTACCATTACACTACCACTACATTAAAACTACACTACCATTACACTACCATTTAACTCTTTTGCTGAATGATTGTTTTCGACTTTGCCCGTGTTTAAGACATAACAAAAATCGTAGAAGATCCACACAGCCTATATGTTGACTAGGGACTCTCATTGTCAGAGTTGACTTACTAGTATTTAAAAAACGTACCGATAACGATTTCACAAGGGTAGTGATTACACTAAATGTACAAAGCATTTTACACCTGGGAACAGAACATGCATTACCAATTTTCGTACTGAATGACATGATGATGTCCCCGGGCTGGTCGCATCCAAACGTTTTACTTTCAGATCGGTTGTAATTTAATAAAAAATCAATCGTGTGCTTTCTATCACATATCAACACGGTTCGCTAAACACGAGAACATTTAAACCACATGCACACCATAACCTGCGGGATCTGTTCACGAAAATAATGTGTTTCAGCCACATAACAATCAGAACGCCAAAAGCAGTTTTTTCCATATAAAACAACATTCAATTCTACACGAGCGTCCTCATTGTCATCATTTTGGTAAAAAATGACACTATTTTGAAACGTTCAAAAGATCTTAGTATAATTACTACCGAATTTCAATATTCCGATGTTTAGCTTTGAACTAATAATCGATGAACCACAATTGCCTCGTTTTAACCTCTGGCTAGTGTATGCCTGACAATCAGGGGGGGGGGGGCATTTTATCAACATGCACGGGTAATGCGAATATCACACAAAGGTCAATTATGCATTATTAATGCATGATATTAAAATAAACGCATATCGAGGTCTCGCGAGATTTGCAGGAACGAGATCGAACGGGAATTCCGAGCGGAACGTGGAATTACTTTCAATGCCCCCGGCAGCGCCCTAACCGTAAAACTGTACTTTTTAAATTAATTAAATCAACAAATTATTCAGAATAATGACTTCATATTAAAAATAAAATCATGCACAATTGGTGAATGTTGTGTCGTATTTTATCAGTGGTCGGAAAATAACTTTACCTGTAAATAACTCTATTAAAACGGCACCATGTATATTGCGTTTAGTTCATGTTCATTGATGCTCAAACGGCTTTTGACGATGCGCGGCCACCCATAAAACATAAATCGTCAGGAAATTTACGATTAAACATATTCACGGAATTTATTAATATTTAGACTGATAAAGGCTTGACAGTTATTACTGATACATTCATAATTACTGAAATAAAATTTAACGCTTGATCGAAAAATGAGCACAACACGGCAGCCCCCACCTCCCCGTTCACATTCGCCTTCGTTCTCCCAACCATAAACCTACAACGTTTGTCGTTTGTAACTGATTATAAATACTTGGGAGTTTATTTTTTCACTGTCTGTTTGATCGCCGCCGAAGCTCGCTCGATCTTTTCTGTCAATATTTGGTCTCTCAAAAGGAAACCGCTTGTGTGCATGCAAGGGATTCAAAACCTTCAGTCGCATTGTGCCAGATGAACGAAGAGCAAATATTTAACAATTACTTAATTATAATCGCACATAATCATATTACAATATGCTCAGAGTATTAGATAGAAGGGAAAATAGGATTTTCTTGGATACATTTGCACAGTGGGCCCAGGTACCTGGGAACACCCTCTGGCGGAAAATTCGGCATGGGAAAATGTCCTTACCGGATTTTTGTAAGGGGGCAATTTTTGTGACGTCATTAGTTGATTGTTGTTATTTTCTACTTTAAAGCTAAAATATATTTCGTTAAGATTTGCAGCTTCTCAACACATCGACATTTTGATCTTTTATAACTGAATATAATCTACCCCTGCTACTTAAATATTGCTACTCTAAAATAACAACAGCAACAACGATAACAAAAACAACATAAATAAATACCTCTGCTGCTACTACTACTACTATTGCTACTACTACCACCACCTCTACCCACTACTACTACTACTTGTACGACTCAGTATAACTATTAATATATATGATGTATATATAAATTAAACTATACATTAGGTACACTTTTTTTCAGAACGGCGCGAACATCTGGGACCAGGAAAAAACGGTGTAAAAAAGGACCACAAGCCAACACGGGTTCGGACCGTTTTAAATGAAAAACAACTTCACACGTTACGCACGTGTTATAACGCAAACCCACGACCGGATGCGCTCATGAAAGAGCAGTTAGTGGAAATGACCAATTTGAGTCCGCGCGTGATTCGGGTGTGGTTTCAGAACAAGCGTTGCAAGGATAAGAAAAGAAGCATTTTGATGAAGCAGATGCAACAACAAGCACAAGAGAAGGTAGGGTGTAGCCTTCTTTTGGAATATTTTTGTTGATCTTGGCTATGGGTTTTTTAGAACTGTAACACACGCATTCCATAGAGTTAGTTTACCTCATATGAATTTAGAATACTGCATGCGTGTCATTATTTGACGCCTGAAACATGTGGTGATGATGAGCAGCCGATTTATGTTGTAAGTTTTTTTTTTATGATTTGATATGAGTGCAATAGCTGAGGCTAATTACACAACTGACTGTAAGAAATATTGATGAATTTTGCCAAAATAACATGTTAAACTGTATCAATCATGCGTTAGAATAACTATCGTCTATTCGGTACGAATTTAGCGAGTTGATTAAAAAATGCATATAAATATGCGCGATTGAATTTTGATTTTGCAAATAAATTATATCTCTGTCTCAATAAATAATTTGTGGTTTCGTATTTTTATAGGTTTGTTATTTAATTAATCTTATAACGTGCATGATCGTTTGAATAATAAATCACATTAACTAACCTTTAACGAGTAATGTTTACGTCTTAAGTGATGATGAGAGTATGAGCGTGAATTGCTTTTGAAATGTAGTATGAAGAGTGTTCAAGAGCTGGGATTTATTTACGATTTCAACCCGCCATAACGAAACTGGGCAACGATGGATCTAGAATAAGGAGAATTCGTCCAAATATTTTACACTACCTACCCCCAACGTTGAAAATACATATACGATATGAGATGCTAGCAGATAGTACAATAAACAAGCGGGGTGCACCCGTTCCTGTTTATTTATAGAATATCAAACATATAGGGTCTGCAAAGCTATTGCCGCATTATACCTATCTTGTAAAACTCAGCGCTGACAGCTAAACGATAAATATTTCATGGGTATTAGTCCCAGATGTTATAGGGCGAGAGACAGTTGCGCTTTGTTCATATTTTTTGGCCGACTTGGCATCATAATATATATGACAAAAACCAGAATCGCTTGTTTTGACAAGTAGAAATTCGGCCTGAAATGAACACAAACAATAAAAATGGAACCCGGTGTCCCTGACTTGCAGTAAAACCATCATTCTGTTATTTTCTATCTACATTGCTGCCTCGGCGAATGACTGGTACTTCTTACATCGTGTATTCATACGCCCATCTTAAAGTTCTCGTTGTTCTAGAAATTTCGTCGGGGAAATTTGGTAATTGATTCTCGTGTTTTTCTTCCGTTTCATTATGCAATATATCATAAAACTGTGCAATATATCATTAAATACTTTTAAAACTAAAATAAAGCTACATGTATTTACAATATGATTTATTTCGCGTCTCACTGGGGTTCGAATTCTTCGTTTCAATTTACGACATTGTCAGAATGTGGAATTGTGTGTGTGGTCTGTACAGTAAGTGTTGTAACACGTTTTAATTCGATCCTCTTATTTAGTTGGTTTATATCAGTTATTCAGTATCAAAGGTTGAATGGTCGCGTGCGCTCTGTCCAATCGGTGTGCACGCCGGTTTTGATGATAAAATGAGCCCCGCCAAACGACAATGGGTATTATTTCATATTCGCGCAATCTGGTCCGGAGCTACTATGTCCGCTAGGGGGACCACGAAACCTTGCGTGACTTTATAACAGAAAGGGGAGCTTCTGACCAGACTTCGCGAAAGCGCAAGATGGTCGTGTGCTACGGTGGGCGAAAATGGCTTAAGACCCATTTTCAAATGTTGCGGCTCAAATTATTTTTACTTAAGCCTCAATATTTCTTCCGGGCTGAACATATCAAAAGCCTTAGTTTGAAACTATGACACCTGCTATAAAAATATTACAGACAGTTGACTCGTTTACGACTGGGTCACGCTGTACGCTCGATATAGTGATGGTGACGAGCTTTTTTAAACATGGTGTTATTGTTTGAATACCAAAATCAAGAGTTGCTGTATTTTGCGCTTACGACTTATTATGCAGTCGTTTATGTCAAACATTTAAAAATGTGATACAACTATATGTGTTACTTTGATTCGTGTATACAATGCATACCATTTTGATATTTCTCTGGAAGTCAGTGAAAACTTTAACAAGGAAATGGACCTTTCTGTCAAAAAGAAAAAAACGAAACGAGTGTCTTCTATTGAATTTCAATTACAGTATCAGCAAATAGTTTTAGACTAAACTTCTACTAACGCATTGGGCTGACGTTTCGCTATGCTCATGTTATCAACACTTGGTGAATCTCTTATTTTCGTTTATCGCCGATCTCCTGTTTGCTTGTTGTGTTTATAAGAAACCTGCTCAGTTTCGCCGACGCTTCCGAACTGGTGCATATGTTTGTAACGTAAAGCGGCGCAGGAATTTTGTTTTGAAAATAGTTCGTCCGCTACGGAAGGCGCTCGACAAAAATGTCCACCTTCTGTATTTTGGTACATAAACCACAACAACGAATAAAACTAGCACGGAGATACGACTGATTTTAGGTTGCGTTGTAAATAGTTTGTACCAAATGAAGTCTATTACAGAGCGAATGACTTAATAACGAAAATCAACTCACGTGCGAACTTATGTATTCGTTACAATTATTGAACCATTCGTTATTCGAACAAACAAAAGATCAGTTAAGCACCCTGGAAACGGTGTACATTTTTAGCAACTTTACGAACTATTGTGTATGGTATGTAAATAAATGTACGTGTATACAAGTACATATATTTCGTTCACGTACACCAAAGATGTATCAATTTGCAATGTTTATCTATACATCTTTGAATACATGGTGAATTTGTATTAACGAAAAAAATCAAAGAAAGAATTATGTACGCTTTATATAACGCGAATAATTGCGCTCAATTGACTCGGCAAATAAAATAGCCTAAAGTGATCGTAAGACGTCGCGTAAATCCACAAGACGCGCGACGTGAAATAATTAGCTATAATTCCATGTAATAATCACACGGTAATAATTATGGGTCCATATTAGACGGCGTTACAAAGCCTAATGCTCAAAGGCACAGAATTTTCTTAGCAGACGGCCCCGGGATGTACCGCAAGATTACGGGTCAGAATCCGCAAAATTACACGCTACGAAAATTAATATTTAACCATTGTAATCTGGGTAATTTTGATCAAATTTCGAACTATTTTACTCGAATTAATCTGTCAGTATAGAGGCTAGGAGGCACTTATGGTAATTTTGGGATTATTATTTACAACTTTTTCTGTTCTTTGTAACGATGACCTGATAGTAAATTATTCTGCTAAATAGCGTGTTAATTAAATATTGTCTTTAGCCAGTAATTGGCAAATTAAATTCCAGAAATTAGTGTCATTAGCATTTTTTTTGTTCAAGAGTAAGCACAATATAGTATCATCTTTGTTGGTCATAGAGAACACGAGAGATTCCCATCATTTTTTTTCTGTTTTGATTTATGAATTAAAGTTTTTGGCGGTATTTTTTTCTCTACGATATCATGAAAGACTTGCGAATAGAGCTTATACAAATTATAAACATTAATTTCATTGTAAGAAAGGCAGCACGCGAATTCTGAGAACTTCATTTTTGCTATGAAGTTCCGGTAGTCATGAACGCCATCGTCGATCAAATCGCGTGCGAGCGATCTCGCGTGACGTGCACGAGATTTTCCAACAAACACGGACTAATTATGGAGTTTGCAACTTTAATGAAATACTAACCCTGCCTTAACGATCGCTTTGTGAAGGAATTAGTAAGGTCGCGTGAGATAAAACGGCAAATTTGCGATATAAACAAGACCCCAGCATAGTGATTACTGCTCAATGTTTAGTCATAACAAGATTTATTGAGGAATTCGTCAGGCGATCCGAGTTTCTGGAAAAATGAGGCTCGTAATTTAAACCCTTTATGAAATTTGTAAATGTGACTAAGTTCAGCTATTCAGAAGTATTCACTTCTATGTAAACATTATCAGCGGTATTTTCTTGCATATATTTTGATCGTGAATGTTTTATATTGACATATCTGCACTCAAATAAATACATTTTCCAAATATTGAGCACTGAACACGTTTTAACGATATTAATTCTTTGAGCACAGATCTTTTTTCAAGATTTTCTTTTTATTGCATCAGTAAATCCGTATATATTAATGTCGCTTTTAAAATGCTGCACACCTTCATTGTATTTCATAACTTCATTAATTTCATTTTCACTCGGCCTCTCTGATACCAGCACACGGTTTACGAACATTCTGAACAGAGGATGTTTGCCTGTCAATTATCCGCTCGGTTAACTCTAAATATCACCGTCAATAAACCTGGTGACCGTGGCGTAACTTTATGTATCTTCCCCAAAGAAGGCAAATTAAGAGTCTACGTTAAGCCCTCAAGATTCACTGACCAGCCTTTGTGGTCAGATTAACTGCTACCGCTGTTGCCGATCTTTTGTCAAATCAAGTTTATGTTGACTTGTGAAGTCTTAACCAGACATGTCGTATCAAACTTGTTGAGATGATTTATAATGACACGTTACAGTGAAAGTAATAAAATTGTGTATGATAAGTCTATTAATTAAGTTATTTTTCGATCTGACGCCACTTGTTCGCGACCGCGGGTTCGGGCCCGACCGGAGCGTGCGATCTGGTGTTGCCGCTCGAGATGAAATAGAGAGATACCACCGGTGACGCTGATGATGAGATATGTAAAAAAGAATTATTATTCATATGAATGATTTATTTGTCAAGCATAATTCATAAGATGGTTATTGAGTACAACTAAGAAGTTCTCATATATATGAAAGTGTAAAGACTATATGGGGAACACCGAAATAAACCAGCATATCTTCTTACTTTCCCTTTTATATAAAAAAACAACAACAGCAAAACAAACACACACATGAAAACATATACCTCTTTACCCCAAGTATAGTTTCATTCGTTGACAAAAGCGACAACTTAAACACAAACTCAACCTTTAAAACGTAAATGAGCACAAACTATATATTTTTTTTTATTGAGTATTCATCGCATATTTTCACTATTCGATATTGTATTCAATTCGGGTCTACGAGATCTGATCGCCGGGCATCATTAGCCCAATGCCAGGGCATCGCCTTTCCCACGGTCCGTGGAGTCCTCCGACCGCCTGTGATTGTAGCCGACACGAAGTCAAATTTAATTTCCGGTTCGCCGTTACGTCGTGCGCGTGGCACGCAGGTTCGTTAAACCGGAAATTAAGCACCGCGGCCGGGTAGCTTCGCTCACCGGCGATCATTAATTAACTTTATCCGTGAACCTCGGGTATATTCTTGAGTTGTTATAACCACTGACTAAAAAATGAAATCTCTAATAAAGAACTCGTTAAAGTCAAATGTATTTTTTTAATGTATTTGATCAAAGATTTGAATAGTTATATGAATTGGGTGCGGGTAAAACCAATACTTGTCTGACAATCATAGAATTGGTGTGACTTTGTGTTTTCTTTCCAGCGTTTGAGTTATTAATTAAGTTGTAATTTTCCTCACCCCACCTACGTCAGAGTGACACAATTAGCGCAGACAGCCAGTCGCTAGGTTTTGATTATCTTATTTTCAAATCATGCCACAAACTGTAGTTCCTGATCACAAATATTGACATATTTAATTGTGAAATGCTTTAATTTTTAGAAAAATATTATGACAAGAAAATTAATAATTGTCTATAGCGCACCGGACCCACCCCGAAGCGTAGGTAATAAAACCCGGGGGCGGGGACTATAAACTCCCCATTAGCACTTCAACCCCGTTTCAACACAAAAGAAACACAATACACTGTAATTAGGCTCAAATCTTATCATAAAGTTTAATATTTTTCTCATTCAATTTCGCAGCACCGTACTCGTTCAATCAACCTCGCTTCTCGGTGTATATATATAATTTGCGAATTAACTTTCCACAATAAAATAATCTCCGCTCAAATATAAATCGACATTCAGTGGTTTATAGTCTATGTGTGGTCTATCAGCGGAGACATCAAGTTTTACATCTTAATCAAGTTTTTCTCCAGGTTTTAAGGTTGATAAATTGTGAATATTTATTTATGCATATGCAAAGTATGCAAACACGCGATTGACATGTACGGATGTTTACGTGTACCTTAACCCATGTATGCCTAGTGGAATCTCCCATCCTTCTAAATTGGATCAATTTATTTCCAAGATTAGGGATGTCTAGTATATTTAATTCTATATTTAGAATATTTCTTACAGAAATTCCTTTAAGCAATCAGCTCAGACCCTCATGAGACGCCGCATCATGCGACGTCTCATCTGGCTCTACGCTGTTTGCCAAGGCCTTTTTTCTAGACGCTAGGCATAAATGGGTTAAGAAATTAACCGAGTTTTGTTCTATATAGTACAGCTTAACGATTATATACACAGTACATATAGGTTGTCGTAACCTTAAACACGGTTATTTAAATTAAAAAAATAATTAACATTTTACATATATATAACAGGAACATGTGTAATGTCGTTGGATCTTTTTGCTGCGTTTCGTATTTTCTTCAAAGTTTCTATTGTCCATCAAGATTTTTACGCATTCAAATTTCAACTGCTTATCAAGTGTGTGTACGTTAAACAAAAACGCCGCCACCGTCACTGTCTGCGCGAGTTCTATGTAGGGCCAGATGGCCGCTATGTGGCGCACAATGTCGAGGGCTCTCAAGCGCCTCTCCGCTGCTGGTCCCCGGATGTGACGCGATAAGATCTCGGGCGAACGGCCGTTCTTTGTGCGCTCAACAATGAGCAATTATACGGCGTTTTTGTTTGAGTTTGATTCCTATTTCGCGTGTGGAGTGTCTTGTTTGCGCGGTTTGAATCGGTCAGTGACAGAATGCGTGACTTCACATTTGTTGATGAATGTCTGCTGGCTTCAAGAAAGTAAACTATGCTCATTATAAGTCTTTTTCCCAATCGAGTACAACCTCAATGTAAAAATCAACCAAACACAAGTTTCCTCGATAGTTTTAAGGTTGGGATTTTTTAAGCCTCAATATCGTAACACTGAAAGTATAAGAAGAATAACTTAGTGTGATGAAAGGTATGAAATAATCAGGAGACTTAACTATAAAGTAATGGCATAATTGACTGTCGTAAACTAGGTTGAATCTTTATAAACTCGCGGAGTGACGGTTACCTTTTTCGGTTTTCGGACGAGTTTTCGATTTCTCATAATTCTGTCGACATTCTCGTGACTAAATTGGCATCATTAGACTATCCATGACGCCAAAGTGTCATTATTTTCTAATATAACTCTTGGGCTACAATCCCATAATTGACCGCCGGTCAGTCTATTGTCCGAAGTACTGACCACCAACGTCCACTCTTCGGCCTCACGCGATGACACTCGGAGACCTCGGCTGCGATCGCAGATTTCATTGAAATCGCGCACGAGGCGAGAAGGCGCTTCCAGCGGGAAACTATGCAATCTGTTTCTTCGCTACAATGCCGCGGAGTTGGACACCTGTTAATTAATGAAATAATAAAGATTGACAGATTTTGAAATGTGCTTAAATGCAAAAATCACGTCATATGGTGCGAGCTGTTCGGCGAATTACGCTGATTTGTTCATTAACGTTTGAGTGTTCAAGATTGTATTGGTGTGTATTGATGTTATTACTTTGGGATGGCTCACCTTTAACAAAGCGCCGAACTAAAGATACGAAACGCTGTAGCCAGTTTAATTTGAGCCGTAATGATACCATCCGACAATAAAATGAGTATACACCGCGTGAATTGATGATTGACTGACACGATTGCTTATTGAAATACGGGCGATGACTTACGTATAGGGAAAACCCATAAAATGTGTTCAGTGTGCATGGTTGGTCTTTGTAACGTCTAAGACGAAGGGAGAAACAAGTAATAATGATCTCATGTTTGATTAGGCATAACAAATATATTTTGTTAAGCACAAATAAACTTTTTTAAATCGTGCAGGTGATTGCACAACCCGGCGATGTCGTTCATGCGTTTATTTACGCCGCGGAGACGGATGCATTCTTATTGGCTCTCTGAACGCCTGCATTACCATAAGCCCGTGGGCAGGGCAGATCAATTTAACCGATACGAAAAAAACGATGCCCGTATATCCCAGGGGCAACAAAAAACAACTTGATACCATAAAGAACAAAAACATTATCCCCGTAGTAAAGAATAAACCACGATCGCAATGATACTTGCCCTGATGAAGAGTGATTGGAAGATAGTTCGCAAAAGAAACATCGCATATGCCATGGGTTAGAATTAACAACAAGTATAAACACGACGAACTAATCAGTTAGCGTAATTAACGAGGCAGAGCGTACATCAATGAGCAGGGCCATATGGCGGCCAGGGAAATGACGGCGTTAGTCAGTCGCGGTCTCGGGCACGGAGCCGATTGATACCGTATTGCATGGAAATTGAATAAGCATCATTATCTGTCAATCTATTCCTTATTTACGCCAGTAGGTAGCCTGACATGAAGATTAAACGTTCGATTACAAATTATATTCGATTCTTGTAAATAATGTACGCATTTCATTTCTGAAAAGTGAATTTATATTTATTTTATTGCTACATTGAGTAAAATATAAGTAAATGGCGTATACTGGTTTACCAAGGCATAACACACAATGCCCAAATTAGTACAAAACATAATATAATAGCCGCATATTGATGAACATGCGCGTAGTCAAGAAGTATTTTTTAGACATTTTCGGCAGTTTAAAATATATATGGGATTTATATAAAACACACACAACACATTCAGCGAAGCTCATTGATGTTTGATAACCGCGTATTCTGAATCATGAAGAAACAGTATTGCAACATTAATCAGCACTATTAATCTTTTATTTAAACATTAGTGTTCAGTTTTCATTGCCAAGCGCTCTTTTGGTGCGGGCAAAGTTGTCGCCCGGTTATCGCAAACCGCAAAAATGTACGACATCGTATATTGATTTTCTGTATTGACACCGTAATAGATGAACAAGCGGAAAACATGCGCGAATGATGTTGGCAGCGATAGCACAGTTTTACTGCTAAACAACTATTGTAATGGTGGCATACGGGCGCCTCGTGGACTATGTTTTTGCTTGTCAGACTTGCCAAGTATTTCACGTTAATATACTCTCACGTATACATTCTCGTAAATAAATTATTATTAATGTGCTATTTTTGTTATTAATGTTTTTATCGCGCCTAGGTTAAATCTTGTACTTGATCTAGCTCTCTCTCTCTTTACACGTTTCTCCAAACAATTTTGTTAGTATAGTTGGATTGAGTAAAATTGTGGGAAAATAGAGCTCATATATTCAGAATTGTATGATCACACGCGAATAAGGGGTTAAGGAGGTATACACCTTTATACTTCATATCAACGATTAAACGTGTCTAAGTAAGTACACGTTTTGATGTATTTATAAATAATCAGGAGAACAAATGATTATGACCCCAACCCTCAAATGCATTCGTGATTGTGGTTAACTAGCATAAGCTTACCATAATAAGCTTTAATTGTTATTTTGTCTTTAGACGGCTTAACAAAGTAACCGATTAGTTATCTTATAATCCCAATATAAACTTGTTCAACTCACGGAACGCAACAATCGCCTAACTAACAGCCGTTGTGACGTTACGTAACGGCATTATGCAGCAGTGCTCCTCCAGAGGTACTTGTTCCTCAGATGTTAATATAAATGAGTTCGCGTGACGGAGAACTAGGCGATCAAACAGTCCCGAAGCTGTGTGACATTCTTTTTCTGTTTGCCGTTCTCAGGTCACCCGCGACCCGTGCACGCTTTCGCTCTTTTATTTATCACGAGCACCTCCTCTTGTTCAACATCACCATGGCGACGGAGGCCCGCGCCCGCCGCTCCAGCGTCAGAATCCCCTTTCCCTCGTCAGAACCCCGACTTATCTGCCCGGCGACCCAGGATCGCCTGTCTAAACCCCGATCTCGTCGTCGGGTTCGGTGGGTGTCGAGCATTCACGGGAAATCTCGCATCTCAACGACGTTGCTATGCCGCATGCTCGCGCGTATCTCTCTCGTAGCATCATTTTGAATTGATTGTCGATATTAACTCCCAATTATGTTAGAAATCGTCCCGGTGACGGGGGATTAATTCAGTGTGAATTACAGGCTCGTTTCTGCTCCGTTGCGCGTTCTGATTGGTCGGCCAATTTATAAACTCCTGTCTCAATTACTTTCGATTTAAGATCGGTAAAGCCGGGGATCAAAAGAGATGTATTGCCCAGATCTGATGTCAGAGTAAAATGGCGAGTTTCACTCTTGAGCGAACACATTGTTTGAGCAGAACAAGTTTCTTGAAAATCTACGAGTATCTAAGCCGCAAAGCGATCGGCGCATAAGACGGGTTTAAAGCAGAGCTACGTCAAACACATTGGCCTTGGTCTAAATAAGATTTTCGAAAGCGGATTTGGATCCAGTTTCAGCAGTTATTGGCAATTCTCTGCATATAAATTCTTTTTCCTCCGAATGCACTGAACTAAACGCAATATAACTTTAATTTCTGAGTATTTGTACAAGCAAGATTTTAGATGCATTCATCATAAGATGTTATTTATAATTACTACTATTGTTGTTGCTCCTGCTGCTGCTGTTGTTGCTACAACTACTAATGCTACTACTCCTACTGAAATAACTACTTCCATTACTACTAATATTACTAATGCTACTTCCATTACTACTGGTACTACTGCCACTACTACTATTAATACTACTTTGTACTACATAATAAGTTTATTCCGCATGGAAAGTGATTTACACTTATATTAATATCAACACATGTTTTATCTTTCGAATCCAATTTAAACAAAGGCAAACCTCGACCCCTGATAGAGAATTAATAGCAGAAGATCTGTGACTGACAGTTTGTTTCAATCAATAGAATGAGTTTAAACAAGACATCCCATTGTGAGGCCCTTTTGATGTCGCATCCCCAATCTTCTAATTCAATCAAACTTCCGGTGACACGGCCGGCCGGCGGAGATGCTATCAGATCTCACGTGATCTCGAAATGCGAGCCAACGCAAACGTCGTACTAAACACCGCGGGACGGACAAATATGACTAACTGACGTGAAATAGAACGACTTCGCCACAGAAAATAAACGAGGCGATTTCATATTTCATTACATGATTTCAGATGTATTCGCCGATAAGGGATGCTTCGCGTGATTGACTGAATATTATATTGATCACATTGATAATGTAATTTGTGACACTGAATCGATAATAAACAACTGTCGGTTGGCTTGCACTGTGTTCGTCTTTCACAAGTTCGTCTTCCACTGGGTTTTTACTGTTGTCATTAAAAAGTTACCAACTGCAATGTTTTCCTAATCATAAAACCACAATAGCAGTGTTCATGAGAACGCTATCTAAATAAAAATGCAACCGGTGTTGTATTAATAATAATACCAGTGACATACTTTTAAGTGTTTGTCGAAAGTATACATATTAAAATCGAAATACATGTAATACTAAAGCTAAAACTCAATTGCGCAGACATATAGCAACTCAATGTAAATGACCTTTTGAAAATCAAAAGCAATATATCTTATTTTTATAATAATGATAAATCTGGATATAATTTGGGCTTGACTTCCGGAAAATCTTGGAGCTCCGGTGGCATTTTGGCGGCACGTGGAGTAAACATCTCGTCTGCTTCGAAAACGCAGACGACGCGAAGGGAACATCGCATATCGTGATATATCGCAGATCCTCGCTTGCGTAATCTAATCTCCAATGCAAAATTCATATCAGCTCATAACCCATAGCAAATTATAGATGGAATTCGAAATGCTCAATTTCTTTATGGGTGGCAAGCTTGTGTTTGATAGAGACGTTGAAAAACGCCGTCTAGCTCGGAATCGGTGGTGTTTATATGATGTAGAAGCGGTGATTGTGAAACGATTGGGGGGAGTCGTGCAGGCGAGAAATCCGAGAGATTTAGAAGTGGGTGGGGTAATGTTCCGAGATACGGGCCCGCGAGTGACGAACGCATTTATCATATGTTTTGACGGATACATTCGGGCGCCATGCTGGTGTATTGCGGGCCTGTTGATTATCTCGAAATCGTATCGGTAGTTATTGCGTGTACGCCGGGGTACCCGCCTGGCAAATGGTTGACGACCAGCCTCGGTTGCGGCTATAAAATTTATATGTGTCCGCTTCGGTGATGCGTGAATATTAATAAAAAAAACTTTTATGGCAAGCTATGAATTGCGAAATAGCTATGTACATGCATAATGAAACGTTCCTATATAGCGGGAATGCATACTTAAACGACTGGGAAATGTTGCAAACGAAGTACAAATGTACTTGTTTTCAATAAGTATGTATGATTATCACATTCAGTGCACGCACACTTGATCTACTGCAAATACCGCCCGGAACGAGATTATCGAGGTGTCGCGCGGGAATCCTGTTAATCGTCAGGAAGCAGCCTCGATCTGGGAACGATCTACCGGGCGATGATAAGCCATCCGATTAGACAGCCAATTTGTATCGCTGATAGACTGGTTCTGGAATATTATTTCTTGAGTTTTAATCCGACCGAGCAGTAGTTTGAAGTAATATTGTTTGAATTAATTCATATATATTGTAATGTTTTATGTGTTTTTCCACCGTTATATTCTGTTCGTTGGTGACAGTTTATGTGGTCATGAAGAAACATCATGTGTTGATTATTTATAACGTTAATAGGTACGAAATAACAGTTCAAATTGTAAGTAATCACCAAGTCACCTCTCAAACATTTCCCTGAAGATTTCAACCGCCTTTTAAACAACACTTCTTTCAAATAAAAATATTGAAAACATAAATATCGACCGAGAACGTCGCACTTGCGCAAGAGCACTTTCCTATCTGATGTTGTTAATCCGACATCGTGATCATGCGACACAGCTCTCGGGTCGTGTTTGTGTGCGGGCCACGCTCTACAAGATGCCGGAAATATAATGTCTAGATCCGGGTTGCCCGCGTGTACTTCACTTACCTTTTCAGTGCAGTTTTACCGACTTTCCATAACCTGTGTGTAAATCCTGTCACAATTTTCTTGTCAAATATGCGTCATCGTTGTTTGCTGAGAAAATTAAATAGGACATGTGTCGTTGTGTTTTAATTTAAGACATTGAAACGTGTTTTGAATTCTTGATCATTGTAACGTTTCAAGTAAAGGAAAAGATGATTTAAAAAAAAATCATTACTGGATGCAGTGGTTAACTGATATCACTTCCACTCATTCATAACTTCAGATCACGTATTCAATCCTTACTTACCACGGTTTATTTCCATGAACGTTTTTCGACGAAATAGAGTCTATGTCATTTTTATTTAAATATTGGTTTACCTCGGTGACAAATATGATCTTCCGTCTAAGATCAAAAGTGGAGAATATTTCATTCCATATACCATATGCATCAGCCACATGTTCCGATAAGTGCGTGATATCATTTCCAGATTTTCACACCACGTTTAAAAATATTAACTGCTTCAATTGAGATCATATTCTTAAACGGGATGTGAACAGATTTGGAAGACATATTATCCTTCGGTTATAGAATAAATTTTGATCACATTTGAACCTTATTCAATTTGTTTCAGAATGGCGGGCGACTGCACGCTCCGATGCAGGGCGTGCCGATGGTCGCGTCGAGCCCCGTGCGGCACGAGAGCCCCATGCAGGCGAACGCCGTGGAGGTGCAGGCGTACCAGCCACCTTGGAAGGCTCTCAGTGACTTCGCCATGCAGTCCGACCTCGACCACCATCACCCGCCGTTCCAGCAACTGGTGAGCGCCTTTTGCGACCTTCCGGACGACGAAGATGACGACATGATCGTCTGCTACGACGATTCGAGATAGACCTTTCTCGTCCGTCTCGTATTGTCGTACAACGCTAACAGTGAAACATTGAACGGTAAAAATGACGTCATTTTCATTGTCCGAGTGACGGCATAACAGCTCCACGATGATTCATTGATTCGGAATCATTACATTAAACTCTTTTTTCGGTAGATTTTAACCATCACATTATTAATAAAACCATTCGAAAACATACAATTTCACTTAATGCCACCAATGTTCTACAGATTTTAACAATCATTTATGTATACAAACAAAAATGCACGTGGAGAGCTACATACGTCACAGACGTCGAAATGACGTTATGAAATGCTTTCTCATTCAGTAGCACCTGCCTGCTAGACGTTTAGTTACAGTTTTGCATTTCTGTTCATTTTATGATTTGACCCTAGAGATATATTGGAAGAGCTGTATCAATTATTCGACTCAATGGTCAGCTAATCGGTGAATGTATTGTATGTGTCGCGTCATGCGAAAATGGGTCTTATTCCATATGCACCCATAGTAGCTCCAGACCAACATGCGCTGTCTGTTCAGGAGCTACCCAAAGTAGCTCCTGACCAGATTGTGCGATTGCGCTGCGCTGGCTGGTATGACATAAGACCCATGTTCGCAGGACGGGCCCCAATTCGATTCTAACACAACCGCCACAGTTCTTAGAGATAAAAAAAAACACTTCATTTGTCCAATTATATACTCGATATTATTTAATTTATCAAAATCATTTCAAAATAATAGTGTGCAACAATGTTTTGCAGTGAGCTAATTGTGGCTGGTGAATTTTAGAGATTAATGGTAAAAAAACACCGGGTAACACAAGTAAAGGGACATTATTGTTCTATTAAGAATTCAGAAAAAGGTGAACAATAAAAAGAAGCAATAAAGTCTTATTTATAACATTAAATCATTTCGGTTAAAAACAAGTCCTGCAGGTGTCTACATAGAAAGCAACTGTCGAAGAATTGGAGAAAATAACATTAATAGTTATATACTTAATATAACATGTTTGTATTATCATTGTCAATTAATATTATTTTCTATTAAAATTTGGCATGATACCCATATGTATCCCCTTTGTTTTTATTTTATTCTATTTTTCAAAACGAAAATTCACAAACTTTTCAATTCTTCGAATTACCGTTAAATGTACTGCTTCGATATAATGTTTTGTGTATGCTTGCATAGATACATAGTCACATGTACTGTATACACCATTTATAAATATGCATGTTGCTT